>OZ012693.1:440683-460699 GCA_963942565.1 Maea johnstoni
AGTTTTTAACAGGCGCCCTTCTCCAACATAGATACCATTAGAATACTAGTGATCAATACACTATATATCAAATATAGGTACCATTAGAATACTAGTGATAAATACACTATATATCAAATATAGGTACCATTAGAATACTAGTGATCAATACACTATATATCAAATTAAACTTTTCAACAGGCGCCCTTCTCCAACATAGATACCATTAGAATACTAGTGATCATTACACTATATATCAACTATAGGTACCATTAGAATACTAGTGATCAATACACTATATATCAAATATAGGTACCATTAGAATACTAGTGATCAATACACTATATATCAAATTAAACTTTTCAACAGGCGCCCTTCTCCAACATAGATACCATTAGAATACTGACCGTTACAGGTTTTCAAGCCTTGAATGGTTGATATATTGAGGGATCGAAAAACGGGCCCATTACGGGCCCGTTTGGACACAGGCCCATAACGGGGCCGTACGGGCCCGTGAACTCTTACCCGTGTATACATATATAATACATATATAATACATATATGATACATATATAAATATATATATATATATATATATATATATATATATATATATATATATATATATATATATATATATATATATATATATACACACACACACACACACACACACACACACACACACACACACATATATATATATATATATATATATATATATATATATATATATATATATATATATATATATATATATATATATATATATATATATATACATACATATGGAACTCCAACTACCGTTTTGTGGATGTAATTACCTTAATACAGCGGAATATCTCGCACATTTTCATTAGTTAACTCTTATGCTGCTGGTGGCTAATTTGGCCAATACAAAATGAGACAAGAAGCTGGAAAATGACAGAGACCCTGGCACATGGATGCTACTCCCAGAGTACTTAGCGAGAGCTATGCAATGGATTTCTACATAATAGTGTTTAGATGATTTCAAAGGTTTTCATCATTGTGCTTTGGATACATAATAGCCACAGTATTGCACGGGTTAAACGGTTTTATGTGCACCGTGGTCACGATAGAGCATTTGTTTGCGTAAGATTCCTTCTCCTGATATCATCAATAACTATATTATCTTATAGGCCACACGGCCACTGATGAGATTTCACGGTGAAAACAACAGGAATTAGTTGATCCTGTTCCCAATAGGTGGCAGTGCTTATCTGCTTGGATAATTGCATCAACATTAATCTCCGTCACCGCATTGCTGGGTCGATCTCGTATTTGTTGAATTGGTTGAAAAGTGGAAGTCTTCATGGGAGAAAGCGTCATCCTGATTGAACCCCCGCTATTACTTCCAACAAAGTGATGTCACACTGATGCAAGATCTTTGTCAATGCTTTTGTAGGGATTATTATGGGGCATAATGGCTAAAAATTGGGGAGCGAAAATCTGAAACTATACGTATTAGAATATTCGCGTATGTATCTCAGCTGAGATGTGCCAGGGTTTCAGTCATTCTTAGGTTTTTTGCATAATTATGTATTGGCCGAATTAGCCACCAGCAGCTTAAGGGTTAAGCTTGAGCGAGTCGCATGAGTTGTCGATACAGAGCCGAGGGAGGTCTGATGCGAGGTCTCGGGTGGCGCAGCCTGAGGCCTTTAGACCAGTATCAAACATCATGGGGCTCTGAACGTGCGATCCATCCAGCCTTGCATGGCTTAACTCCAGCCTAGAACTCAAAACAGTGGGCTATAAAACTAGAACTTTAATTATTATCAAGGGTTTATCACGGGAACAGGAGAAACCATTTCATGCAGTCATAGCTGCAACCTATACTATAGATACTGCCAAGAAAATACAGAACCGAGGGAGGTCTGGTGCTATGCAAAGCATGAGGACCCAGTCCTAAGTATTCAGACCAGCGCCGGACGTCCCAATAAATAACTCATGACAAGATGTCATATGTTTTCATTCTAAATTCAAAGAATCGGTGCCACAGGTTTTTAAATGCGAGATATACCTCTTGAGACCAATGTATAGTGTACGACTAGTAATCAAATGTTTTATAGTGGTAATCTCAAAAATGCTTTCCATTCGAGATACGATATAATGCATATACTATAAACGCATTGTATTGTGTTGTTTGTTTATTATTCATAGCATTGAAGATAGGATGAGGCAAATAAATACACGTCGACCTACTTAAGAAACTCGCACCTGGTTTGGATTTATTTCACAATGGTTGGTAGTGCAGACTAACAACGAACTCGAGAAGTGTATTATGTTTTCAATAATTGCTTTATATCGATCTGCTTGACATTTGGATTCTCTTCTTTCACAATGATTTTCACCACAAATCTCCATAACAGCAACCTTTAGTAGACTCCCTGGACCACCTAATGAGAGACGCTACTTCATTATGCTGCACGGCTAGTGAGGGGGGGGGGGGGGGGGGGGCGAGACGTCTGAAATAGGAGAGGAGGGCTGCATTTCCTAAACATTCGATGTGGAAGTGTTATAAGCTTGCCAATATCCTAGGTCTACCCGGAGTGACTCGGAGTAACAGAAGTTATCCTGAACCAAAATGCATTAGACATCGACATACACAAACATGCAGAAAACTATATCATCATCTCCACCAAGATGGTGAGAAGTATACCATCATGCATCATCTACACAAAAATAGAAAGAATTATACCATAATTGATAGCAAAATTCTACAAAGTATATCATCATCATCTATACCAAAAGACAACCAATGACATCTGTCTCCCAAGCGCGAGTTCGCAGGTTCGAGTCTAGGTCCCCAAAATAGCAGGTTGGCCACGTCACTTTATAAATGTGCGGCGTTGTGGTGGACTGTCTATGGTCTTTCTGCAATTGAAAGACCCCTTGGAACTATTCGTAAAGAGAAGGGAATTTCTTCCCGGTTCCCGATTTCTATCTCGTCATGATATGGCCTTAGCTGTTGAAAGCGACGTAAAACCACAGATCTTCCCTCCTTCCTTTACTAAGTTCACCACCATAATCTACACCAAAATACACCGAGTTTACCATCATTATCTACACCATAATCAATGAATTATGACATAGTTTACACCAAAATACTATTAGTTATCCTCTTTGTAGAAAAAATAGGCCTGGTGTCGACGAGCAGCCAGCCATATAACACTCGACCTCCGGCCGAGTTTTGATTGATCGATGGGACAAACAGAGATTCCACTTGTCTCTCATTGGACGACGTCTAGGCGCACTTGTGGAAGGTTTGTTTAGCCCCCGTCGTGATCGACGTGGGGCTATTTATATACACACACACACACACACACATACACACACACACACACACACACACACACATATATATATATATATATATATATATATATATATATATATATATATTTATATATATATATATATATATATATATATATATATATATATATATATATATATATATATATATATATATATATAAATATATATATATATATATATATATATATATATATATATACATATATATTATATATATGTATGTATATATATATATATATATATACATTTGTATATATAAACACACATGTATGTATATGTATACCACATATATATATATATATATATATATATATATATATATATATATATATATATATATATATATATATATATATATATATATATATATATATATATATATATATACTAAGTATATATATATATATATATATATATATATATATATATATATATATATATATATATATATATATATATATATATGTGTGTGTGTGTGTGTGTGTGTGTGTGTGTGTGTGTGTGTACCCTTATCTCCGAAGTGCTGAAATTACATCAGAACGCAGAGAGGTATATCCGTTTCTACTCCATATGTTTGAAATTACACATTATCATTTTCACAAAAATGTCGAAAACTATACCATCATCATTAACTAAAGATACCCAAAAATGTATTCTCTGTAAAAAGCGGAGAAATACATTCTTATATTGACAAAAATGTTGATAATATGCCCCTACAATGGTATGGTATAACTTTTATTTATACCGTTTATTTAAACTTGTTTACAGCAAAATGCCAAATATCCTCCCATCATTTACAATAGGATGCTGAGAAATCTACCCGTATCAGAATGCTAGGAATGTATACTATTGATTACACTAAAACGCTGAAAGGTATAACCTGACGCGGGCAAGGTAGTCGACCACGTGGCCACATCTACACTGATATATGATAGTCTATGTCTATACTATGCTACCATGGACATGACCATCTAGATAATTATACACGTAGAAAGTAGAGAGAGCCTCGTGCCTGAAACATGCCATCAACTATACCAACATGCTATTAACGAAATAAAGGAATAAAGCATTCCGTGCAACGTACTATGTTGATAATTACTTTTCGATTTTCAGACAATGTACAGTTAATGGCTTGCGTATACCATTACCCATGCCATCCATTTACCTAAGAAACGCACTGAATTCGCTCCTTTATGTGTGCCAAGTGCACCCAAATAGTTCAGACATTTAGTTCCTGCACCAGTCGACTGGACGTCTGCCAGTGTCTGGTTGTACAACTCCCATAGGTAACATGTCAAAAATAAGCCAAGCTGACCCAGGTAGCTTTGTGAATAAAGGCTACTTTCTGTTGTGAGGTCGTCCATGCATCTATACCCTGGAAACTGCGTGTCAATCGGTCGCGCAGTCGTGTATTATGCCCATGCATTTGGTGCAAGAAGTAAATGTCATCACTGTACCTGTACCTGCCCTGGAAACTGCATGTCAATCGGTCGCGCAGTCGTGTATTATGCCCATGCATTTGGTGCAGGAAGTAAATGTCGTCCCTGTACCTGCCCTGGAAACTGCGTGTCAATCGGTCGCGCAGTCGTGTATTATGCCCATGCATTTGGTGCAGGAAGTAATGTCGTCCCTGTACCTGTACCTGCCCTGGAAACTGCATGTCAATCGGTCGCGCAGTCGTGTATTGTATGTATGTTTATTGACGGTATACTCAGGTATACAAAATCATACAAGTATGAGATGAGGTACAACTTAATAGACAGTAAATTGCACAAGATAAATATAAATTAATATAATATAGAAAATTGATTATAGTAATAATACCAAATTGATGTTAGGAAATAACAAAAATTATATGTTCCTTCAATGGCTCACATACGAGCGAAGGTTTTAAGGAAAAAGAATTTTATACAGTATATACATGAGAAACAGTAAGATAGTTACTATCCGGTTATAGAAAGATGGTATTCTATAAGAAATTGGAAGTTGTGTAATACAGCTTGGATAGTACTATTGATTACACTACTAATAAGGACTTACATTTTAGGGTAATTGAAGTAGATTTGATGATGGTTAACCTATCCCTTCTCTCTCATGTATCACCCTTCTGTATATCATACTAATGTGTTTACATACGATTGACAGGAATTCAATCTTCACTCGGGAGTCAAATTCATTTCCAACATTACCTAGCAGGGTATAGAATATATCAGTGCTGTCACTTATAATTCGACTTCCAGATGTCTCTTCCAAGGCCCATATTTCATTAAACAGTTGTTGTCTTTGGTATTGAGAGAAGTCACACTGTAGTATTATATGCTTTGCATCTTCACATACAAAATGATCACAATTTTGACACAGCCTCTCAACAGGGCTTGAACGTTTCAGTCTTGGATCATTACTTTTTAGTTTACTGGTATTGCATACAATTTTTGCTAAGTCTTCACACTGCCTCATTAAATCAGGTTTTATATCGGCCAAATTCCACCATACAAGATATTTGACGTTCCCCATGGTTTTGGCCAGTAGACTTGTGGAACTGAAAAGTGACACTCTGATTCTCCAATCCTCATCTTCAACCTTCCAAGCACTATTCCACACAGTTCTTTTCCATGTGGCCTTATCGAAGACATGTATACCATTTACCATTCGCATCACCTTATCAAATAATCCTAAAACAAGAGCAACTTTTAAAATATCGAAGACAGGGCTATCATGTTGGTTTCTTAAGCCCTGTTCAATATTTCGAGCAAATTGGTTAGCTCTGTTTACAAAAATCTTCTTACATATATCGTCTTCTTTAAGATTGACAATAGTTCGTACAAAGAGCAACTTTTTAACATAAATGTAATTTTCCAACCTCATCCAGCCGAGCGCTGTAAAACTAGTTTCCCTAGGTGATGACATTGGGAACCGTTGTACTCGGCGTCCAGCATAACGTTGGAAATTTTCAAGTAATTCAATATCAGAGTCTTTTAGGACCCAGAGTTCTGAAGCGAAAGTTACCATCGGTACTATGAGTGACCAGAAGAGTAGACTGCATGCTCTCATAGATAGGCCTCCTGGTTTCAACCCAATACTCGAAGCAGCATTTAGTGCTCTTCTGCCCTTTTTTATTTTGTCGGAGGTCCTCTCAACGTTGTTTTTGGAGGTACAGTTCTTCAGACCCACATGGTCATAGGACACTTTTTCTTGCACCCGGTCCTTTCCAAGTCTATACTCTCTGAACTTCGAGTTCAGTTTACCCTCAGGCGGGGACTCACCGTACACCAGGATGGCACTTTTTCCAGCATTGAAATCGTACCGCCATTTTCTGCTATGTTCATATACCATTTTTAGAACTTTGTCTACTTTTACTTTGGACGTGCTGGCAGACGCGACGTCGTCCGCATACCCGACGGGGGATACTTTTAAGCCAAAGATGGTAGAACATAGAGAAGAGTTTTCTAGAGATATTAGAAGTGTGTTAATAAAGGCGGTATATTTTACCAATGATAAATAACCACCCTGATGTATCCCGCAGCCCATCTCATATTCGTCTGATAAACGGTCAAGAATTCTTACTCTACATTTGAACCCTACATATGTATTGTAAAGTAGCCGCCAGGTCCTCCCCTGGATACCAATAGTATATAGACGTGAAAACAAACCGTCAATCCATACACTATCAAATGCACGGGCCACATCAAAATATGAGACGAAAACTTTGCTATTAGATTCCAATTGGGTAGCTACAGTCTCTTGTAGAGTTAGGGCCGTATGTAAGCACGACACACCCTTTTTGCATGCTCCTTGTAGGAGTGTAACGGCATGAGAGTCTTCCCACCAGGTCTTGATTCTCCCCCATAGGATTGCTTCAAAGAGTTTATTAAAGGAACTGAGTAGCGTTATTCCTCTATAGTTTTTAGTCTCTAAAGGGGAGGTATTCTTGCCCTTAAAAAGTGGTATTTGTATACCTGTCCTAAAGTTAGTAGGAATATATTCGAGCATAAATACCCATTGGAAAAGGATTTCCAATACTCTAATCAACATAGGTCCAGCATAAAAAAGGTGTTCTTTAGTTATATAGTCAAAACCAGGTGTTTTTCCACTATTAAGTGTTGCAATGCCTTTCTTAATTTCATCATATGTGAAGTACTCATTTGAGAAGATATCACCATCACTTTTTGTACGTAAGCGTAGCACCTCCTCTGTGATTGTCTCAAAATGATTCACATCATATTCGTCACACACTTTGGGGGTGCTCAGCTCACTAAAGTGCGTCTTCCACACAAAAAGTACATCCTCAAGGTCATGAACGATCTTACCTTGTGCATTTTTTATAGCTGATATTTTTACTTTAGCACCAGAGGTTTCACGCTTTAGTATTCGCCAGAAGCTAGTATTGTCAACTTCCGCCGTTCTAATCGTTTCTCTGATTTTCATCTCCTCGTAGGCTTTACTCAACTCACGAATCTTTTTTGCAAATTTTTTCTTTGCTAGTTTATTTTCCCGCCATAGTTCATTTAAGTAGTCTCTAGGGCGACCAGCGTCTACCCAGGCATGGTAGCACGCAACTTTTTCCTTTTTTAGACGAGATAGCTCCTCGGACCAATACGGCTTTAGATGTTTTTTAAAGCTAGATTTTGGTACGCCTTTTTCACCTCTTCGTAACACCATCACAATTTCATTAACTAAATCTTCGATGTTGTCAGTGGAGGGGATAAGGTGCTCATACCTCATCATAATAGCCTCAAGTCCTTCACTTACTGGGATCGTATAGCGGAGTCTCATTTGTGTTGCATTAAGTTTATCCCACCTGAGCTTAGGGTTTCTCTTTGCTTCAATAACTTGTTCCGCCACATCATCTATGTTTAGGGTTACCGTAATTGGGACGTGGTCTGATGTATTTAACGCTTCATACCCAATATTTCTACATTGAGTAATCTTTTCTACAAAGTCATTTGGAACAAGGATATAATCAATACAAGACTTCCCCATACTGCTCTCGAAGGTATTTATCGGCCCCAAGGAAGATTCCGAGAGATTAGTTGCTAGCAGGTTATACTCCTTGAGGAAAGCAGATAGTATCTTACCCTCTTTGGTGGGTTTCGCTTTAGATTTTGGACCGCCTAGCGAACCTAGGTCGGCATTGAAATCGCCGCAGATAATATTTATATTTCCCACCTCCAATTGGTCTATAATCGAGCCTAACTCGTCGAGAACTGTTGAAAAATCCTCTGCACTTCCCTTTGCAGGCAGGTATACACATAGTAGGTTAAAGGTAGCACCCATTTTATTCTGGATTTTCACTCCACATATGCGATCGTGATGAATTTGGGACAATGGGGTTAAACCTCCTAAAGACTTCCGCCAAACCACTGCTACACCCCCCTGACCTCTGACGGAACCATAAGTTTCAGGGCAGGAGTATTTACTTGACTTTCCGACCCAATTGACATCGTTAGATATCTCATCTAGTTTTGACAAACGGTTGGCATGAAGCCAATGCTCGGTAATAAAAATAATATCAAAACGCTTCAGCAGGTCACGTAGATATGGTATGGCAGCTGACATTCCTCTTGAGTTCCAAGTACACAGACTTAGAGCTCCTAGTTTACTCTCTAGGTTTGTTTTTGTATCGGTTGTACTCAGCATCTTGGTTTTCTTGGGGTCCCAACATATAAGTACATTACCGACAACAAAGGATTTAAGAGTTTACACATTAGGTATAGAAGACACTCATAAACAGTCAGGGATGAGTATAAAACATCAGAATATGTTGGTACAAACAGGCAGACTTCAAGGTAAGTAAATTGGGGTTTGTACATATATGTTGCGTCAAGCACATAGCGAGGTCTCCAGGGGGTCTTTAATAGCACTGCAAAGGCGCAAATAGCGTACTGTATCGCTTTAGGATTTTGAGTGTGTTCGAAAGATATTTCTAAAGTTGTGCCGCGGACAGTTTGAGACTCACCATATTTTCTCGGAGACCCTTCCAGTACCAGTGGAGTAGACTGAAAATATGTACTACCAACATACACGGCAATAGGATACTCACAACAATTCGCGTCACTCATATCTGATAAAGTAGAGCTTATCAGGATAATCAGCAGTAATACTAGAGATACTATTTTGCTGACTAGAGACTTATACTGTGCGTTTTCGCAAACACCATACATCGCACTTACGCCGTGATATTCATAGCGCGCCTGAGGTACCAATGTTGGTACGTCAAATATCCGCCAGGGGCCCGCTCGCGGTATAGAAGGTAGCAAACCAGTGTCCAAGCTGGTATGTTTTGTAGTATGCAACAAAGGAAATGCTTGATGAAAGAGATGGCCCACCATAACCGCGGCATTCCCCTGTTGACATTGCCGTACCCGCACAGGTTCCTGAATATATAAAACAAATACACACAGGGACATTTGAACATCATAAATATATACCGTTGGACACAATATGTTTATATGTAGTCTTGACATCCTGTGGTTAATACGTGGGACAGAGTGCCGTGCTACAACAAGACAGGAACAAACACAGAAATATAATACAGGGTACATACAGCGGAAACTATTGGTTTTATTGCTCTTAGATGGTGTACTACCCATTAAATTTCTGTTTTTGATGACCATTTACATTCTTCCCGTTAGCATCTTTCGGGTTTTGATACCACTCTCTTACCGTTGCGCAGCCGGGCCAGAACGAGTTAACCATTACAGTACGGGTGTCTTTTGATGCCACCGTTACTTTGGCATTTACCATGTCTGGTTCCCCTGTGTTTGTCATAATCCAAATATGATACAAATCAACTCCACGTTCATCACAGTAATCAATTATCGCGTCTTCTAACATCTCTTTACTCTCATACCCTTCGGCTCTGAGGCCGCGAACAAAGACATCCTTATACAGGCTACTCTCAACTGCGCTAAGGGGGGGGTACGTTTTCGAACTAGACTGAGTACGTTTTCTCTTTCTCTCTCTCTCTGGGGGGTGCCAACCATTTCTAGTTACAATCCTCTTACTCTGGTTACCATTGTTTGGGAACACTTGAGTGTTCTCAGTACGGTTACTACTAAACTCACCCAGTTTCATGTCCTTCGGACGCGCACCACCGTTACCACTCTGCAGATCAACGTTACCTTGTTGTCTTGGATTCGTGGTCGGTGCGGGCGCCATTTGAGCCGTCGCTCCACTTTTTGATTGTTGAAAGTTCGGGTTGTATCTGGCTATATCAGGACCAGAACTCTGAATTGTCTTACTGGCATTGTCACCGCTATTCTGGTACTGTTCGGTAGTATCACTGGGAAGGGCCCTTTCCGGCCCGACACGCTGGCCAGAGTTCGATGCATTTTGCGGAATCGCACTGGGACGGGCCCTATCTGGCCCGACACGCTGGCCAGTGTTCGATTCTTTCTGGGTTGACATACTGGGACGGGCCCTATCCGGCCCGACACGCTGGCCAGTATTCGTAGTACCCTGGCGATGGACACTGGGAGGGGCCCTATCCGGCCCGGCACGCTGGCCAGTGTTTATGTCGTTCTGGGAGGAAGCACTGGAACGGGCCCTATCTGGCACGCTACGCTGGCCAGTGTTCGCTGTATTCTGAGTCGTTGCACTGGGACGGGCTCTATTTAGCCCGACACGCTGGCCAGTGTTAAAGTCATTGTTGTCGCCATTCTTCTTCATATCTGCCAGGAAGACTTCGATCGTCTTGCTGACTTCATCATCATCATCCACCCATGAGTCATTGACCGTCGGATTCGGGACTAACGGTGTACTTGCCATCTGCCTCATCCCAGTTACGGGGTGGTGTATCGGACGAACTGGGAAGGGCGGGAAATCAACAGGGCTAAGGGTCGAATCCTCCTGCTTTCCAGATGGTCGTAACGGGGTCCCGTGGTCTGCACTAACAGTATCAGGTTCTGAAGAATTGTCATCTAAGGGTGGTGTATTAGAGGCAGGAGCTTCATCCTTCTCTATATCAGGCATAGGACTGTGAGTAGGTAACGTACCTTCGTCACGATTTCGCTCATTTCTCTTTGGTGCTGTTGGAGGGATGACACGTTTCGCTTCGCGCATGAAGCAGGCATACGAACTATCTTTCTTTTCGATAGCTGAGGCGCTACCATTTTCCCCACGGGTGCCTCTCGCGTTGTCAGCCACACCTTTCCTGTTCGGCGTCTCAGTTCTTGCCTTTTCTACCTGCATAGTCTTTTTGCCTATCTGCTTTCCAGCATCACTATCACCCGGGAAGAGTTCTGGGAACATTTTCGCAAAGGCAATTTCTCTGGGGGTGCAAGACTTTTGAGTCGGCATTAGTTTTGCGGGGTCATCACAAGGGCAGTCCTTTGCACAACATCTGCACTGCAGAAGGTATTCAATTGTTTTTCTGTGTTCTTGTACCTCAGTGACAAGCATGTCCTGAGTGGCTTTGAGTGACGTGATCATATTAAAATAGTCTGCATCCATTTTATCTACTCTGCGATCACATTTATCACGTCTGATTTCACCTGTGCGCACTCGGCGTTCATGGTCAGTGATCGCCTTTTCCATGTAGTCTATCTGACCGTCGTACTCAGACTTGAGCACAGGCAGGTCGGGTAAAGAGTTCGGATCAGTTTGAGTCGCCATATCCACCGCTTTCGGAGCAAGTGGGTTACCGGCAGTAGGTTGTCTGCTAGGCGAAGAATTACTGAAAACACGGTCGTGCAACTCCTGTATTTCACGGAGAAGCGAGTCTTGACTGAGCGAGGAGATGTTAGCTGCTTTCTCTTCTTGACATGAGATGGACGCAGAAGGCGGCACGACGCTTGCTGGTAGGTCCTCAGGGAGCTTAATTTGCATAAGCTGGTTAGGACTGTTTTGCATCACCACTGGCTTGGGGTCACACTGCTCGTCGCTAGGAGACTCCAGCTGTACAACTCGAAACATTTCCTGCTCGGGCACTGAGGCCCAGTCAATATCATACTGCGAACTCTCCACACAGTTTATACCATTTTCTGATGGGTACATAGATACGTTATCGTCATACCGAATTTGTAACTTATTCTTGGGTGACATCGGTGTTGGGGGTTCGCAGAATAAGTTGAAAGTAGAACTGGGTTCACAGACTAAGAGTTTTTTGTCGTCATGTTTACATTCTGAACCAAATTTTTCAACTATGTCAACCGAGGGGACCATGGTGTTCGACTTTGTTGGTGTGCTACAAAGTGGGATGGATCGTTCGCACGTCGAAATCTCATGGTTATATTCGGGACTTGTAGCATCTACCTTATTCGGTATATCATTGTCACATGTCTTACTGACAGATTTTTTAACACTAGAATCGACATTTCCGGTAGACGTTGTCTGTATCACGTCAGTATCATTCATTTCTAGTACTGAAGGTGGGACATACTTATCATTCAGATGTACGACTGGTAGGGGATCGGCTATTGACTTAGCTTCAGTTAGCTTGGCCACGTCAGGTCCTGGCGCCAAAATCATGAACTCCTCCCCATCTTTCTCAACATTACATAGGACATAATTATCAGGTACCAGCATGAAATAGTTAAGGTTTCCACCTAATGTCTGACCGTCGTTTTCTATCCACGGTGTTTGCCTCTTGGACAAAACTGGCTCAGTTTCTGAAGCCAGATCCACATTCGAGTTATCGCAAATGTCACTTACAGGCCCTGAGGGCGGTTGTAAGACCGACGAGACAGGCTTAATGTCATTATCGTCAGTGCACTTTCTTTTTTCTTGTAGGATCTGTTTCAGCGGCGAAGTAGGGTTACGATTGGCTGGACAGCCTTCCTCCTTCGGCATATCAGTTACGAGAATGCTTGTCGTAACTACAGGGGCGGCCGCCATGACAGTATCTTTCACGTCCTCACGTAGTGACTGGACTTGATTATCGCTCATCTCGGAATTTACACATTCCTTCTCTAGTGTCACTTTCACTTTTCTGTCCTTCTCACCAGTTCGATTTAGTTCAGCGCGGGTTTTACATACCGCTATTGGGGACGTCTTTTCGTCGCATTCTTGTATCGCATCCATAACGTCCGGATCACGTTGTGTCGGGGTCAGTACCTGGCGTTTCAGGATTTTCGTTGGAAAGTCTCTTTCTGCACCTGTGAGGTACAGGTAGACATCACATACGTCTTGCCCAAGGAGGTTAGCTACCCTTCTCTTTATCATAATCCATGGGATTTGGAATGTCTTTTTAACGGGTCTCGTATTTCCACCGTCGCAGGTTTTCTCGTCGGCGCCATCGGGGTTTTCCCGCACTTTCTGTTTCGCTAGAACAAACAGTTTTTCCCTCGCATACTCAAGCTCCTCAAAACTGAACTCGACCACAATCTCGGAGATAACGTCCTTTTTAGGTTCATCTTCGAGGTGCCATAGAAATCTCTCCAGCCTGTGGTCTATAACGCCAGAATATGCCCAAAAGTCGGCACCGCATTCATTGATGTCGACTTCATCCGCCATCTTGTTTCATAATGTCCATATTATGCCCATGCATTTGGTGCAGGAAGTAAATGTCGTCCCTGTACCTGCCCTGGAAACTGCGTGTCAATCGGTCGCGCAGTCGTGTATTATGCCCATGCATTTGGTGCAGGAAGTAAATGTCGTCCCTGTACCTGTACCTGCCCTGGAAACTGCGTGTCAATCGGTCGCGCAGTCGTGTATTATGCCCATGCATTTGGTGTAGGAATTGAATGTCGTCCCTGTACATGTACCTGCCCTGGAAACTGGGTGTCAATCGGTCGCGCAGTCGTGTATTATGCCCATGCCTTTGGTGCAGGAAGTAAATGTCGTCCCTGTACCTGCCCTGGAAACTGCGTGTCAATCGGGCGCGCAGTCGTGTATTATGCCCATGAATTTGGTGCAGGAACTAAATGTCATAAAGGACATACCTGTATAGCAGCCGGGCTGTGAGTGACACCCTGCTGCCTGTCGGTCGCCGCAGCCTGCTTGACGACCGTGTGTTGCCTGCCTCATTAGAACAGGAAGTAGTACGCCTATTGTGATAGTGTTGATTGGTCGATGGGACAAACAGACATTCCACTTGTCTCTCATTGGGCGACGTCCAGGCACACACACTCGTGAAAAGTTATTTTAGCCTCCGTCGTGATCGCAACGAATATTCTACATAAATATTCTAGTAAATGGAATCCGATCAACATGGACGTTGGATTTGCAGCTAAATTTTCTCCTTTGACCACTTATTCTGCGGTTTAAAGCTACATCCTGACTAGCTAATTGATCCGGTAACGGAAAGAAGCAGAGAAAAACCAACGCCTCATTCAAGTCATCGGCAAATAGTTCACAGCGTCACATCGTCCACCTTGGGAAATAACATACGACACCAAATATATAATGCAGGGTGCCAGGCTTAGATGGAGAATCATTAATCTTGATGGGTTCAGGGTATCTATAACACTACCGAAAAGACACGCGTGGAAAGTTTGCATTTGTACCTTGGATTAACATACACAATCATTCATCTAAGATGTGTACGTACAGTCGACTGGCAATATGTTAATGTTATGATAGAAAGAGACACGCTTGAAAGGTTTGCATTTGTACCTTGGACTAATATGTATGGAAAGCCGTTCTTGCAGAAAAGCACTATTTGTCTTTAAAGACAATTCATTTGTCTTTAAAGACAATTCATTTGTCTTTAAAGACAATTCAATTGTCTTTAAAGACAAATGATTTGTCTTTAAAGACAAATAGCCATGTTCATTTGTCTTTAAAGACAATTCATTTGTCTTTAAAGACAATTCATTTGTCTTTAAAGACAAATGAATTGTCTTTAAAGACAAATGAATTGTCTTTAAAGACAATTGAATTGTCTTTAAAGACAAATACCTTCTATTTGTCTTTAAAGACAAATGAATTGTCTTTAAAGACAATTCAATTGTCTTTAAAGACAATTCATTTGTCTTTAAAGACAAATACATCTATTTGTCTTTAAAGACAATTCATTTGTCTTTAAAGACAAATGAATTGTCTTTAAAGACAATTCATTTGTCTTTAAAGACAAATGAACTGTCTGTCATGACAAAGTAGTTCTGAAAGTAGTTCCGTTTTGTAACTTCATTTCAATGGAGAATCAACAAGATGGATACTAATACTAATGTCAGTACTGCCAGATAAAGGCATGCTTGTAAATTCAAACAGTCATAGCTGCAAATGCAAGTTTAGAAGAGACTGACCACCGTATGAAGTTTGTCAATTCTCTGCACGAACGTTTGCAGCCTGGAAGCCCTGGTGGGGGGGGGGGGGGGGGGGAGGCACTTAGATATTTAGGGGGGTACATACGCTCGTTATCAACATTTTAAAATACGTACCCATAAGCACTGATTCTGGCCAAAAAAGCACCTTAAAAACGCTGACTTTTTCAAGTAAAATACACCCTTTCTTTTATCAAAACCCTGACATTGGATGAACGGGAACACATATTTAAACTTTAGATTTTATGTTTAGCGGCAGCAGACTCGGTGGTTCAGACATAAACATCGACAATAACATCATCAGATAAGTAAGGTTCAATATTGATGAACTACAGACTCGGAAGCCCAGTCACTTCGGGAGTCACTCGGCGTCAGAGCCGCGTATATTTCGTAAGGGGATTTTCATCCCCCATCCCTCATACCTGGGTTCAAAAAAGTACCCTTCTTTTACAAATCGCAGACATGAGGAAGTCTTAAAAAAGACCCCTTCTCTCACGAAATACGTTACGGGGTGCAGCCCCCCAAGAAGCCCCCCCCCCCCCCCCCCCCCCCCCACCGGAATGGAAGCGAGCCAAATTTGATACAAGATTATATTCACACTTGCATATCAGATATAATTCCATAATTTCATGTATTAGAAGCAAACCATGTCATATTTGCAGACAGACACGTGGCTAAACACATTGAGCGATAATTGGGAATGGTAGTAGTAACATGACCTTTGAATTACAAGAAGTGGATGAAGAAAACACGTGGCTGCGTAGGAATATGTGAAGTTGCATTACACCACAGTATTCTTCTGCACACGTGGTCGTATTTGTCTTTAAAGACAAATGAATTGTCTTTAAAGACAAATGAATTGTCTTTAAAGACAAATGAATTGTCTTTAAAGACAAATGAATTGTCTTTAAAGACAAATACCTTCTATTTGTCTTTAAAGACAAATGAATTGTCTTTAAAGACAAATGAATTGTCTTTAAAGACAATTCATTTGTCTTTAAAGACAAATACATCTATTTGTCTTTAAAGACAATTCATTTGTCTTTAAAGACAATTCAATTGTCTTTAAAGACAAATGAATTGTCTTTAAAGACAAATGAATTGTCTTTAAAGACAAATGAATTGTCTTTAAAGACAAATAGTGCTTTTCTGCAAGAACGGCGTTCCATAAATATGCACCATTATTCATCTAAAATGTGTACGCATACTCGACTGGCAATATGTTAATGTTATGATAGAAAGAGACACGCGTGGAAGGTTTGCATTTGTACCTTGGACTAATATACACAATTATTCATCTAAAATGTGTACGCATACTCGACTGGCAATTGGTTAATGTTATGATTGAACCAGTACGTTGGGACTACAGCGACGTGATAAAGATTTGTGGCCATATTTGCTGCCTGTGGTTGGTATGGAGTACAGCGAGTATTCGTACGCCTCGAGACTAGCACAGGTGATAACTATAATACTGATAGGGATAACTGCAGTAATTGGGAACTTATTCGTGCTTCTGGCAGTCTCGAGATTCAGTAAACTACGCACATCACCAAACATCTTCGTCGCCAACCTCTCGCTGACAGATGGTATCTTTGGGATACTACTTCTCAATCTTCCTCCAAATATACTCCAACAAAGGTGAGTTCTTCCTAGAACTACTAACGTCAAATATACTGACAGAGAAAGACCTCTCTCTGACAGATGGTATCTTTGGGATACTACTTCTCAATCTTCCTCCAAATATACTCCATCAAAGGTGAGTTCTTCCTATGGCTACTAACGCCAAATCTGCGGACAAAGAAGGAACTCTAGGAAAAGACCTACAACTGGTGCTTGCTAGCACTGAGTTGGTCTTTACTTCATAGTTATGTGGGGACATGTGTCACCCCCTTATTTCTTTCCCTTTTCCCCTGTTTCTTTGTCAAGTTATAATATTTTGTTTTGTATATTTATATGTCGAGTATGATTTTGTAATTGAGAAATTACAGTTAATAAACATACATATATACACACATACGAGAAATACAATGCACTTATTACAAAGGTATAAATGTATGCATGCATACATGTATATGTATGCATGCATCTAGGTATGCTCGGATGTATGCATGAGTGCTTGTATACATACTATATGGGATTCTCGGAATTTTGCATTTGAGCAATCAACATATGGAAAAATTAAGGCAGAGAATATGCAGTGTGCACATACCAATATGTATAGTTACACAGCGACAACGTTGGGAACTACCTGACGCATAGCATTGCATTGTTTTGTATTGCATTGTTTTGTATTGCTTTGTTTTATTGTATTGCGCAATATTGTTTTACTGTTTATATTGTGTTAGAAGGTAGTGTGTCATACCTATTGCATTGTGTGTATATTGTATCGTAATGTTAAATATTGTATCATTCTGTATTGTATTGCATTTTTACTACACTATTTCTCCCCATTTGGTCTCTAATATCATTTTCCAATTCTCAAAGAGACGATTGTCATTGCCTCTATAGCTACATATTCATCACCCTATCGTGTTTGAACCACAGGCATTTACGCAATATTAACTGCATATATCATGTTAGGGTACACTGTGGTTTGTTGTATTAATTTCCCTGCCTCAGTCTTTCCTCTGTATATATTGCCTGAGAGATGTTCTGGTGAGGAATACACTAAGCATCATAAAAGACACACACGTCATGGTGTAAGATTTTTCGGGTATAAACTGAAAAAGAAATATACATATTCAAACGGAGCCTCCACCCACAATTATGGACAGGTCAAACCTTCAGATTTCATAAAAGTTGGGGAAAGATTAATACGGTGGGTAAGGTATCACAGTCGTTCCAACCTTGACTCTGTTTAAAGTTAATAAACAATCCATTCAGATTCTTTGTTGAAAA
This sequence comes from Maea johnstoni, assembly GCA_963942565.1. Classification (NCBI taxonomy): domain Eukaryota; kingdom Metazoa; phylum Annelida; class Polychaeta; order Spionida; family Magelonidae; genus Maea; species Maea johnstoni. The sequence continues at coordinate 459,103 of OZ012693.1, forward strand.
TAAGTAAAAAATGCTTTTTTTCAAATTTCGGATTACATAACCTTTAAATGAAGTCGAAATTGGATAAAAATGTGATACACTTCCCACCGAAACACTCTTAGCTGTAACTATGTCATATTTCAAGGAAATCCGTTAACTGATTAAAATGCACGTTTGAAGTGACCTAATGTTTTGGTTGAAACATTTCCTGCTTGTGTGCAAGCCTATGGGAGCTTCTGTAATAGTAGATCTCTCATTCTGCTCGGTGACTGCCGAGACATTCAGTTAGTTGATCTGATTATAAGGATTTGATATATGAGAAATAACCCTATATTCACAAAATAACCCCCATAAGCCACCTTAACTGCAATACAGGCAGACAATATACTCATTGATAAATCATGACAGCAAGTATAATAACATTCTTCACCATTGCGTCCTACTTCATGGTTTTATATTAAATAAACATGCTAATACTGTCGTAAATCATAGTTATTGTATCGAAAAAATATCTTCATTAGCTCGTTTCTATGTACATTTACTTAAATAAAGACAAAACCAACACATCATAGATATACAATCAATAGACACTAACAAAAAACTCCGAATACGAACAAAAACGTAGACCGTGGTATGTACACAGGTGAGTTCACGCGTGAGTTAGTACAGAATTATTGATGATCCTTTTGCATTTTATTTTCCAGCGTAAAAATATCACTGTTCCGAGTTGCGGGTGTAATTCTAGGTTATTTACCAATTCAATACATTTCAGCAGTTGAATATGACGTGATTACATTGGTGATGTATTTCTGATACTTAAATTACGCAATATCGCGAAGGGAACATGAAGTTATAGAAGTGCCAAATATCCAGACAACACTTTTTCAAATGGAAATTTAAAACACAAATGTATATGGTAGTAAATGCCACACCTACGTGGGCCATCGTTGGGCTTGGCTGATTTTTTGACATGTTATCCATGAGTGTTTGTATAACCAGGCACTAGCAGACGACCGGTCGACTGGTGCAGGCATTAAACGTCTGTTCTGTAAGTACACACGGCGTACGTTTGATTCCTCAAACGCCTCATTATCTTAGACTTACTGATGCTCGTAATAGTGTATATTGCTAGGAAGATTTAGTGGGGAGAATACGGTTTAGATTAAACATTGGTAAACCATTACGCAATCATGCAATGTATATATATATATATATATATATATATATATATATATATATATATATATATATATATATATATATATATATATATATATATATATATATATATATATATATATATATATATATATATATATATATATATATATATATATATATATATATATATATATATATATATATATATATATATATATATGTATATATATATATATATGTATATATATATATATGTATATATATATATATATGTATATATATATATATATGTATATATATATATATATATATATATATATATATATATATATATATATATATATATATATATATATATATATATATATATATATATATATATATATATATATATATATATATATATATATATATATATATATATATATATATATATATATATATATATATATATATA
>OZ012693.1:460899-486622 GCA_963942565.1 Maea johnstoni
GATTATTCTGGAAAGATCTATTTCAGGAAGTTGTCTGATGATGAATGCCCATCATTCATTATTCAGTATGAAATCCTAGCTATTGCCATGATAGCTAATGCTGGGGAACAATACGAGGATTGCCAATCATCTATTTGGATATGATAACATATAATACAATAGACCTGGTGATAGGGACTGCCTCAATATAACAACATAACATAGTCTATACACTATATAGATTATACGAAATGTACATCACTTGACACGTCAATGACATCCTATTCACCAAGTCCCAGTGGGAATATACATTGAGAATGATGATTCGTCTGATTCGTCCACGAGGCGATGTTTTTATTTGATTTAAAATCCTTTCTGGCACTGCCCTATGAGCATTATCGACAGATGATTGAAGCAGTACTGCTTGATTCCCTAATGCTGGTTCCATGGCATGTGGTTGGTGAAAGGAAGCATAATGTTCAATTATAGGTAGAGTGCTCGCATTCAATTCCTGCACTAAATACCTGGGCAGACCATCGCCACCCAGTTTCCTAGGCATGGATGCATGGATGGCCTGACAACTGAAAGTAGCTTTGATTCGCAAGCTACTTCGGTCTGTACTGTATGTAGTTGGTTCATTACTTTAGAGTGGGTAGGTATCGACCTTTGTCGTGTTTATTTACTAACTCTTCACATGAAAAGCGCATGAAAGACTATATCTGTTGTGGCAGATATTATGAGTGTAGGTTGAGCATCGAATGCGCGCTACATTTATGACAATCCACTAAATAGTTTGGCAACCGCCAGTGCATTATTGGATTGAATGTATATATATATATATATATATATATATATATATATATATATATATATATATATATATATATATATATATATATATATATATATATATATATATATATATATATATATATATATATATATATATATATATATATATATATATATATATATATATTGGAAGAGAGAATATCACATGTTATGACAGGACCAGCATCATTAAAACAACTTTATTCACCCTGAGCTTTGTTTTCAGCGGTGTAGTACACTTCATATCCAGGATCATAGTAGAATGGAAATGAGCAGTCTATGAAAATACAGTGCTCCGTCACGAGCACATTGAGGTGTTACCTGGTAATGAATCGCTTCATAATGAGTTGAGCTGTATAATGTTTATACAGTGAAAAAACTCTCGCAAAGGTTCCTAAGAGACAAGCTATGATGAAGTGCTTGGTCGACGTTGAAGTTTAGTTTAACTCTGACAGATATTCCACACACAGAAGATATATCGATTAAACAATCTCACCAACGTATCTTTATAAAGTAATTAGATGTATAGTATGCAAAGGATATGAGGAGTAAATGGCATACGTGGACAACTTAAGTGAGATACAATTTGACTCGTATGTCTGCTTTCCTTTGGCCGAGTGCTGACAACGGGCTTCCCTATGAATATATATATATATATATGAATATATATAAATATATATATATATAATATATATATATATATATATATATATATATATATATATATATATATATATATATATATATATATATATATATATATATAAAATATATATATATATATATATATATATATATATATATATATATATATATATATATATATATACTAGTATATGTATATATATATATATGTATATATATATATATATAGAGAGAGAGAGAGAGAGAGAGAGAGAGAGAGAGAGAGAGAGAGAGAGAGAGAGAGACTTGGTTGTATTTCATCCAAGAGGACCTAACCAGTCACCTACCCAGACGGTATCGGTTTGCAATCAGCAATTACAATTCATGTATTCTCAGTCCCAGACATTGCATGGCAAATCCCATACCACCCGGGTTAAACTCTGCTTCATATCATGTTCCCCGCAGATGAGACTCGGACATCTGTCTCGTTCCAGCAGCAGACTCACGTTCCATGGACGGGTCGTTTGTCTCAACTCTCTTTGCAGACCCGTCATTCTTAATTTAATCATATATAAATGGTTGCCAAAACGGTTTCAGTTTCCCCAAATCGTATGCCAATATGACGAGCAATTGCCGTTCTTGTGCTATATGATTAGACCGTGGAACTTGCACCGCTGTTCAATGAAGGCCTGTATACACTCAACACGTATTCATTCCCTGGCAGATCTCCTTATAGATGTTATGACAACCGTGCATTCAACATCTGTCTACTAGTACCTTGGACATTGAGCCCCAATTAAGGTGATGGGTACCATTGCAAGCCAGTTAGAAGCCCTGTCCCAAAACACACCTCAAAGCAGCATAATCCTATAACTAGGTGTATCTCCAGGTTCCTGAGTGTTATCAGGTAGAGAATATCATCGCCACCTGTCATTATCCAATCCATATTCTGTTTTATTTCAGAATTTACAACTTTTTTTTCAAATGACATATTCTCATTAATTACGCAGGTGATGGTTACTGCAGGCTCAGAGTTACTTTAGGGATATCATTGACTATGCCCAATAAAAAGTATTTTTTTGATTTTTTACCCCTAAAGATTTTTACAGGCCATAACATTGAAAATTCTAGTGAGAAATCTCGTGTGTGGAGGCATGGGAACCCCTTTGATAGTAGTGGACATACCTTGCTGATCACTCCTGAGCACTCGAAACAAAAGAGAGTTGCACAAAGATACACATCGACGATCTCAAGACAATGGCTTGTGGTCAGGATGCTATAAATAGGTGCTAGCTTTGAGCATGTGAGGTTACCAAGTGAGGTTGGTGTGGAGATTTCTCACTAAAATTTTCAACGTTATGGTCTGTAAAAATCTTCAGCAGTAAAAAATCAAAAAAATACTTTTTATTGGGCATAGTCAATGATATCCCTAAAGTAACTCTGAACCTGCAGTAACCATCACCTGCGTAATTAATGAGAATATGTCATTTGAAAAAAAAGTCGTAAATTTTGAAATAAAACAGAATATGGATTGAATAATGACAGGTGGCGATGATATTCTCTACCTGATAACACTCAGGAACCTGAGGATACACCTAGTTATAGGATTATGCTGCTTTGAGGTGTGTTTTTGGACAGGGCTTTTAACTGGCTTGCAATGGTACCCATCACCTTAAGGCGCCAGTGTAACATTTCTCCCTAGAGTACTTGTCATGAACGCACGGTAGATTTCAATTAAACTCAACCCGTTTTAAGCCTGTGGTGCTGGTGACACACTCAAAATAACGCATCTCTACTATCTTGCAGGAACTCCAAATTTCCCAACAAGTTGCCCTAGCTTAGTATACTAGTATGTAGCAAATGTGCATTGTGTTTACAAATCAAATGAACCTTTTATTGATCAAGAAAATCTCAATTGAGGTAAAACATTATACAAATATGACATCCCTGTTGGGTGTACACTAGGAATAACTTCACCGAGAGAGGATTGTCGCCATCGGGCTACGTTCTCTAGGGGAATGTATTCCTGGTGAACTCCCCTCAGTGATGTCATATTTGTCTTATTATACCGAACAAAATGCAAAACACAAAAGGGGAAATATTAGCAAACAGAGATTCTGGATAAATCACTACTCGTCGTCTGCCTTGTTGAACTAGTTTCATCGGTAGGTCATTCGGCAAACTCCGTGTTTTGCGCATAGCTGTTGCTATGTGCTAATCAATTAGCACTTAGCTGTTGCTATGTGCTAATCAATTAGCACTTAGCTTTTGCTATGTGTTGATTGATTAGCACATAAGCTGTTAAGGACAACAGCCTGTAGAATGTACTTAACTGATCAAACTTGATAATTCCGATGATCTAATAATTCTTCATGTCTTTTTCAGCAATGAACTCAAATTTGTGGGCTGTCAAGTTTGGGGATATATGGCGGTCGTCTGCTCTCTTGTTTCGACGTTCACACTTGCCGCCATCGCAATCAATCGCTGGTACCTCATCACGCATGCGCAGAACTACCTAGTAATCTTCACGAAGCGGAAGTCGGCACTAGTCTGCGCAGTGGTGTGGATTCTGGCACTGGGCATCGTGTCACCGTCGCTGTTTGGCTGGGGCGCTATAGAATACAACCCTATGACCAATGCCTGTAGCTACGCCCGCAAAGCCAGCTCTTCCTTTCACTATTTCCTCATAATAATAGGTTTCGGCGTGCCTCTAGTGGTGGTCCTGGCGTGCTACGTGAGATTGTTCATGGTCGTGAGGGAGAGCCAGCGAAGAGTCCGGGTGACTGTTGCAAGCATGAGCTCTGCAGAATCCCAAGACAACCGAGAAAAAACACACGTTGTCCTCAAAAGGACAAGGATATGAAGCTAACAAAAACTTTGGTGACAGTTTTTGTGATTTACGTCATCTTACTAGGACCATACTCATTGGTTAACATGATTGATAATGAATCGATGCTGTCCAAAAGTGTTCATGTAGTCGTGACGTGTGTTTTCTTCTCTAACTGCGCCACTAACCCTATCCTGTACGGGTTGATGAACAGGCAGTTCCGAGAGGCCTACGCCACCCTCCTGGCGGGGCTCTGCAGCAGGGGAGGCAAGTCGTGTAGGAACCATAATCTAAACATGGCAACAAACGACGTCACTGTAGAACGAACTACGAACATGGGATGAAAAACTGTGATAATTTGATTTGCACTTTATATCTTTACAAAGGCTCCAACTCAAGCTTGTAATTATTAACATGAATATATATATATATTATATATATATATATATATATATATATATATATATATATATATATATATATATATATATATATATATATATATATATATATATATATATATATATATTATATATATATATATATATATGTATATATATATGCATGTGTGTGTTTGTACAGGTTGTTGCTTAAGGGAAAATAATGATTTTTAGAGAATTGCGCAATGCAAAGCTTACGTCAAACTTGAAAATGTGCGGATTGCGATTTCGTCTTTGAAACTATATTTTCGTCGTCAAATAGAAAAGTTACATCTCAAAAGAGTTAACACCCTTATGTTTGGTTTTAAATGTTCTCTCTTAATGTGGGTTTATCTAAAACTGTTGCCTATGTAAAATAACCAAATAATGTTCAATGTACATAAATTACATGTTTCATATTTTGCAAATAAAAGACATGCTATTTAATGGACTCTTCTGTAAAATCTAACTCTAGCAGATTCACACAAATTCGAAGGTATTTTTTAAAAATCTCCCTCCCTTATTGTACTAGACCGTCATTGTATATGAAACCAACCTTAGAATGTTAAGAAATAGTTAACACTCAGTCTTTATACTCTGACTGTACTATCTACTGAGATGGAAAGATATAGGATGCCGTGCAAGGAAATGATACAACTCATAATCAGGGATGATATCACAATAGTTTTACATTATCTTTGAAATTAAGGGACAATTGCACCATGAACAAAACATAGGCCAAAATAGTCTCTTGTGGAATACCTAAATCCAAGCCTCAGCCCTGCTCACCTTCAGACAAGAAGTGTACTGGGTCAAGAATTGTGAAAATGAAGTAGTCTTCCCTTTTCCCTGCTTCTTATATCTTTGTATTCATAAGTTCACCATTGTATACCGCATTGCACTTCCACTGTCTTAGCCGGCCGTCTAATGCTGAGTCTCCTTTTCTTCTAAGGAAAAGATGCAAATATTATTTTGAAAATCATCGTAACCCTGTCATGTTGGTATTCATTGGATAGCTCTTGCTGATTACTCTAAGATGCTGTGACATGACCGTGCACCTAGACGGGGTTCATATCTGTCATATTCTAAAATACTGGCTTCGGAGACTATCTTTATTCACTTTCAGCCAAAAAATGAGATGATAATTTTGGTCTAAATGGTCTATCTCGAAGGAATCTGCATGGCTAAAGCAGACAGCCATGTCGTTCGGGAGCAATGTAACAAGGAAAACCCAAAGGGCCCTGCCTTTTGTGCTCTTGAGGTTACCACATAGAATGTTGCCAGCTCGAGATTCTTGGCGAGTGAACACTGCTCATGTGTCATCCTTTGTTTTGATATCCATTCTTAAGGGCCAGCCAAGGACACCACCTAGTGGTCATAACCTTGGTGCACTAGAATATCACCTTAAAATGGGAAAAACCTACATAGTGTTATTCAACAGAGCCCCTATCCACAATTATAGACCACGGACCATACATTTCCAGAAATGTAAAGCAAAGATGAATACACAGAAAACAGTATAGCATTTTTATACAGATTTTATTGCACGAAATGGTCTTTGTGTGCTGATGTGCCTTTACAATCCCATTCATTCATTCATTTATCCAGCCAGCCAGTCATTACAGTGACTATAGTTTAGGTTTCGAGGTTTGAACGTGACTAGCAGACATACAACTACCCCTATCAGACAAGGCGTATTCAACTGATTAACTGGAAGGTAATAAATCAGAAATACATGAAACATGCCATTTAATTGCTAGCATATGATATCAACCCTATCTATCTAACTTTATAAGTTAAACCCCTCTACTAATTTTCTAATGCCTATATAAAAGGATTTTGGTATTTAAATGCAAACAAAAACACTTTAAGTTGATGAGTACCATTGCAAGCTAGTTAAAAGCCCCATCCCAAAACACACCTCAAAGCAGCATAATCATATAACTAGGTGTATATCCAGGTTCCTGAGTGTTATACGGTAGAGATTATCATCGCCAACTGTCATCCTTCAACCCATATTCTGTTTCATTTCAATATTTACAACTTTTCTCTCAAATGACATCATCAAATTACTTACGCAGGTGATGATTACTGCAGTTTCACGGTTACTTTAAGGATATTATTGACTATGCCCAATAAGAAGTATTTTTTTTATTCTTTACTGCTAAAGATTTCTACCGACCATAACATTGAAAATTTTAGTGAGAAATCTTGACACCAAGTACATTAGGGGCGTACAGATAGAAACATTTTCAACTATTTATAGCGAACCGGACACGCCTTTGTTTTGACTGTGACGCGCGACCATTGAGGTGTGTCTTTGTACAGCTGTCTTTTGTCCCATGCCCACAAGGAATCAACGAGGCCTGTCCTTTCTGAACCACCACTGGGTTATAGACTTCACACACACACACACACACACACACACACAAGATATCTCGCTAAAATTTTCAAATGTTATGGCCTGTAAAAATCTTTAGCAGTAAAGAATAACAAAGATACTTCTTATTGGGCATAGTCAATGATATCCCTAAGGTAGTTGTGAACCTGTAGTGACCATCACCTGCGTAAGTAATGAGAAAATGTCATTTGAGTGTAAGTTGTAAATATTAAAATGAAATAGAATATGGGTTTAATAAAGACGGTTAGCTATGATATTCTCTACCTGATAACACTCAGGAATCTAGAGATGCTACGTGTTATATGATTACGCTGCTGTGAAGTGTGTTTTGGGACTTTTAACTAGCTTGCAATGGTACTCATCGCCTTCACACCTATATAACACGTTTCTGCTGGACGTTGGGTGTTCAACTTCATGAAGGCTCCACTCAATAATTGTCATATAGCAGGTGTAAAATTATGTGCTTAACGTTCACAGATTTCGTTCCCATTAATAGGTCACCTAATAGGCTATTATGCAAGGGACTTTAGCAGCAGGGCACAATGTGACAACATAAGATGGTTGCACCATATTCGATATTGTAATGACGACTTATTCGACAATATGTACATTCGTCATTAGCAAACCAAATGTGCAGTTGATCAAAAGTTTAACACTAGGTATATATATATATATATATATATATATATATATATATATATATATATATATATATATATATATATATATATATATATATATATATATATATATATATATATATACTAGTATATATATATATATATATATATATATATATATATATATATATATATATATATATATATATATATATATATATATATATATATATATATATATAATTATATACATGATGCTAATATCGGTTGATTTTTATCATGGTATTGTCGCATGTGTCCGTCCAGGTGTGCGCTGAAAGGACCTCATCAGCCAGTCATGTTTCAAACGCTTCCTCTTCGTATAGCACAGATGATATCAGGAACTGTACAATCCGTGTCGTGGATGATCTAATGTTCCTTTGTCACTTCTAATGTTCTTTTTGAATCTGTTGCTGACTTTTCCGCTGCTGTATCTGTATGCAATGGCGGGGGCGGTTTTAATACCTTACCACCTCTCGTTTTTTGTTTACCCGGTAATGAAAAAGGAAAGGAAATTTTGATTTCGAATCTCGACACAGGTGGCGCTTCCTTAGCCGCCGTATCGGGATTTTCAACTGTCAATTCCTTATGTTTTTTCAACCGCTCGGCGTGTTTCCGCCTTTTTGCTGTCTGCATTTTATTTTGTTTTTTGATATCCTTGGCTAGTTGTTGTTGCCTGTTCTTGGAGATTGAATCGTTTTGTTTCAGCCATCCTGCGAATGACACCCGTTTTTGTTTCTGGATCTTATTCTGGCCTTCAACATTTTTTTCTACATGTTGCTGTCTTTCATGGGATTCAATCCCCTCCTCCTCCTCCTCCACCACCGTCTCCAGGCCATCATCTTGCTCACGTTGGCTGCCGAGCTTTTTCAGGTGCAGTTTCTTTAAGGACGGGATTAAACCGTCCTTTCCAAAGCATCGGGCGAGGACCTGCCCCATTCCTTCTGGTACAATCTAAAATAGAGAGCAGAGATTACTTTGTGATCTACTTTATTGACTGCCGTTGTACTGCAATAAATACAAACATATGTATGTATATGTATATATGTATATATATATATATATATATATATATATATATATATATATATATATATATATATATATATATATATATATATATATATATATATATATATATATATGTTACAGTAAGAGTGTCAAACCAGGGATTTAGTCAAATCCCTAAAACTTTCAGGGAATCTGTCAAAATCCTGTTTCACTCGAGGATTCGGTCCCTAAATGTCTACGGATTTGACTAAACCCCTAAAAATAGGTGGGTCATTTTTGACTTGTTTACTGGAGACCTTTCAGAGGGATTGTTGAATGACAATTACCTTTGTTTTATGCTTAGTTGAGCGCTACTTATGATCCCTGATTATCAAAGTAATGAGGTACAAAGTAATGCTGAATAATCAATGCTCAGCCAACAATTATTGGTTGATGATGATGATAATTAGTATCCCAGTCAACGTTTATCAATTTCATCATTCTGACCCTCCTATTTTCGAGGATTTAGTCAAATCTCTAGACATTTAGGGACCAAATCCGTGAGTGAAACAATTTGACAGATTCCCTGAAAGTTTTAGGGATTTGACTAAATCCCTGGTTTGACACTCTTACTGTAACATGTATATATATATATATATATATATATATATATATATATATATATATATATATATATATATATATATATATATATATATATATATATATATATATATATATATATATATATATATATATATATATTCAATGCATATCACAAAAAGTAACACGTGAACGCTCAAAATATAAAATGTGATTAAGAAATAGTAACATAAAATAAACACCAATCTAGGACATATATGACATAATCAGGTATGTCCTAAGTGTGCCTGGCTCCCCTGCGTGAGGATCCCCTAATCAGGTTGACTTGGTCGCTATAAAATGTACGGCTTTGTGGAGGGCTGTTCATGGTGCCTCTGCAACTGAAAGACCCCTTTGAACTCTGCCTATGGAGTAAGGAATCTCTTCGCCGTTCTGGGTTTCTATCTTGTGACGATGTGACCTAAGCTGCTGAAAGAAAGAATTAAACCCAATTCCCACACCTCTCTCAAGTACGGCTTAGTGCTTCAAATATCAATGATCAGATACTTAGTAGAGAAGCCGCGTCTCAAAACTGCACAAAGGTTAGGCCTACAAAACCTTACACTTGAAGGCTCGGACACTTCAAAATTAAGTAGTTTACATCTTCTACCATTAGGGAATTACTAGCACCGGGACAAATGAAGATCCGCTTGACCTATTCTACAAGCCGAAATAATCCACGGTTTCCCTAGATGTAAAAATCTCTGTGACCTTTTAGACCGCACTAAACTAAATCCGGGCTCTAACCAGGGAAACGGGCACGATCAGCGGATGAAACAGATATGGCCGTCCGTTCAGCCTAATAATAATGAAACATACATAGTTGGTCGACATTTAGTTCTCGTTAACACAATGGACTCGATGACATTAGTGTTTACATGTGGACTTTATTCACGCTCACCTCAACAGCTCAACGGTATCGGAGGATAGAACATTGAAGGAGAAAATGGGGATATACCTCCGAGACTTCTTGATAGAGATCCACTTTGAACAAAAATTAGCCGAATGTTAAGTAAATAATGACTGGGAGTAGGGGATGTATCTCTCTGATAATGATCAAGTTTAGGTATTTAGGTATTCATGAGAAATCTCATTACTCTTGCAAAGCGCTAGATAGCTCTACTCTGACACCGCCACTCTGGTCGTGTCAGCATCTGTTATCAACAATATCAACACCACTGGAAGACGTCTAGGCTTCTGGGTTCGTCACACGTTGTAGCCTGCGTGGTTTTGTACCTGACTGTGTACAACCAAACAGCAGTTAGCAGCTGTCGTGACCAGTAACGCCTAAATATAGGTCACGTCTTCTCACCCTTATCCAACTTATCTTACATGTAGTTACATCACCCTTATGCTGATGGTGGCTACCTTTGTCAATACAAAAGACGCAAAAACACTGAGAATGATTCAGATGAAACCCTGGCCTATGGGTACTCATCCGAGAGTACTCAGTGAGAGCTTAACCTCCTAGACCTGTCAGGTACATGTAGTAGTGTAGGTGTAGGTAGTTAATCAGAGAGCACTGCAATACCTAGTACTGCTAGATTGAGACTTAACCTCCTAGACCTGTCAGGTACATGTAGTAGTGTAGGTGTAGGTAGTTAATCAGAGAGCACTGCAATACCTAGTACTGCTAGATTGAGACTTAACCTCCTAGACCTGTCAGGTACATGTAGTAGTGTAGGTGTAGGTAGTTAATCAGAGAGCACTGCAATACCTAGTACTGCTAGATTGAGACTTAACCTCCTAGACCTGTCAGGTACATGTAGTAGTGTAGGTGTAGGTAGTTAATCAGAGAGCACTGCAATACCTAGTACTGCTAGATTGAGACTTAACCTCCTAGACCTGTCAGGTACATGTAGTAGTGTAGGTGTAGGTAGTCAATCAGAGATGATTGCAATACCTAGTACTGCTAGATTGAGACTTAACCTCCTAGACCTGTCAGGTACATGTAGTAGTGTAGGTGTAGGTAGTCAATCAGAGATGATTGCAATAGCTAGTACTGCTAGGTTGAAACTTAACCTCCTAGACCTGTCAGGTACATGTAGTAGTATAGGTGTAGGTAGTCAATCAGAGATGATCGCAATAGCTGGTACTGCTAGATTGAAACTTAACCTCCTAGACCTGTCAGGTACATGTACAATGTAGTAGTGTTAGTGTAGGTAGTCAATCAGAGCTGATTGCAATAGCTAGTACTGCTAGATTGAAACTAACCTCCTAGACCTGTCAGGTACGTGTACAATGTAGTAGTGTTAGTGTAGGTAGTCAATCAGAGCTGATTGCAATAGCTAGTACTGCTAGATTCAAACTTAACCTCTTAGACCTGTCAAGTACATGCAGTAGTGTAGGTAGTCAATAGTGAGCTACTATTTTAGGTTGAAACTTAATATGCAAGGTGACATGTAGGTAGTTAATCGGAGAGCATTGCCTGCGATAGCTAGTATTGGAACCTAACCTCCTAGACCTGTCAGGTACATGCAGTAGTGTAGGTAGTCTTTCAGAGATTATCGCAATAGCTGGTACTGCTAGATTGAAACTTAACCTCTTAAACCTGCAAGGTACGTGTAGGTAGCCAATCAGAGATGATTGCAATAGCTAGTATTGCTAGGCTGACACAAATGTACATCACATGCACAGTGCATTTAGGGGTACACCTGAGGCAGACGCACTGATGGCTGCGTCCAATGCGGGAGGGGCCATAAAACCGAGGTAAACGGGACATTTAAATGACCCCTGGGGGTTATTTAACCCCATCCCAGCCCGTTGTATTTACAATACTCATCACTTCATCTAGTCAGCATTTCTTTGAAAGTCCGAGATATAAGTTACACAGCGATTTTAACGCTTTCCTCAACTTACCGTTCTCGAAACGGGAGCCCTAACCGACCTGTTAATCCTGAGAAGCAGGGCACCCAAAATAAACTGTTGTGATTTTCATGGCTCTGTTTTGGTCCTCGCAATGGATGAAAACACACGATTCAATTGGTTCCAAGCAGACCACATGACCACGAACCCCAATTCAATGATGTACCTTTCCGCTTGGGTGAGTGGAATAGCGTCCCGCATTCAACCCGCTGAAAAGGGAAAGGTGGTCCGGATGTGGATGAGGGTCTTGTCTTTCTGGTCGAACATGTTACCATGTCTATTACAATTCTGAATCCTTTTTTAACACAGAGTAGATGTATTTCTTCCTTCTTTCCAACTCTAGCCCATACAATGTTTGCCTCTAAAGACTCATATCTATTTCTATCTATCTCTATCTCCATATCTATCGGTCTGTCTATATATATATATATATATATATATATATATATATATATATATATATATATATATATATATATATATATATATATATATATATATATATATATATATATATATATATATATATATATATATATATATATATACATATATGTATATATATATATATATATATATATATATATATATATATATATATATATATATATATATATATATATATATATATATATACATACATACATATATACATACATATATATATATATATATATATATATATATATATATATATATATATATATATATATATATATATATATATATATATATATATATATATATATATATATATATATATATATATATATATATATATATACATATTCCGAGTGCAGAATAGCAAGATCGTATATTTAGACGAATAAAACAGGACATATCCAAGCTTTATGGCAGAAGTGAGTATCTATATGTCCGTTTCATTTCTGGCAAAAACTGCGCAAACAAAAGCATCATCATCATATCAACGAAGACGACGACGACGACGACGACGACGACAGATGGGTAGACACCTGTGATAAGCCAGGCTATGTGTCTAACCTTACGTAGCGGTCTTAGGAGCGCCACGCCCCTCCTCCTCCTCACCCTCCTGACTTCAAACTTATCAAGAAGCTTAATACGGGAAACGCTCGTATCGTATATCAATTGACTGTAATTGACAATTACAAAATATGACACACGAACAATTGAATAATAAATGATAACTGAAAATACAAACAAAGGAACAGAATATAAGTGGATTAGGCACAAGTGAAAAGCTTTGGAGTCTTTAGATGAGTTGCATTTACGTTGGTATACGTAGGTCAACTTCAACCCAACAGCGATGCTTAAAGTTCCACCACA
The DNA here is from genome assembly GCA_963942565.1 of Maea johnstoni. Lineage (NCBI taxonomy): Eukaryota > Metazoa > Annelida > Polychaeta > Spionida > Magelonidae > Maea > Maea johnstoni. The sequence goes on from OZ012693.1 coordinate 474,442, forward strand.
GATTGTCTAGATCTAAGGTATCTATGACAAAAACCAGGAATTATCCATACCGGTAATTTTTTAAATAAACTTGAAGGACAGTCTTAGCTTTGATAGGGTTCTGAATAATATTTCTCCTTCAAAACCCTTTTTCTGCCTAAGCTTTAAAATTTACCTGAGAGAATCTTAGAATCCTGGCCACAAAAATAGTGTGGAACATGTGAAAATATTCTATCAGTGCAGTTCTTCAATATCGAATCGAAATAATCGGAATCGAAAAATAGGATGTCAATGATCAAATCGAAAAAAGTGGATGTCAATGACAGTCCTAGGGTAAATAAACACAATGGTACTTATGCTATTGTATAGGTTACATCTCATAGTTTACTCGCAGTTTACTTGAAAATCAGACTCTATCATTTGATAGTTCATGTCCTTGGTAAGGTCAAAGGTCCAACCTCCACAAGGGATCTGCACGATGAATATTTTAAAAACATTTTTGAAAGTTCCCATACGCCTAAAAATCACTTACAGCACGTGGTTTACTTCGTTAATGCTGATTTTCAGGTCCTGTTATAATTCAAGGTACCTGTGGCACGACCTTGGACTTAAAGTGGGTTCATATCTGACATATTCTAAAACAATGGCTTCGAAGACCGTATCGTCATTCACTTTCAGCTAAAAAATTAGTTGAAAATATTGGTCAATTGGTCTAGCTCAAAGGAATCCGTATGGTAAAAGCAGACAGCCATGTCGTTTGAGACCTATTTAACAAGGAAGACCCAAAGGTCCCCGCCTTTTGTTTTCATGACCGTGCCACAATAGAAAGTTGGCTAGGTCGAGATTCATGGCGAGTGATCACCATTCATGCGCATCTTTTGTTTTGATATCCATTCTTAGGGGCCAGCCAAGGACACCAACTAGTGGTGATAGCCTAGATCGTCAATTAATTACACTGAGAACGTTTCCTCGACAAGCCCTCTAATTTGAAACGAACTTCGTTTGTTGCACAACCGAATGTGAGTTAATTTTCGTCAATAATTCTACCTCAATTTTATAATTGTATTGAAATATGTTTCAGCAAAGAAATTAGAAGTGGTTATAAAGTAAACACGAGAAAAGGAATTCGGCGGACATTGCCCGCAGTGTACACATCACAGGCTGACAGGCCACTATAGCAACAATAACAAAGGAAGGAAGGAAGGAATTGGGTTTTACGTCGCTTTCAACAGCTTAGGTCATATTCCGACGAGGCAGAAACCCGGAACCGGGAAGAAATTCCCTACTCTTTACGAACAGTTCCAAGGGGTCTTTCTTTTGCAAATTGGCCATTGACAGTCCTCCACAACGCCGCACATTTATAGAGCGACCAGGCCAACCCGCTTAGGGATCCAGCCGAGACTCGAACCTGCTTTACCACTAGGCCACGGTGGATACCTAGCAACAATAACAACAACAACAACAACAAGGGTGTGATGGCCATACTCTGTTTGGTTGACTGTTGCATAAGAAAACGGAGGCCATGGCAACATAGATGACCATATAGATGGCAGCACTAATCACACTCACACGTGCGATGTTCTGCAAATATGAGATAAACAGCAACTCGAAATTTATTTATTTATTGACATATCATGTACTTCACATTACCGTGCACAAGTATACCACAACTGTAACTAATAAAACAGTTCTAAATTCGAGTGTGGGGTCATGTAAGTCCTTCATACCGACTCATCGCCTGCGCTTCCACCACATTGAATGTACTAATCTCGCCTCTTGGCTCCAGATTAGGATAGTCTACCAAGTGGATATATTTGGATAAGTAACTTTGCCTCAGCGAAGCAATATACGTATGTGAGATTAATTGATACAAAACTGCCAGATAAGGTGTGTCTCAACAATCCTCCATACAGCAGGCTTAATGTAACCTGGTAATATAGTCTGTTTCATCTTATCCCTCAACATAGATTCTGACAGGTTGGGAAACGTGTGTCTTTACAGTGTTACTTCAACTGTCCTTGCTGGCTGGCTGTACAGCAACAGCGTGTGCCTCTGGCAGCTCATATCTTTCCGTGGTTGAGACGTCTTTGGTGTAGTAAGGAATAATCCCACCCCTTCCAATGCCAGGATTTCAGTCATTTTATTTTTATTTTTTTTGCATCCTTTTGTATTGGCCAAATTTGCCACTAGCAGCATAAGGGTTAAGTGACGACATTTCTTCACCGATAACTGCAAAATGTTCCCACATCGTTCTCAGCCTACTGATGCCGCTCTTGCTCTGGGTAGTTAATCTACCATCGTGGTTTATGCTGCGTCAAGTTAAATCTGCGGTTGAGGGTCTGTCGCTGACGTTGACGCTTCATATCATGGGATAATTTCTCTCGCCTGGTGAGTGGGCGATATTCGGGTTCTCCCATCAGTCTCGTCAAACCTCTCTTGAAGCACTCCATTCCTTCCAAAATATAAATTCTGAAAAGAAAAATGGTACGATGTATTTTGTGTGTTTGTTCAATTTATATGTTAGACATTTCGTTGCTGTCAACGGTATTTTGTGTTTGTTTAATTTATATGTTAGACATTTCGTTGCTGTCAACGGTATTTTGTGTTTGTTTAATTTATATGTTAGACATTTCGTTGCTGTCAACGGTTTTTTGTGTTTGTTTAATTCATATGTCAGACCTTTCTTTGCTGTCAAAATAATTCCTTATCTTCAAGATCTGAATTTGGAATCGCATTTATCGTCATGTATGTATGTATCTTTATTAACTGTAATTTCTCAATTACAAAAAATCATACATTTTAAGTATAAATATAATTGAAGGTAGAGACCAAGGTGATACACTAATATGACGCTGGCATGGCCAGGAAGCGAGCGAAGCTTTGGATAATCATTTTTTTTACTTCTGACCAAAATACAGCATTGATTGACCGTAAATTAATGGCATACAAAACATTACGATTTTAAACTGTCTTAAAATTTATATTTCGCAACTGATTTTGACAAGAATTCGATGGCCAGTAGAATGAATTCTGGCGGCTCTATCGATCTAAACCGCATTAAAATTGACCCACGGACAGGCGAGAAATTCAGTTTTAACTTGGATATAGTAGCGGCCACGGCGTGGTATGACCAGGAAGCGAGACGAGAATTGAGCCACGGACGGGCGAGAAATTCAGTTTTAACGTGGATATACATGTAGTAGCGGCCACTTTCATTCATATTTCGCAACTGATTTTGACGAGAATGCAATGGCCAGTACGATGAATTCTGGCGGTTCTATCGATCTAAACCGCAATTGTCAGTAGAATGACCTCAGGCGGTTCTAAACTGCATTCGAATTGAGCCACGGACGGGCGAGAAATTAAGTTTTAACGTGGATATACATGTAGAAGCGGCCACTTTCATTCACGCACGTGCATTCATGCATTTCATCCAATGGGATGAAATGTAAGTGTTTGGTATTGTTGTACTGCACATTACGTCATTGTCGACCAATAAAATCGGTCGTTACTTAACGCCTAAAGAAATCCTCCAGAAAGGAAGTCGTCCGCACGTTGAGTGATATTGTTGTCCCGCACGTGGGACGGTGACAACTTTCTGGGTCCCTGTATGTATTTCTTATAGTGACGTCATATACACTCACGCGCAATTGAGGGATTGCGAGGCTTCGCGAAAGGCCTACGGCCTTTCGAGCTTCGCTCGCTAATATGACGCTGGCATGGCCAGGAAGCGAGCGAAGCTTTGGGTTTAGATTTTTATTTTAATTCTGACCAAAATTCCTTATTCATTTATGAATATTCAATAATATGATGCTGGCATGGCCAGGAAGCGAGCGCGAATCTTCAAATGATTTCATATGTTTTTGTTCTGACAATAAGATTAATTGTATGAAATTACTACGATTTCAACCTGTCGCAAAATCATCATTTTGTCATAGGTTTAAGAGAGCAGTAAAAGGCTAGTAGAACGAATTGTGAGGTTTTGAAATTTAAAACCTGGCGAGTAATTTATTTTTGCCGTAAACATTGAGTCCACTACTGTGGAAATTTTTTCCGCTACTAAAGATGTCATAAAACTTACTAAGATTTCAACCTTACCCAGAATCTCCCTTTCGTTACAGATTAAAAAACAAATTTTAAAGCATGTAGAAGGGATTGTGGCGGTTCTAACAAGCCAAACTGCATTAAAGTAGACCTATGGAAAGGCGAAGCTTCTCATGATTTCATTTCATCCTGACCAAATGATAGCATAGATTTTTGCAGTAAACATTGAGTCCACCACTGTGGCAATTTTTCCAACTTCTAATGAGGACATAAAAAATCACTAACAATTTTAACTGCATTAGAATTGACCCACGGAAAGGCGAGTAATTCATTTTACCGTGAACATTGAGTCCATCACTGTGGCAACTTTAACCACTACTTAAGATGGCATAAAACTTACTAAGATTTCAACCATTCGCAAAATCTTCATTTCGCAACCAATTTTAAAAGCAAATTGAGAACCATGTAGAAGAAATTATGGCGATTCTAACCATCTACACCGCATTAAAATTGACCCATGGAAAGGCGTAGCGTCAGATGATTTCATTTCATACTGACAAAATATAGCATAGATTCAGCGAAACAAATTGGCATAAAAATTACTAAGATTTCAACCTGTCGGAAAATTTTCATTTCTCAACAGATTTGAAAGCAAATTGTATGTATTGTATTGTATGTTTATTGACGGAAAAAACGATTTTTTACAGTCATACAAAACAAAATAAATATGTAACAACACATTAAACAAATAGCTTATTCAGCCGAACAAATATGTTAACTAAATTAAATAACTTAGACGACTTAAATAACTGAAGTACAGAACAGCCATTAAGTAAAAAATAAAAGAAGAAACGAAACAACCAAGAACCGAGATCGTTGACATAACTAATACAGAGGAACAGTAAAGTAAGCTTTTAACTTATGCCATAGCATACCCGCTTAAGGCCAGGCAGAGGAAGGAGAAAAGAACACATGACAATTATAAACACAAAATTAAAAAGAAGGGAAAAGAAAGTTTTATACATATAAGGTTAGATAGTTTAGTACTTTATGGATACATTATGTACATTCGAAAGGAGCAGAACCAGTATTTACTCATGAAGGATGGTCAAGCTGTTATTTCTTTCATTATTTTTTGAGAAGCATGTAGATGAACAAGGCGGTTCTAACGATTTAAACCACATTAAGATTGACCAACGGAAAGGCGTTGCTTTGGATGATTTCATTTCATACTGACCAAGCATTGAATCAGCGAAAAGAATTGGCATTAAAACCACAACGATTTCGAACTGTCGCAAAATCCTCATTTCACAACAGATTTGAGAGAGAATTAGACGGCAGGTAGAATGAGTTGTGGCGGCTTTAATGCTCCAAACCGCATTAAAATTGAGCGACGGAAAAGCGAGTATTCATAAATGTATTTTTACTGTTCAACAGCATAGATTTATCGAAATGAATTGGCATAAAATTACAACAATTTCAACCTGTCGCAAAATCTTCATTTCTCAACAGATTTGAAAGCAAACTGAGAAGCATATAGAAGAACTTGTGGCGGTTCTAACGATTTAAACCGCATTAAAATTGACCCACGGAAAGGCGTAGCTTCGGATGATTTCATTTCATACTGAGCAAAAGATAGCATAGATCGAGCGGAAAAAAATGCAATAAAAATTACTACGATTTCAACCTGTCGCAAAATCTTTTTTTCTGAACAGATATAAAAGAGAATCTCAGGACAAGTAGAATAAATTGTGGCAGTTTTAACGATACAAACCACATTAAAATCGACGTATGGAAAGGCAAGTTATTGTTACAGTGAACATATAGCTTTCCTCTGTGGCTTTCCCCGCTGATATACCGGTATTCATGACGTCGCGTACTTGTTACTTTGTTTCACAGTTGCGCGTGGTGACTGATCAGCAAACAAACGCTATGTTGATACAGTTTAACGGAGACAGTCCACATTTATTACGTGTCAGACAAAGCAATGTTCAAATCATGACAGGATCTGGAGGCAAAATGTGCTCTTAAAGCAAAAGGTGATGTTCATTTCCCAGACTTCCCTGAAAATCACGCATGCGTCACCGGATGTACCAAAAAGGTACTTCCGTTTACGCGCGTGAGACCGCATTGTTGGCACCTCAAAACTTTTCTGGTCCACATACAGATTGTATATATACATTGTATCTACTTTACATACACACACGTACGTTACATGAATGCTCGCTTGCGCTAGCTGCACTTCGTGCAGCAGCGCTGGCGCGCTCGCTAATATGATGCTGGCATGGCCAGGAAGCGAGCGCGAAGCTATGGATGATTTCATTTTTTTGGTCCTGATCATAAGATTAATTGTATTCATACTACGATTTCAACCTGTCGAAAAATAATCATTTTGTAACAGATTTAAGAGAGCAGTTAAAGGCTACTAGAACGAATTGTGAGGTTTTGAAATTTGGAACCTGGCGAGTAACTTAATTTTGCCGTAAACATTGAGTCCATCACTGTGGCAACTTTTCTCCCTACTAAAGATGTCATAAAACTCACTAAGATTTCAACCTTTTCCTGAATCTTCATTTTGCTACAGATTTAAAAGCAAATAAAAGATATAAAAGAGAAGGAGAATAAATATAGAGGAAATTGTGGCGATTCTAACGATCTACACTGCACTTAAATTGACCCACGGAAAGTCGTATCTTCGGATGAGACCAAAAGATAACAGGTTGAGCGAAAAAAAATGGCATAAAAATTACAGCAATTTCAACCTGTCGCAAAATCTTTATTTCTCAACAGATTTGAAAGCAAATTAAGAAGCATGTACAGGAAATTGTGACAGATCTAATGTCAACCGCATTAATATTGACCCACGGAAACGTAGCTTTGGATGTTTTCATTTCATAATGACCAAATGATAGCTTAGATTGAGCGAAAAAAATTGGCATTAAAATTACAGCGATTTCAACCTGTCGCAAAATCATTTCTCAACAGATTTGAAAGCAAATTGAGAAGCCTGTCGAGATAAATGTGGGGGTTCTAACGATTTAAGCCGCATTAAAATTGACCCACGGGAAGGCGTAGTTTCGGAGTATGTTTATTCATACTGACCAAAAGATAGCATAGATTGAGCGAAAAAGAATTGGCGTAGAAATTACAACGATTTCAACCTGTCGCAAAATCTTAATTTCTCAACATTTTTGAAAGCAAGTTGAGAAGCATTGACCAAAAGATAGCATAGATTGAGCGAAAAGATTGGCACAAAAATTACAACGATTTCAACCTGTCTCAAAATCTTCAATTCTCAACAGATTTAAAAAGCAAATTTAGAAGCATGTAGAAGAAATTGTGGCGGTTCCAACGATTTAAACCGCATCAAAATTGACCCACGGGAAGGCGTAGGTCCGGATGATTTCATTTCATACTGACCATAAGATAGCATAGATTGAGCGAAAAAATTGGCATACAACTTACGAATTCAACCTGTCGCAAAATCTTCATTTTTCAACAGATTTGAAAGAGATTCTCAGGACAAGTAGAATGAATCGTGGCTGTGCCAACGATTTAAACCAAATTAAGATAGACCCATGGAAAGGCAATTTATTATTACTGTGAACATATAGCTTTCCCCCGTGGCCTTCCCTGTTTCCGCGCTGATAAAATCATGACGTCGCGTAAGCATTTGTTACTTTGTATCACGCGCGTGGTACCTGATCGTCAAACAAACGCTATGTTGATACAATTTAACGGAGACAGTCCATGTTTATTACGTGACAGACAAAGTAATGTTCAAATCTTGGATAGATCTGGCTGCAAAATATGTTTGTAGATGGCGATACTTTATCCCAGAATTCCCTGAAACTTACGCATGCGTGACCGGATATACCACAATGGTACGTCACATCCGGTCGTTCAGCGGTCCCTCAAAACTTTTCTGGTACACATACAGATTAGATATATACATTGTATATACATTATATATACATTGTATCTACATATGTGTACATACACCTACGTTACATGAATGCTCGCTTGCGCTAGCTGCACTTCGTGCAGCGGCGCTGGCGCGCTCGCTATTAATTATGAATATTAAAAAATGTCTTTTTGTCCACTTTTACATGCCATATTAGTCACCACATACCATTAAATTCAAATAATGAGTGCTCCCTTGAAAGTGCTAAAGGAAGACAGATAATCAGTTTGCACAAAAAGAGGCGACAAAATATTCAAAAAAAATTCTTCTGTTTTTGGAAAACGGTGGAATTTTTTTTTGGAATGACAGTTGAGAAAAAAAATAGATTTTTTTTCTGCCGTTCACACTTGCACCATCGTACATGTACAGCATTGATTGACCGTAAATTAATGGCATACAAATTATTACGATTTCAAACTCGCAAAACTTACATTTCGCAACCGATTTTAACGAGAATTCAATGGCCAGTAGAATGAATTCTGGCGGTTCTAACGATTTAAACCGCATTAAAATTGACCCACGGACAGGCGAGAAATTAAGTTTTAACGTGGGTATGGTAGCATGGCCAGGAAGCGAGCGAAGCTTTGGATTATATCATCATTTTTTTTTACTTCTGACCAAAATACAGCATTGAAATTAATGGCACACAAAACATTACGATTTTAAACTGTCTTAAAATTTATATTTCGCAACTGATTTTGACGAGAATTCAATGGCCAGTAGAATGAATTCTGGCGGTTCTATCGATCTAAACCGCATTAAAATTGACCCACGGACAGACGAGAAATTCAGTTTTAACTTGGATATAGTAGTGGCCACGGCTTGGTATGGCCAGGAAGCGACTGAGCCGAGAATTGAGCCACGGACGGGCGAGAAATTAAGTTTTAACGTGGATATACATGTAGTAGCGGCCACTTTCATTCATATTTCGCAACTGATTTTGACGAGAATTCAATGACCAGTACAATGAATTCTGGCGGTTCTATCGATCTAAACCGCAATGGTCAGTAGAATGAATTCAGGCGGTTCTAAACTGCATTAGAATTGAATTGCATTCATATTTCGCACGGCAACTGATTTTGACGAGAATTCAATGGCCAGTACAATGAATTCTGGCGGTTCTATCGATCTAAACCGCAATGGTCAGTAGAATGAATTCAGGCGGTTCTAAACTGCATTCGAATTGAGCCACGGACGGGCGAGAAATTAAGTTTTAACGTGGATATACATGTAGAAGCGGCCACTTTCATTCACGCACGTGCATTCATGCATTTCATCCAATGGGATGAAATGTAAGTGTTTGGTATTGTTGTACTGCACATTACGTCATTGTCGACCAATGAAATCGGTCGTTACTTAACGCCTAAAGAAATCCTCCAGAAAGGAAGTCGTCCGCACGTTGAGTGATATTGTTGTCCCGCACGTTGGACGATATTGTTGTCCCGCACGTGGGACGGTGACAACTTTCTCGGTCCGTGTATGTATTTCTTATAGTGATAGTGACGTCATATACACTCATATACACACACGCGCAATTGAGGGATTGCGAGGCTTCGCGAAAGGCCTACGGCCTTTCGAGCTTCGCTCGCTATTAATTATGAATATTAAAAAATGTCTTTTTGTCCACTTTTATATGCCATATTGGTCACCACATACCATTAAATTCAAATAATGAGTGCTCCCTTGAAAGTGCTAAAGGAAGACAGATAATCAGTTTGCACAAAAAGAGGCGACAAAATATTCAAAAAAAAAATTCTTCTGTTTTTGGAAAACGGTGGAATTTTTTTTTGGAATGACAGTTGAGAAAAAAAATAGATTTTTTTTTCTGCCGTTCACACTTGCACCATCGTACATGTACAGCATTGATTGACCGTAAATTAATGGCATACAAATTATTTCGATTTCAAACTCGCAAAACTTACATTTCGCAACCGATTTTAACGAGAATTCAATGGCCAGTAGAATGAATTCTGGCGGTTCTAACGATTTAAACCGCATTAAAACTGACCCACGGACAGGCGAGAAATTAAGTTTTAACGTGGGTATGGTAGCATGGCCAGGATGCGAGCGAAGCTTTGGATTATATCATCATTTTTTTTTTACTTCTGACCAAAATACAGCATTGAAATTAATGGCATACAAAACATTACGATTTTAAACTGTCTTAAAATTTATATTTCGCAACTGATTTTGACGAGAATTCAATGGCCAGTAGAATGAATTCTGGCGGTTCTATCGATCTAAACCGCATTAAAATTGACCCACGGACAGGCGAGAAATTTAGTTTTAACTTGGATATAGTAGTGGCCACGGCTTGGTATGGCCAGGAAGCGACTGAGCCGAGAATTGAGCCACGGACGGGCGAGAAATTCAGTTTTAACGTGGATATACATGTAGTAGCGGCCACTTTCATTCATATTTCGCAACTGATTTTGACGAGAATTCAATGGCCAGTACAATGAATTCTGGCGGTTCTATCGATCTAAACCGCAATGGTCAGTAGAATGAATTCAGGCGGTTCTAAACTGCATTAGAATTGAATTGCATTCATATTTCGCACGGCAACTGATTTTGACGAGAATTCAATGGCCAGTACAATGAGAAATTATAATTGAATTGCATTCATATTTCGCAACTGATTTTGACGAGAATTCAGTGGCCAGTACAATGAATTCTGGCGGATCTATCGATCTAAACCGTAATGGTCAGTAGAATGAATTCAGGCGGTTCTAAACTGCATTCGAATTGAGCCACGGACGGGCGAGAAATTAAGTTTTAACGTGGATATACATGTAGAAGCGGCCACTTTCATTCACGCACGTGCATTCATGCATTTCATCCAATGGGATGACATGTAAGTGTTTGGTATTGTTGCACTGCACATTACGTCATTGTCGACCAATGAAATCGGTCGTTACTTAACGCCTAAAGAAATCCTCCAGAAAGGAAGTCGTCCGCACGTTGAGTGATATTGTTGTCCCGCACGTTGGACGATATTGTTGTCCCGCACGTGGGACGGTGACAACTTTCTCGGTCCGTGTATGTATTTCTTATAGTGATAGTGACGTTATATACACTCATATACACACACGCGCAATTGAGGGATTGCGAGGCTTCGCGAAAGGCCTACGGCCTTTCGAGCTTCGCTCGCTATTAGCGATGTATCACGTACGTTTAATACATACTAGATAGTAGGTAGTACATAAAGTACTTAACATATATATATATATTTTTGAGTATATACAGATAGTATGGGTAAAGATAATATGGAAAGATATGTACAGATAAGGGAGAGTTGCGGACTCCAAACTTTTAACATAGTAATATATCTAAATGACATACAGGTAAATAGGTAGGACTATACACTCACTCGTTAAAACTGTTCTACTAAGAGAGTTTATATATAGTCTAATAAGTGAGTAATATGGAATTAGGTTTATCTTCACTTTCCTGCCATATCAGACTGCGTATAGTGACTAGACGTCTTTTAATTGACAATGCGAATTTCTTTAAGTTGCAAGACTTCCATAAGAATTAATGTAATCAGGGTCCACTGGGTAACACTGCTATTGCAGTGGTTCACATGCAATCTTAGTCATCGTTGGACCATGTGCAATATCAACGCCTGAAAATGACAACACCCAGTACATATGTTGATGACAGAGTATATTCTCTGATACAGGCAATGCGCCGACTACACCATGTACTATTAGCTAGTATCATTTTGAAATATGTCTGAAGCAGGATTTTAACCCCTTATGATTAATCATAACTCTCACCATTGACTTATAGTTAAAAGAGACATATACGAGTACTAATACGACATTGGAAAACATATTTCGTCACTTCTCAACTTACCACTGGACCTTTAGCAATAGATACAACGCCTGCCCTAAGATCCCGTACGAAAAGACTATGTGTTATGCATAATTGAAGAATATGCATAATTTTCGCATAAGTTATGCATAATTTATGGATAAATTATGGAAAACTTACGCATTTCCTGCCTGTTGGGAGGTAGATAACCCGAAGGAAACCCATAAAAAAGGGGCAGGATACACATAAAATAAAAAAAAACACGAAAAATATTATGCATATTTCGCAATCAGCAAAATATGCATAAAATATGCATAAAAAACAAGGAGGAAAGACGAAATTATGTGTTTACTATGCGAATATTATGCATAACCTATG
>OZ012693.1:486822-556682 GCA_963942565.1 Maea johnstoni
CTCAAGCTAAGTGCTAATGCGCTGAGGGACACTCCTCAACGTTAAAGATAACTAATTTGAGACCATTTCCATCGATTACCCAACGTATCAACACCAATAAACGGCAATGTACTTAAGTTTAATTAATGCTATTCATAATTCATTACGAATACATCAGTATCTCATGATTTCAGGCATTGTCTAATCACACATTATGTCACTGAATTTATGTAACACTTACTCGGTGTTGATTCAGACTGCAATTTCTTATTTCTGTCAACATGTTATCGAAGATACTCATCTTATAGCTAACTGCACATTATATATTTCTAGCAGATCTAGTATTTAATGGAATGAATATTAGAGAGATGTTGTGTTTCAATCCGCACAGGTTATGTCTGTAAGTAAGGTTACGCGTATCTTACTAGTATAGGAAGGTATATACAATATGCAGGAGTAGTATATAGACAGGGCATTTCTAGAACCGATAGGTTCAGAAATGCATGCATTTCTAGAACCATTAATTCTAGAAATGCCCTGTCTATAAGATATATGAAAAAGTCTAAAATGTTTATAGTGCACAAAGTACTGCAAAGCAAATATTTTTGTTGGTAATGTTTAATGATATAAGTCGTTCATGTACAATGTATGTAGTGTACCTTCCTCACAGGTGTGAGCAAAGTTTTGAATATGCTCAATTCGTTTTGATGCAATTCATGAAATGTTCATTTTCAAAGCACATTCAAGAGCACCTGAAAAATCCTAAGCGAGACCTCTTTACTTCACTATGAACAAGTTTCACAAAGATCTGAAAGGTTGGCTGCTCCTCAGGGAATATGAATCTTCTGCATCCAAAGGAGGTTAAACTTGCTTAGCAAATAACCTGAAGTTAGTCATATAGTATGCTATGTAAAGTCCTTCATATCTATTTTTCCTTTTGATCCTCAGACAGTCTGACGATAAAAGATCCAGCAAATCATAATTCATCTTTATGCGAGAAAATCCAAGATATTCAACTGCATGCATTAATCTATCCAGTTGCACATAATACTTTCTCCCATATGGTAACGGAAGATAGCCTCCATTGTGGTGATAAAGCAGAAAGTATTCTTCTGAAGAGAAGAGATGGTCTGGTAGTTCCACCACAACAAATCCTGGAGTTGTTTGTATCAGCGGGGATTGCTGGTTATACATGTTGATGTAGAGACGGAACAGTGGTATCTGTTCCAAAGCATGGTGAATTGTTTCTTTGGTAATTATATGGACAACTCTATTGTGTAGTTTGACTAGTAATCCAACATTGTTGAAGTGTAAACCGTCAAGTTCGTATTCTCCCCAGTTGAGTGACATGATCATAGTAAGATGTATCTTGAACCTCATCTCAGGTATAATATTCAAAGATATTACAATAGTAGGCCTGTTCATACTGACATTATCTTGTTAATCATACTTTGAATAGCATTATTTTTCACCTATCACATATTCCCGATATTAGGATTTATGTTATGCTAGATTTATATTTTGTTTGATAACCAAAATAGAGTTATGAAAGTCCTCATCACATACCAATGTAAATCAATAAAAAAAAAAAATAAAATATGTCTACAAACCATTTGTATCCAAGACAAACACAGGTGGAAAAGCAGAAAAGCAAAACCAGTAACAACACTTAACATTTTCTCTATTTATTTGAAAGCAACTCATCTAACATGATCTCATTCTAGCACAATATGAGCACATATGTTAATAACCTGTACTCTAAACCTTTAAATGCAGTTTGGTACACACATAAACCTACATAAACCTATTCCTAGTTTATTCATTATACCTCTACATTACATTTGAACTAGAAGGCAAAATAGAAAAGCAATCTCATGTATACTAAGTAAATGTTTAACTTTAATATCTAAAATTCTAGATTGGTCTGATACATGTCTGAGCGTAACTACATGGATATACATCTATATAAACCTAATTAAAAAGCTTACAATAGTGCTAATCATAAACGTTAATAAATGCTATAGCTTTAAGCGTAATACATATTTGATATAGTGATATACAATACATATAGAAGTAAACCCTTTAAGTGTATCATAGCTCTAATCAAAATTGTCAATCATCTTTATAGCATGTATAATCATATAGTGATAAAAAATACTATGAAATTTTGACCTACTTGGAAATATTCTCCATATCAACTAAATCATACAATTCTAATGATGCTGAGTGCAAATCTAAAAGTGGATATATAAACCTAATGTATATGATTATATTTGATACATACATATATATATTTTTTAAGCATCTCTGTAGCATGCATTGTTACTATACAGAGATATGCAAACTCCTACAAAAATTCAATGATTACATATTAGAGTATATATAAATGAAAATTATATTGGACCTGGACAAAGCTAGGGCACCTTTGATTTCTATGGCACAGGACTAAGTCTAGGCTATTGCCATGCAGGAGTCATTGGTCTTTTATATGAGCTCTGGTATTACAATTAAAGCGTCATTGACCCAGGGCATTGGCTATGGTGCCTCTGAAGTCTTTGGTCCAGGTCTAGCTAGGGCATCGCCATTTTATAGTTATTGGTCCTGGACTAAGCCTTGGACATCTCCAAATGAAAGTCTGTGTTGAATGATCATCCTTGGAAACTTGTTGTGCATTTGGTGTCAGATGCTTCACAACTTGAATCTCATGTCCATCGTAGATTCTTTCAATAATGATTTGAGCAACTTTACAGCCCCTTACAATTGGAACTGTATGGTTATTAAGATTGTGAATAACAATCCTAATTGCCTCTGTATAATCATTATCAATCATTCCTCCAAGTGTGATTAAGCCATGCTTTTCTGCAACTTCTGAAGTTTCAACGATTCGGCCACAGTATCCAAGTGGAATGTGCATTGCAATGCTTGTATCAATAGTAACAGTAGATTGTGGTTTCACTGAAATATCTTCACAGGAAAACAGATCAAATCCAGCAGCTGTGATAGATCTTTTATTGGGAACCTTTGCGTATGGTGCGAGTTTTTGAACTAGAATTTTATCATCTGTCATCTGCTCCTGGACAGTGTCATAAAATCTTTCAAACATTTCACATGTTTGTGCACTGTACTGGTGTAGTCCTTCAGCGTCCACAAATTGTTTCATTTCATCTGTGTATGATCCCATAGGTTCCATGTTGACAAGGTCTGTTGCGTTATTGAAGTTAGTCATCAGTGATAATCAAGATTGACAACATGCATCTCACATTATTTATGTACTTGTTTGTCAAATCAGCACATAGTTATGTCATAATTGTAGTATTCAGTGGCACAGTTGATGAATCTTGAACTTGATGTGTCCTATGTGAATATCCATATTCCTTTGTTGTTGATTTAGTCCAGTTTTTGCACAATAACCACCTCATGAGCATCATGAATTTTCTTAATGATAATTTTTGCAATACGATTTCCTGGATGAAAGTTTACAGAGTGAGCAGAGAGATTGCGCAGCACAACCTTAATCTCACTTCTGTAGTTGGCATCTACCACACCTCCTAAAGTTACTAAACTGTGTTTCGCAGCAAGCTCGGGGTTCTCAACTATGTGTCCATAATAGCCAACTGGAATCTGCATGGCAATTTTTGTATCAATAATTGTTGTGGAGTTAGGTTCAAGCGTGACTGCTTCAAAAGCAAATAGATCGAAGCCTGCAACTCTTGAAGATATTTTTCGTGGTTTTATGGCATGACGATTTAATTTCTTTATCAAGAACCTTTTTCCTAGTACCATTTGTACCATATCTGCAATCATTCCCCTCCGCTTAACTGGAGACTGATCATCATCACTTTCTATTTCTCCTTCTGATAGGGTATCTTTAGTTGGCCCTTCTAATTCACCAATGGCTCTCTTAGTTCCTGAAGGCTTTGATTCTTCTTTATTGCTCATCATGTTACTTGAAGTGGCTTATCAAGTAGCTCAGGACATCAATCTCAGAAGTTTTTGTTTTAAGTTCGTTATTTGTTTTGAAGGTCAACATTCATTTTTTCATGAAGCTATGAGCTATTTGCTTACCGATAAAATCTGAATCAAATATATCTAAATCGACATTGAAGTTATGCTCCACAATTGTATTGATTAAAAGATCATTTGCTAGAAGATCACGTTCATTAAAAAGCTTTAGAATTGTTTCCATGGAATGCCCTAGAGCTCTCATGAAAATGAAAAATATAACATATTGCCCACAACTTGATGACAAAGGATACTGCAGGAACCTTTTGTTGTACCAATATTCTCTACCAAGAAACTTAGCAAAGCTTGTTGTAGGTTCAAACCCATATGAATCAAAGTATTCTCTAGGACCACTCACAGGAAAATAAAAGCAAACCCAGTGTTCACCTGGTTGATTTCTTTTATGAGTATTTGCAACATATGCCAAAGGTCTTTTCTCTGGTACCGTAGGCAAGGTGTCAGCCGCATGGGTTGACATGAATACATTTCTGGTATATGGATGACTTTTAAGAATGTGGGTTATTTCTCTATTATTCATAATAGATGTTACGATCCTTATCAATTTCTAGAACAGAATCATATTCCAGATAACACACAATTGTAATTCCTGTGTTATGCGGTTTATTAAGTTTAATATCTAGACTGATGTTTCCCTCTTGTATAAGATTAAAATTTCCACTATCTGAATGATCTGGAGTTAGATCAAAAGCATATATTGCATACCCATTCTTGAAATCTTTCAAAGGCTGTATACCTTGATTGATATTTTTGAATAATCTCCCTGTACCATGCAAAAGTGAAAGGTATCCCTCAAAGAAATGATCATTTTCAAAATCTAAATCAATATCTTGAAATGGAACTGGCTGACCATTTTTTCTTAGAATTATATGTCTTACTTCAAAATGTTGAAAATTGAAAGGATTATGATGGAGACTTCCATTGAAACCACTGCTATCAACGAGACCAAAAACAATTCTTCGAGGAAGAATACCATTCACAAGATTAGGTTCAGAGAGATCACTTCTTTGAGCACCTCTAGTGAAAAACTTCATCTGTATTTTTCTCATCGGATATTTGGCATTTCTTGTTAAAAGAGCCATTTCATGAGCCTCTCTTACACTATCACTAATTGTTTTGTGAGCTGCATACAATACAGCTTTATCAATTGTAATGTTGTAACGAGAGGTGTCATCAAAGGCCATGAGAGAAAACTTTTGATCAGCTCTTTGTAATTTGATATTCATTTCAACTTTGTTTAACAGGAGTTTTCCTTGACTGAAAATTTCACTGTGTAAACGTCCCAAAGTTTCAAAGCTTTTACTTAATTTTGATATAAACAACCTGGCAGTTGCCCCTGAGTTTTGAGTCTTTTCAGTGAGGTCAAGGTCTTTAGAATAAGAATCTAACTCTCCCTTGTCTTTGTAAAACAAACTAGTTTTAAGATGCTCTTCTTTTGAATCAGAGTTGTATGAAAGAAGACACTCCAAATATGATCGATAAGGATACAAAGTATCATTTCCACTAACGGATTTCCCATTCAAATGAACCTCAATACTTTTGAAGCATGTCGCATGGAAGTAGTTGATTGGGAATACCAAAGACTGGTCAGGGATTGCTGCCTCTGGATCAGCATCTTCCTCCAGCTCATCACCATCTTGATCTAAGATCCGTGTTTGCATATACAAAAAGATAAAATCAGGATCGATGTATTCACGATCACCAGTGTGAATTTTGAATTCTAAAGGACCTCCTCGATCAAGTGATGTCAAGGGATAGTACTTTTCAAAACGAGTTCCTTCTATGCTGGTTTGTGTTGGAGGAAGATTAAATAAATCTAGTTCGGATTTCACACATTCACAACTATCCATATGCAAAAGTGACATTTTCTTATTCAAATATGTCTTCTGAAAATTTTCGTCTTTTAGATTTTTTCTGTACTCTGTTTTGAAGTCGCTTCAAACACTTAGCTCTGTGTTTATATGACCCTCCCTTCATCTCAGTAACTTTTCCAATGAAGTCATTTAAACCCTCTTTTCCTCTGTGTTTTAGGGACTCTTTAAATTCTTTATCTTCTAATACCACATCTGATAGTACTCTTGTTCCAGTTTTCAAAAGAGATTTACCAGCAGATTTTGCTGTTCTTTTCAAGGCAGGTACTATCCTCTTTGATACTATAGGCATGACCTTTCGGAA
The DNA here is from genome assembly GCA_963942565.1 of Maea johnstoni. NCBI lineage: Eukaryota > Metazoa > Annelida > Polychaeta > Spionida > Magelonidae > Maea > Maea johnstoni. Next base: position 492,997 of record OZ012693.1, read on the forward strand.
TAAGGAACTTAAAAACCCTCCAAGACCATAGCCATCTTGCTGAACATCTCCAACAAAAACTGGAAGACCATGTCCATAATGAACACGATACAGTTCAGGATTAGGAACATATGGCACTCTAGTCATGCTTTACCTTTTGTCTAAAATGGAGTTTAACAATAACTTTACCGTACTTAAAACGTATACATTGTCCTAAATCATCTGCAACTTTTATCTCAATATGTTGAAAAAAGTCATTTGCCAATGGAAGATAGTGAGGTGTCTCAAAGACTTTTTGAATATAGTCTCCATTTTTACCATCGACAGAAATGGTCCTTAACAATGGTACAAATCTGTCTCCAACTAGTGTGTCTTTAACAATATTTGAATAGACATAGAGATTATATAGGTCTGTGCCAAGTACAGGCTGACTTTTTGATTTAATTTTCTTTCTTTGTTTGGGTGCCTCTCCCCGATTATCAAAGAGAGCACTGGTAAATCCAAACATTTCAGCAATATCTGAATGAATCTCAATGAATTCATTTTTTGCCAAGACAACAGTAACACCATCTTTTAAATCATCACTACTATCATTTTCATAGTTTAGCATTTCTTTTTTAAAAAAACCTTTGAATACGTTTGGTATGGTATCATTAATGGCTGCAATTAAGGTATCAATTGATCTATAAAACCCTGGCTCTATCTGTCTTGTAAACAACTGAACAGTTGGCCCCCTCTGGATACCTAAGTATACTACATTAAGGGGTGGCAAAACATTGTAGAATGAGTATGGATAATTTATTTCAACCAATGCTACTTCCCAGTCTTTTGATGGTAGCTCTAAAGCTCGAGGAAGTGGAGTGATATAGTGACTCGTTTTGTTATTATTGGAGGAGGTTTTCACATTACTTGGTAAAATTACATAAAAAGATTTGTATGAAGCATCCATTTTTCCATCAAATGGATATCCAAGATAGTCCACTTCCAATCTGCAATTCAGTACTTTTACCCTTTTTCCTTCCTGATTTTCGTGGAAAGGTTAACTTCATCCATGCATTTGGTACACCTATCTCAAGTAGTTTTCTATAAAATTCAAATGCAGCGATTGGAATATCTTTATCAGAAGTAATTGTTATTTTCTTCATTATAAATTGAAATAGTTTTATTATATTTGAATTTGCAAATGGTTTACCATCAATGATTACCTCTAACTGATTATTCCATGTAATTTGATCCTTAAAACGTTGGAGATGATGTAAGATGCTGGAAACAAAAGGTTGAATTGCAGTTGGAATAGAATCTATGATAAAATTATAATCCTTTGTAGTATCATTAGATTTTGGTTCTGACACTGCTGATGGTATTTGAATGTTCTGTTTTAGAGCTTTTTCTTGATTATAAAGTTTCATTTTTACATCTGGAGGTAGAGATGTATCAAAGAGAACATTTTCACTTTGAATATTTTGTATTTTGTCAGTGCCTTTGTGGGTTTGATACTTCTTGAAAGTTTCAAGAGGAATGATTATACTTTCTTGAAAGCTCATTTTGGAAAAAGGGATGTTAGAGCAGTCAAAGCAATAGGAATAAGTGAACCTAAAAAGCCACCTTTTTGTTGCAAGATTTCTCTTTTATATTTCATCGGTTCTGCTTTTCTCACTACTTGTCTCATAGACTTTTTGAATCTTTTTAATTTGCTGTGGTCTTCCTTCTTTAATGGTACATTACCATACAGAACATTGATGATGCATTCTATTATTGCTTTAAGTTCCCCATTGTTAGCCAAGCTGATAAGCATATTTCTTCTTCGTTTCTGTTTACTTTTACCTAGAAGAGTTAGGAAATCTTTATGTTTCAATACCTTGGCCATTACAATGATGGAATGTAAACCCTTTGGAATCCGTCAAATATATCTGATCTTAATCTTGCCTGTGGAGGAGTCTTTTGGCTCCCATCTACGAAAAGATAGCCATTAGATCTATCTGCAGCCATCTCAAAGATTTTAAGGAACAATCTTTGGTTTCTAGGCATAATCTTCTTGGCTAGCATATATGGCATTGATTTATCAATAGGATTATTAAATATTACAAGGTAGTGCGAACACCTTAGGATTGTTTTTCGCTCTTTTCCTTCATAGAATAAATTTTGTAGAATCAAAATCCAACTGACAGAACAGTGGTGACACTTTTTTGAAATAAGAGATGTTAATGATGAACTTTTGACAGATTCAATCATTAAATCATCATAAATATGTAAACCATATTTACCTGGTTGTATGTAGGCATCAAGATTTTCTGGAAGACCTCTCACAGTGATAATTTCATTTTGAAACGTATTTTCAATTGTTCTTATAGTATCATTATATTCCCCATAAAACCATATAATATAATCTATAGGTTTGTCAATGAGGGAATATTTCTGTTTGATTAAACTTAAGCAAAATGTGGTCTTTCCAACAAGGGGAGGACCAGACACTACCATTCCAAATGGTGCTTTGATTCTTGCATCAAAAATGTCCAATGTCTCAGCCATTGTTCTTGATAAATTCTCTAGAGTAACATCCTATCTCATAAACATTGTTCAGTTTGGTGATGTCACTTTTGATGTTATTTACAAATTGGACAACTGAGAGGCATTGATCCATTCATCAAAGCTGTCTGGCCATCCTCTGTAATGAACGAAATATTGTTTCTTTCCCTTTCTGACTCTCCTTTTAAGTATATCTATTTTGTATTCTTCATTTTCAGATATTTCAATCTTTTGTAATTCTTGTTTATAGAATGCGCCATCTAGAATTTCACCATTCAAGTCTATGATTTTGTATACAGGAGGATTTGTTGCTATTTGATCAATAACAGCAAAATATTCATCAGTCCATTTTGGAAGATATCCCTTTTTGAATATTCTTCTTAATTTTGATAAACGTACCTTGTCACCTATCTTAAATTTATATTGAGGAGATTTTCTTTGCTGAATATGTTTCTTGTACTGTTTTTCCCACAATATGGATTCATTATTTGGATTGACTGCAGCTGGCGTCATCCCAATGCTTCTGTGAATACTATTGTTATATGCATGCACAAGGTCTTGGAGAACATCTATATAATTCAATGTATTGTGCTTAGTAAAATACTTGAACATTTTGTCTTTTAGTGTACGATTCCATCTTTCAACGATGGAACCCTTAGTATCTGATTTAGTAGAAAATAATTTCACATCATGTTTTTTTAGGAAAGCTTTGAAATCTTTATTATGGAATTCAGTGCCATCATCAGTCTGAAGATATTTTGGTTTCCTTGTTTTGAATAAAAGCTGAAAGGCATTTATTATTTCATTTCTTGTCTTACTCTTCAGAGGTAAAGCAAATGCAAAGCGAGAAAAAACATCAATAACTGTTAATAGGTATTGATAACCTTTATTGTATCTTTTAAGATTAATTAAAAATGCTAAATCAGCTTGCCATTGATAATCTATGCCTTTTGATAAGGTTTTTCTTCTCTTAAATCTATGTCTTAGGGGTTTGTGAAGGGTGTAGGCATCCTGACCTGCTAACCATATTTTTACATCTCTTAAAGTCACGTTCGTGTATTTTTCTTTGACAAATCTAAATAGCTTTGAAGCTGAGGAAAATCCAGCAGGATGTTTTGGATCAAAGTAGATATTTTGAAGATGATGGTATACTGAAATTGGTACTCTTTTGTTGCTTTGTTTTTTTCCTTTCATATTAATTCTCTAAACAAAGATGTATACTCAGATCACCAATTTACTTGAAGAATATGGGAATGTAAGCCATTTTCCCAAGTTTCATGTGTTCAGGTATTTCAAAAGGAAGATCTTGTTTTCCTTCTGTTCCTGATTTAGCTTGCTTCGCAGCTGCCTCTTCATTATCTTTGTTAGCATTTTGGCGTTTCAGTTGCCTTTTTTCCTTTTCTTTCAAGTAAGTAGTCTGACAACTGTTACAGCGATTTGCATCTTTTTGAAAATATTTTTGATCATCAAAGGGTCTATGACACCTCTTACATTCACGAAAGCAATTCTGCGAGCATTTAATACAATATTTCTTTCCTTGTGCTAACTTATTGTATGATCTACACCATATGCAAGGTTTCTGAATATCTTCAAACTCAGTATCTGAACTGGAAACACTCATAATGACTGATCGTGTTGGCTTTCCTGAGAAATAAGAAATAACTGCTCTTATCTCACAGTTTTTTTCTGAGTGGTTGTGGGTTTGTGGCACTATGTTTAGGTCTACAGAGATACATTAATTCTTTGAACTCATTTCTATGTGACAATCAATCCTTAAGTTTAAGATCTAAAATGAAAGCAACAAAACAATTTCAACCATTTAAAACCTTCCCCATCAACCTTATCCATTTTATGATTGCAGCATGAGCAATCACATTCAATATTCTCAACACCAGCAGTTAGTGTAGGAAGCTTTCTATTATTAGTTGGAGTCCCCATCTTCGTCTTCATTATCAGTACTGAGATTCTCAGATTCTGTTTCAGAAAAAGATTTCTCAGACTTCTTTCCTTTCTTATTCTTAAGATCTTTAAATATTTTTTTAATTTTATCACGTTTCCTCAACAAAATTTCAAACTCGTCAGAAGAAAATGTTAATGTTTTGCCTTTATGTTTATCAAGAAAATGAATATATGCTTTACCACGATAGCGATTGATTGTACCCTCTTTACGAGAACCAATACTGACAACTTTGTTTGTTTTAGCCATAGTTCCATCAACTGAAATGTAGTGTTTGTGTGCCATCTCACAGTCTTTTTCGTTAGTTACGCTTTTTTGTTGAATAATGCCCAAAAGCTAAGGTTTTTATTCCGTCTGCCATTACAAATCGTTTATCATCCCATGGACTTAAACCTGTTTTCCTTTCCTTTGTTGAGTAAATCGTATGTTTTATTGATCTAATGGCACGAAAGTTATGTTTTTTCAAATGGCTAGCCTCTAATGTTTCTACATAATCTTCAAAACTAATATTGTCCATGATTTGTTTTTTAAGACCTTTGGCTTTCTTTGTATTGCAACCTTCTTCTGTATTTAAGGCATACATTTTTGAACGAAGACCAACAAATGCTGTTGGTGAAATTCCTCCATATTCATCTTTAAATGTTCCAATTTTTTTCTTATTTCGTTCAGAATAAAGTAATGATTGCTTTACATAATTTGAGGTATCAAAGTATCTTAAGTTATTTTTAATGTCATGGTAAATATTTTCGGAATATATAATATAGCACAAGGAATCAGTGTCTGTAAATAACAATACAGCATTTTCACCATACAAAGACTTAATAAAATTATAGTGGAAAGAGTACATGTGCACTTTTGATAATTCTAAAACTGCAAAGCCAGCATAAATTGGTTTATTGAGTAATATTTGTGTTTTCATTAACTGCATAGCAACCAGGCGCTTATTGATTATTTGAAAGGTATGAAAATTAGGTTTAGAAGTAAGTGTGACAAACTTCTTATTATCTGTAACAAGTCTGATATCCACCCTCTTACGAACATCTTCAAGAAGTTTTCCATAAGCTGAGTTACATAAAAGTTTCCAAAAATCTTGCTCAAATGAGGTTTTTGCTTGCTTGCGCTTCTCTGTATTGAATTGTATGAAAGAGTCCATCCATGGCTTTTGGTCAAAGGCCAGTACTTTATAAATTTTGCCCAGCCTAAGACCTAATTGAAGATAGAGTTTCAAATTTCTAAAATGCAAAATGTACCTGTGTTTATCCCTCAGTGATACAATGAGTTTTTCTGGTCCTTTTTTGGTGGGTATCCCTAGGTCTGAGGCAGTCTTTGTCATCCATGGTGACCAATCATCTGGAGGTATACTCATTTTCTCTGGGGCTACTGGGTAATCATTATGAAGATCATGAAGACATTCGGGATATTCTAAGTCAACTTCAAGAATGTAGCCCACGCATCCTCTATCAGATATGGATTTAATCTGAAGATTAGACATTTCTTTTTCAGAAAGCCAATGGAAATTTGAGAAGGGTAAATATTGTGTCATTGCGTAGCCATACAGATTAGTACAATCAAAGTACATAATATATGATTCAGGCTCATTGGGATGGTAATCATACAGTCTAGGATTATTAGCCTTAGCATATCTATGCATTATAGATGAAATACCTCCCCTTACCCCTTGAGAAATAAAGTTATACATATCAATTGAAGTCAATAACTCTAGTTTGATATTAGACATTTTCAGTGCAGCATCCATGCCAAAGTGAGGGAGGGACAAATATTTAGTAGCCTCTAAAGAATAGCTTTGAAAGGCCATCCCAGGAAATGCTTCGAATACATCTACCAGTAATAGAACATCACTTTCAAGATACTTTATCATGTATTCCTCCAGAGTGGTGCATTCAAATGTTTCCCAAACCTTTTTAGCATGGTCATAATCCTCTTGTTTGACTTGGGTATCATTAAGACCATCATAAAAGTCTTCTATTCTAGGTAATTTAGGATAAGATAATTTCCGCACTGAATCAAAAAAGTCATAACAGAATACCCCTTTCCTAAGAAAAAGGTCTAAATTATTTTGAGCATAAAGTTTAGTATGCTTGAATTGATCTAAACCTTTGGTAAGTAAGGAGTTAACTAAATTAGAAAGGGAGGTTGGGAGGAATGCAAATGAATCAATGAAGATGAATTGGTGGAAATAAACTGCATGGAAACGCTCTTTGTTTTTTGCAATAACTTTAAACTGATACTTTTTATTTTTTGCGATATGACCTAATTCACTTATAAGTAATTGCACATCATAGTTCATACAGTTGTGAGCAACACAAGGAATTTTCGAAGGAATGGATGCATATGTAAGATTACATCTATTGCACAAAGCCATTCTGTACTTGCCACTCAAATGGTCGTGATCTGCACATTTTCTATTAGATGATGAGAAGACACTTTTACAGATTTGACAAGTTTTTCTATTGCTGAATCTTCTTAGATTCCATTTGGTCCATTTAATTTCACAATATTCTGTAAAACTTATCCGCTAAATTTCTGAATGTTGATCTTGTAGGTACTTGACAAATACTTTGAGGCAATCTAATCCAACATATGTATATAGGTCGGAATTATGCTTTGTTTCTGTACACACACGTTTGGCTGAAAATGCTATAGGAACATGTACTTTTTCCTTGACAACCTTTGATTTGTCATTCTTAGGCACATCACATGTTAGCAGACTTTCAAAGTCATAATATATCACAAATGGGCTTTGGAATTGAGCTCTGTGATTTGTGAATGAGAGGTGACTGCCTTTTGATGGCATCGAATACCTTTGACACTTTTTCAAACAATACTGCATATGTTGCATAAGTTTTTGTTTTGAACTGTAACTGCTTAGGCAGAATCTGCATATGAATTTCTTATAGCTATGTTGTTTAAAACTGGATCCAACAAATCTGGACAGATTTCTTATCAAATAATAATGTTTATTGAAATAAAGCAAGTCTATGTGTTTACTGTCATGATCTACTATATTCTTACTTACATAAATAGGATATGGAACAGCTGAATATCCAAAAACATTAATGGATACTTGGTTCAAAGATTCAAATTTGCTGATATCCTTTACATTCATTGGAAACGTTACATTCTTCAAGTTTAGATTGTCAATAAATGGTTCATAATTGTTTGGCTTCTCTGGATGTGATTTACATGGGTAAAGGTGTGCTAAAACGGCATACAAGAAACACTTGTTATTAGCACAATTAATAGTTAAACATGCATGTTTCCTTGTTATAACCTTTGGCAATTTGTGTGAGATACATCCACCTTTTAAGGGTTGGTACTTTGCAACGGACAACTTTGAAAAAAGTAGCTGATGAAATGTCCATCCAGAACCATGCTCTAAAAATGAATCATAGCCTTGAATTATATGTTCAAATACTTTAAGTAAAATGTTACTTATGCTGTCCTTCCCTATGACGGAGACAACTTTAGAGTTAAACCATGGCTGAATTTTCACAAGCTCTTTATCCTTCCATCGTTTCAGTTCAACTTGAAGAGATAGTTGGAATTTGATGTTTTGAAGTTGTGAAACTTTACACTTAAGAGTAGACCTTATTATTTTTAGACCCTCCTTATACAGATAACTTTCAACATCAATTAATTTAGAAGTTGGAGTATACATATACTCTTCAGCATACTTCCCAAGGGCTGACTTAGATACATGCATACTGGGTGGTTTATTTCATGATAGAAGGCATCTAACAAGTTTGTAGTGCGAATAAAGATAGAGTTCTGACTGCAGTTGTGAGGTAGTGTTCCTCAATCTCAAGGCTTTATAGGGTATCGAGACATATCAAATGGTATCATGGAATCACAACAACAGGAAATGCATTTATATACACATATTTATTTATTTGGTAACCTTTACAGTATACATAATCACCTCATTTAGATATGTTGATCATATCATTTCAATAAGGGTTGTTCTACCTCCAGTCACATGAACAGGAAACCAATGCAGTCTCAATCACATACATAATCTCTACAATAATAATGTTTATTTATTAAAACTAAATCACAGTAGTTATATATTGAAACTAATTCAAAGTACAAAGCATGTCATTCACATTATTATGCATTATACAAATTTACTGATACTGCACATTGGCCAATGCAGGCAGTATTTAATTCAATTGAAAATACAGTCAATGATTAAGTGAATATGATTACATAAGTAACATCTCAGCTTTGTTCATACACATTATTATCTTCTCATAGACATTATTATCTTCTCATATATGTATATATATATATATATATATATATATATATATATATATATATATATATATATATATATATATATATATATATATATATATATATATATATACATAGCTATTTACTTAGACGTACATGTTCATATTCAAAAAAAGTTCAGTATGTGATATTTGTGCAAATACTCACTAAGAACTATTTCATATCTTAGTACATTTTTCAAATATTTCAAGTTTTATTTTTCACCTGATGAGCAAGTATTGTGAGAAGAGCCTTGTTCCTCTTCTTGTAATCACTTAGAGTATTTTTTAAGCGACATTCTGCTGAAGGAGTATAATCCAGAGAGATTGCACGGACATGTTCAATTGGTTTAAATTGGTCATGCTTATGATACTTATGAATATTGTACATTCTCTTTGAATTAAACTCCCTCTCACAATACTTGCACCTTAGTTTTTTGGATTCTTTTTAGGTTTTCTTCCCCTTGTCAATTTAACTTTGCTGTCTAACGCTTGGAGACAGTGATTAGAACATTGTCCCTTACACTGTCCCCACTTACTGGAGGTATTTTCCTCCATTTGCTTTAATAACCTTAGGTTCTCTTCAATAACCTCGGTTAATATATCCTGCTGTTTGAGAACACGCAGGACTGATTCCTGGTTCGAAATCAATTTATGTTCTAGTTTGGAACCAGCGTTTCTTAATTTTTGAATCCAAACGAGGTACTTGGACCTCACATTTCCGATGTCCACTTTGGACTTTGAGGCTCCCAAGTTGGGAGTTAATATTTCTCTGGCTTCATTTAAAGAAGCGGTCACATCGGAGTATGAAATAGTTGGCTTTTCTCGCTCAACTATTTGCATTTTGTCTTTACCTGTCACAGGATTTGACCCCTTGGATGACTCCACTAATTTCTTTTTGAGAGTCTTTTTAGGGGGAAGGTTAGCTTGATCTTCCCCTTCAGAATTTTGATGTCTTTCATTTTTACGTTTCTTAACGTTACTCTCTTTTCTCTCCTCATCACTTTCTAAATTCAGTGATGACTCCTCAATATCGCTATCGGAGTCCTCGTCCATAAGTTTGGACTCTTCCTCTCCACTAGAATTGCTCTCATCACTAGAGGATGAGACAATTTCTGCTTTTTCTTGAACAATCTTTGAACAATTATCATTTTGAGGATGATCATCATCACCTTCAATATCAGTGTCACTTTCGCTCTCTGATAGATTAAGATCAGCCATCAGAGTAGACCTAATGGCCTTTTTGGGCGTTCCCTTTTCGGACAGCTTGATGTCCACACTACCATCCCTACTAAAAAGGATGGCTAGGTGGCTTCTACTTGTTTTTATTTCCGATTTTCCGGTGCTTTTAAATCCAACAATACGGACATTTCTGTCCAAAAGCCTATCTAAGGCCACAGCCAGCTCAGTCATAAAATTTTTATGACTATAGGTTTTAACCTGCAGGTGCTTCTTTAGCACCTTCGCAAATTCAGGCCCACTTACTTCCTTAAAAGTGGGGAACATCAAAACATATTGCAGGTTTTTATGGTGCTCTAGAACAAATTCAGCGAGCTTCAAATAAAAGCTCTCTTTGCACCTCTTGAAACTCATTTTTTATTAGAGTTTCAAGCTTAAAAAATGAATCTAAAGTTTTGCAAATTATGTCAAATCTGCAACCATTTATAGCAGGGCTTAAAGTACCTGACCCTAGATCACCAAAATACAAGCTATACCTATTATTTTCAGATGGAATATTAAATATTGACAATGTTTTAAGCCTAGGAAATGCTACTTTAATAGGACAAGGGAGTCTAACTGTCCCTTGAATATTAATCAAGTGAGCCCTATATGAAAAGGACCTGTTTACGTGAGGCGTTAGCAAATCTGACAAATAGTTTGTTATTTTAGAAAAAGTATTTATTGCTGCTTCTATATCAGACTTTAAAAAGAGCAGCGTATACCCTGTTTTCGATATTCTAACTGTCAGATCCTTATCTTTTAATGTTACATACCCTACCACAATGTCAGAATTGAGCTTTTCACTCACACTTTGAAGGTCTATTATGGTTCCTTCAGGCGCATGCAGTGCAAATATTAGCAGTTTAACTTGTATCATGAGCGATCTGGAAAACAAAAGAAATATGTCTCGGACAAAATGGCAAAACAAAGATTTTAAACAAAGTTATTCTCAAATGTGTCAGATTATGTTTAGGCTACTGACTCCAAAGAGGTAAGCTTAGGTTTTGAATATATAATTGTCAGGTATAAAGGATAAGGGTACAACACTTGAGGTAGTTGAAGTAACATCAGAAAACCAAAATAATTATCAAATAGTTATTGTGTTTTTTTTGTTTTGTTATGTTTGTTTGTTTGTTTTTATTTTTTCTTCTGTATATTGTAAAGTATACTGAAACTTACCTGTTTCTATGAGAAGTAGCCAACCACATAGGACCTTTATTGACTGTATGCTGATACTGATGTATCTAAAAATTGAATAATCTAAGTTTGAAATTGTTTCATCATAAATCAAAGATATATTCTTAAAAGATCATGTTGCCATTGTTCAGAAATATTTCCATTCCAGCATTTAATCAGTTAAGTTCCAATGACCTTAACCTGTCTTTTAAGATTATTGAAATATATTTTGCTCTGAAAAATGTCTCCAAAGGCATTGCCAATATAACGATAATACCAAAAATGACATTGTCCAATGATAGGTTGATAAATTTGTTTCTAGTTGTGTACAGAAAAATATCCATGGTAGTCACAATATTTACTGATGTTCAAGTAATAATTGCTGAAGTTAGAAATATAGTTTCAAATGTGAATATATGATGGATACTTACAATTATTCAGAATAGAGGAGTACTGTTGATCTTGTCAAATAAGGAATATCTCTTCTAATTCTTAGATATGTGCTTGTCCCTTAATTGATATAAAAGAAATGAAGAGAAAATTATTTCATAAATGTTTTGAATATTTCATCAATGTTTAATACTTGATGTTATCATTATGGACACAATGTCTGTTATACTTTGTATATTCATGCAAATATAGAGTGGGGATTCTCTTTTCATGAAAATTTTACTTTTCAATTATTTCAGTACTAACTAGTATTTAAAGATCATGTTAACAGCAAATACTCTATTATAAGGCTGAGGTAGCAATTGAAATCAGATTCCATAGCACACAAAATCAAGATAAAACAATTGAAAAGAGCAAATAACTTCACTACTTGACAATACTAAGCAGTAGCATGCACTTATTAAGCAATGGTATACCTACTTTGTTATATGAAGCAGACTGATCTTATGTTACTATTGAATGTCTTTGCTATTAAATGATTATGACATTGTGAATTCAAACTACCTACCATTATCATGTGTAAGTTGCTCTGAATCATTTTACTTATAACACGTGCAGCAACATTTACTTATGAATGAAGAATATCCTTTCTTACTAACTGCATTCCTTAGTTGATCTCACACATTATTTTGCTATTGATATCAGTACATGTGTATCTCTATCCTTATCCTTTTTGCAATTAACAAACATGAAAAATACTTATCCTTGTAAAGTCACTGCCAAGACATACTTTCAGCAATGACATAATAGTTGTTTAATTTCCCTAGCTTTTGAAGACATGTATGAGAGCTTATCAGAAGCAAGAAGAATAAAAACTTATTAGGTATCAAACAACTTCCAATTTGACAATTGTAAGTTGTTCTGAATGATTTTACTTACAATATGTGCAGCAACATTGACTTAGGAGCAAAGATCATTCTCATTGACTGCATTCTTTACTTAATCTCACATGCTTTTTGGCATTGTTATCAGTACATTAACATCCCTGACCTTATACTACCTGGCCTGAAGAAATATTGCAAAGACTTTTTGGTGTTCATATGCTCCTAAAATCAATTACAAAATACAAGCAACATTTATTCAATTGCCATTTTGTCTTGCCATATGAATCATGATATGTGGTTCATGGAGGGATTTCTTCATACAATGCTTAATCATGCGCAATAAGTAGAATTGCATTTGATAATTTCAGGGAAGGGAAAATTAACTCCTCGTGACATTTGTCCCAACATAGGCATTAAAATGAAATCTTAACTTTTCTGCCAAAACACCCATAATGTCAAACATTAATTTGATACTAAATGAAATGCCTATCTATTTCTCAAGTATTGTTAAAGGAAAGGGAAAGGACATTCCATAAGCTGATTAATTTCATGGTCAGACCTTAAGACTTCACAGAAACGTGTAGTAATTCCCTATGGCATTGTTCAACAAGTACACACATGCGTTGGCTAGGAAATATATCCTCCCAGATTGCATATTAAACCATTCAATGTTTATGCTGTAAAGGAACAGCAGTAGGAGCGAGACCCCTGGAAGTCCTCCACTGGTATAGCACATGATATGATCTCAGGGCTTTTTCCATGAGAAGCAATTCTGTTGTGAGCTTCTAATTTAGAGCAAACAATTCAATTTGGCAATTTGAATTAGATGGGTAAATAGAAATAAGATGAAAACAAATTTCAGGGATCTAGAGTGAATGGAAAGCATGCATTATGAAATTGTCAGTGAGAGAGGTAATGCTGTAATACCATTAGTCATTTCTAGATTTACTAAAAAACAAATTGATTTCAAGACAATAAGTGTGCTAATGATAAAAAGAAAAAAAAATTGACTTTTGCTTGTATTATTGTCCTAATAGTGATTAAAAGCCAGTGTATGAATTATAAATTGCTTATTACCTATGCTAGAATGAGAAATGTCTGGACGGTAAATTTTTACTAAAGTCACTTTCAGATAATAGTATCTAGCTTTAAGCCACTTAATTTCTAATTCACCGGGTAAATTGAAAACGTTTATATATGCTGAAATTTCTTTAAGGCTGCAAAATAGAAATTTCTGTAATTATAGGAACACATTTACCCGTTCATGCTTGCACTTCCATAATTGGCAGAAAACTTTCGACCAAAAGTCAATAGAGCATGTAATTAACTACAGTCAATAGAGCATGTAATTAACTATGCAACCTAAGTACTCAGCAACTATAAACACATTGTTTTAAGGAAAGGGAAAGGACATTCCATAAGCTGATTAATTTCACGGTCAGACCTTGAGAGCGTGCAGTAATTACCTACACAGCAGTAGGAGCGAGACCCCTGGAAGGCCTCCACTGGTATAGCACATGATATGATCTCAGGGCTTTTTCCATGAGAAGCAATTCTGTTGCGAGCTTCTAATATAGAGCAATTTCAATTTGGCTGGGAATTAGAAATACAATAAAAATGAAATTTATGAATCTAGAATGGGTAGAAAGCATGCATTATGAAATTGTCAGTGAGAGAGGTAATGCTGTAATGCCATTAGTCATTTCTAGATTTACTTAAAAACAGTTGATTTCAAGACAATAAGTGTGCTAATAAAGATTAAAAGACCATGTACTTGTTCTCCACCATGAGACATGAATTCCCTACCACCCATTTATCTTTTTGTCTCTAAGAAACTCAAATCCTCAATTAGGCATGCTACCATTAACTCTGTGCTTTCCAAATACCATTGATCTAGAATACTATTCTCTTTTATTCTTAAATGAATGTATTTAACCTTGAATCTTACTACAAGCTTATGTCTACTTATGAAATTATACTCCTGAAGAAGCAGGGAGATTTTCTCCCTAGCTTAAATGTTTTAATTTCTATTTCAAGGCCAAATGAAAATACAATTCAATTCTATTTCACAGTCAAATAAAAATAGGGAGATTTTCTCCCTAGCTTAAACATTTTAATTTCTATTACAAGGCCAAATAAAAATACAATTCAATTCTATTTCACAGTCAAATAAAAATTTGATTTCTATTTCACGGTCAATTAGAAATACTGCACATAGAGTAGGCTATAATTTCTAATTGCCTGTAAAATGGAAATTGTTTTGTATGATTACTAAGCCAGGCAGACATTAACCCATTCGTGCATTGAGATCCTGACAAATTATAGTTCACATGCTATGAAGTTTTAAAAATGACTTCAGAATAAGGTTTGAATTGATCAATTATTTTAATGAGAGTTCTTGGCAATGAACTGATTTACATTGCTGTGGTAGATAAATTTTACTACAGATGATCATTATCAGCAATTTGTTCAAATTTAGGTGTTGTGGCTTTTTGTTGGCCAAATAGGTTAACTTGGCTCTCGTATCACTTTCAAATTCGCTCACACTAGTTGGCCCCTGGAAGGGCTCCATTGCGTAAATGATATCCTTGTTATGATCTCACAGTGTTTTCCTTGAAAAACAATTTTGTGGCAAACGAATTTCATGGGGAAATAGAAATAGACTGAACATAAAAATTGTGGATCCAGATTGGATAGAGAGCATACACTGTGAAATTGTCAGTGAGAGGGGTGATGCTGTGATTAAAATTAGCCATTTCTAATTTTACTAAAAAAAAAAATAAAAAAAAAAAAAAATAAAAAAAAAAAAAATAAATAAATAAATAAAAATAAAAATTGACTTTTGCTTGTATTATTGTCCTAATAGTAATTAAAAGCCAGTGTATGAATTATAAATTGCTTATTACCTATGCTAGAATGAGAAATGTCTGGACAGTAAATTTTTACTATTTAAAGTCACTTTCAGATAATAGTATCTAGCTTTAAGCCCCTTAATTTCTAATTCACCGGGTAAATTGAAAAACGTTTATATATGCTGAAATTTCTTCTAGCCTGCAAAATAAAAATTTCTGTAATTATGGCATACATTAACCCGTTCATGCTTGCAATTCCCTTCAAATTGTACTTGCCATGCTATGAAATTTGAAAATAACTTCAGAAGAAGGTTCAACTTGTTTGGTTATTTCAATGAGAGTTCTTAGCAAGGAACTGATTTACATTTCTGTGGCAGGTAAATCTTTATTTGAGATGCATAGTATCAGAAATATGTTCAGAGTTAGGTGCTGTAGGTGCAAATTGGTTAAAGTCTCGCTCACATATCACTTTCATTTGCTGACACAGCTACTGATCCCTGCATACCAGCATCATAGGCTTTAATCATAAAGCTTTTTCCTTGAGAGTATGTAATGTAATGTTAATCAATTTGAATTTCCCTGTGATATAGAAATTACATGAAATAAAATTCATGGATCTAGCGTGAAAGGAGAACATGCATAATGAAATTTGCAGTGAGAAGAGTGATGCTGCGATGACATTAGCTATTTCTAAATTGACTCGAAAATAATTGATTTTTGCTTATATTTTGCATTACAAAGGCAATAACTATGCTACTAGTGATTAAAAGTGTATGTATTCATTCTCCACCATGAAGTATAAATTCCTTATTCTTACTTATTATTTTTCTCTTAGAAATTCAAATTCTTAATAAAGCATACTAGAGTTCATATATGTTATTTAAATTTTCCTCTCTAAAAAAATATGAAATCTCTGGAAGCCAGTTTCTGATTATTATATCTAGCTTCAGCAGTTCGATTTCAATATTACTGTGCAAAAGAATAAACCTCAAAGAATATAAATTGCTATTTAATTTTGCCTGGACATTAGGCATTCTGCAAAAGGCACACATTAACCCATTCATGCTTGGAAATCCCTTCAAATCGTAGATGCTATGCTATGAAATCTGGAAATAACTTCAGAAAAAGGTTTAACCTGGTCATATATTTCAGTGAGTTCTTACCAAGGAACTGATCTATATTTTTCTAGTAGGTAACGTTTTATTTAAGATGCTTAGTATCAGAGATATATGTTCTGAGTAAGGTGTGCTGTGGCTGCTGCAGCCACAAATTGGTTAAAGTCTGAGTCACGTATTACTCTCCTAATTGTTGACACAGCTGCTGATCCCTGCATTCAAGCATTAAATGCTTAACCTGCTTTGTTTTAATTAGGAATTCTGTTTGCATTAACCAAGTGTGTGCCATTTCTCTATACAAGTTGTCTTAAATCCAATCTTGCTTTCGAAAAATAATCACTAAAAATCCATTTGTCAATTGATTTCAATATTTCTTTTACCATTGTGACCACAACATTTTTGTCTATCGTCCACTTGAGTTTTATGGCATTTAGTCGTATAATTTTGTAATACCAGCGAGGTAGAATTGAACCTCATTTATCTATAGCTCTAAAGGTAGATCTTGAAAACTGGCTACAGATACAAATACTGCTTTCGAAAAATAATCACTAAAAATCCATTTGTCAATTGATTTCAATATTTCTTTTACCATTGTGACCACAAGATTTTTGTCTATCGTCTACTTAAGCTTTATGGCATTTAGTCGTATAATTTTGTGATGCCGGCGAGGTAAAAATGAACCTCATTTGTCCAGAGCTCTAATGCATATCTTGAAAACTGGCTCATCTGATACAGATACAAATACTGCTTTCGAAAAATAATCACTAAAAATCCATTTGTCAATTAATTCTTTAACTTTTTTCGCCATTGTGACTGCAAGACTTTTGTTTATCATCCACCTTGGTTTTATGGCATTTGATGAAGTAATTCTGTAATACCAGTTAGGTAAATGTGAGCCTCTTTGGCCTATATTACCAAGTAGCACTGCTAAAATACGGGTTATGCCTATTTATTTTTATTTTTATTTTTTTTTTTTTCTCAAATATTTCACTACTGTACATATACAATTATATCTATTCACTATTTAATATCTATTCAAAATGACATGAGATAAGAAACACGTTGGAGAAGAACTGGGAAGGGGCACTGGTGTTTCCGACTGACCCACTTAGGGTTATATGGCGGGGGGCTGCAGCTAGGAAGGCTTACAGCAGGGGTGTCACATTACTAAGCGGCTGTTACTATACGTCTTGATTCACCCCAGAACAAATCATAATATTTGACTGAGTTCTGACTGCCTAGCCTATTCATGACATGCCTCACTCATGGTACGAGGCCAGTATCAAATGCCATGCTCTGCCTAACTAGCATGTGTAGTTCTACACAGTGTAGTACCTCAATTTTTATATCAACATAAGTTGTGTATACAGCCAGAAAATGAACTTTGAAAGCACCTCTTGATGCGTTGCTAATGGTATCGCTAGGGAGGGCAGCCATCTTGTTTGGGGAGTGTTTCCAGGCAACGAGCATATAGTCCTTGCTGCAGCAGCTGGGAACCATAAGCTAAATGGTTCAATTCTGCAAGCACGACTACAGCCATGGGGGGCTAACCAATAAGTAAAACTTCTATGAACGTGTCATGGCAAATTTTATTTCAAAAAGCCTTTTTTTTTTTTTCCACAGACAATTTTTAAAAGCAGCTAGCGCTGTCAAATATAACAATAGCTTCATGACATTGGTATCAGAATAGTCAGAAGAACTTGTTCTTTATGTTGGCTTACTGGCATATGGCTGGTCCTCTCCTTTCTCCATAGGACTGCATAGCACTGTCACTATACAAACCATCTCAGTATTGGTGTACATGTGGGGGGTTATCTTGGATATCTTACCACTATTATTGAATTATCTAATTGTAAAAAGACTGTGTAGAAATGATGGTGTCTTGAGGTACATTATTGGTACTTTGATAAGTTTTACTCATATGTGTAGATTGTTGGTTAATGAAAGTAGGATCTTACATCCCTAGCGCCCATATAAGTGGCCATTTTGATTTTGATTTTTCTTTTCTCACCTTAAATAAAAGATTAAAAACTTCAGGCTCTAAGCGTTTGGGGAATATATGGTTCAATATGGTTTTATTTCATTTTTTTTTTTTTTTTTTTTTTTTTTATGATAATCAGCATTTTAGGCATAGTTTTGGCAAAATCCCTTTTCATACCTACGTACATCTGAACCATGTCCCAAATTTTGCATGACTTCCAGAATAGTGAAGCTGAAAGGCTATACATAGCAGGTAAATTATTAGGTGTGAACACCCTGTCATATATTCACTCAAATAAGAAATGAAAAGCTGCTAGCTTTTTACTTTGTATGAGTGTGAAGGCAAGATTCATTCATTCAGCCTCACTTTTCAAGTGCTCTTGAACATGCTTTAAAAATGTACTATTCCCTAATTTGCTGTTGTACCTTTCCCCCTGTGTTTGTCTTGGATACAAATGGTTTGTAGACACATTTTTCTTGATTTACATTGGTATGTGATGAGGACGTTCATAACTATTGTGGTTATCAAACCAAATATAGATCTAGCATAACATAAAACCTAATATCGGAAATATGTGATAGGTGAAAAGTAATGCTATTCAAAGTATGATTAACAAGATAATGTCAGTATGAACTGGCCTACTATTATATGATCTTTGAATATTACACCTGAGATGAGGTTCAAGATACATCTCACTATGGTCATGTCACTCGGCTGGGGAGAATACGAACTTCACGGTTTACACTTCAACAATGTTGGATTACTAGTCAAACTACACAATAGAGTTGTTCATATTATTACCAAAGAAACAATTCACCATGCTTTGGAAAAGATACCACTGTTCCGTCTTTACATCAACATGTATAACCAGCATGCCCCGCTGATATAAACAACTCCAGAATTTTCTATGGTGGAACTACCAGACCATCTCTTTTCTTCAGAAAAATGTTTTCTGCTTTATCACCACAATGGAGGCTCTCTTCCCTTACCATATAGGAGAAGGTATTATGTGCAAGTGGACAGTATGATACATGCAATTGAATATCCAGGATTTTCTTGCATGAAGATGAATTATGATTTTCATATATCTTATAGACAGGGCATTTCTAGGACTAATGGTTCTAGAAATGCTGGCTAAAGTGGTTTTTGAAATGCATGCATTTCTGAACCTACCGGTTCTAGAAATGCCCTGTCTATATACTACTCAACTGTCTACCTATCATTTTACAAAGTTCCATCATATTTTATTTACTCCTTGATGATGTGATGATGTAGATCCAGACTATATTTTTAAAGTATCAATGGGTTGATGAAGGCATCAACAGTATATATCAGTTTGTTGAAAATGTATTACATATTCCAAACACAGTGTTTATTCTATAATACGAGCATGCAAAAATCATTAAAGTTAGTAGGAAACGAAATTATATTTTATTGATGGCTGCATCCCCGCTAGCTTCACACATGCATGCACATCTACAATAGGTGCTATATATCAAACAGAATATTCAACAATGTGTGACATCAAAACGATGCCTCATTACCCTTGTACAAAAGGTAATGAGGCAACGTTTTGATGTAAAACATTTTTGAATATTCTGTTTGATAAATAGGCGGATGGCCAAATGTCAGCATTATACTTTTGATGGCGTTTTTTTGTCACAAGTCGTCATCCATGCTTATTCATCTCTACATAGGGTGGGCTTTAGTGTACGGATGGATGGCCCGTCTGATTTTGCTGCGTAAGGAAATTATGGGGCATTTTATGCAGAAAATCACTAAATAATGCATGAATTTTGGGATTTCCTTCTAGAAAGTTCATTTTTCGTGATTGAAACTCAAACCTTGCTACAAATGTGTTCAAGAGGATGCTTTTGATCTGAGAACGTATTGCATTAGGGTGCCTTCAAAGTACACCCAGCTGTGAGTGATTTTGGGGCAAAAATCAACAAAAATGAGTGAGTAAACGATGAAATAATTCAAAATTCGTTTAAGGGTGCTTATGGGGTATCTTTGTGAACATAGAGTCCTTCAAGAGTATTACATCAGTTAATAAGCCAACACACCTTTCCTCCAATTCAAAGGCACCTACAGGTTTCACACAATCAGGAAAGGTGTTTGTCCCGTTCCTCTTGTAGAATTTCATTCAAAACGTAATCGCTTCAAATTAAAATGCATGTTCAATATCAAATGTCACTGATTAGCTTTAAATTTGACATATATATATGGAAAAGGGTTTCACATTTTTTTTCTAATTTTGACTTCATTGAAAAGGTATGGAATTGGAAATGTGAATATTGAATTTTTATCATTTTCAACAGCAATTCCAAAATAAATTTGAAGGCGTAAAACCTTCCCTCAACATCTGTGAAATGTGAAGGTCCCTGATTCATAGTTAGCAGTTATGGCACTGAGCATTTTTTTTAGTTTTTAACCTCCAAAATTCCGCACCCTGCTAAAAGGGTACTTTTGCTTAATGTATTGAAGGTGATGGGTACCATTGCAAGCCAGTTAAAAGCCCTGTCACAAAACACACCTCAAAGCAGTATTATCCTATAACTAGGTGTATCTCCAGGTTCCTGAGTGTTATCAGGTAGAGAATATCATCGCCACCTGTCATTATTCAATCCATATTCTGTTTTATTTCAAAATTTACAACTTTTCTTTCAAATGACATATTCTCATTAATTACGCAGGTGATGGTTACTGCAGGTTCAGAGTTACTTTAGGGATATCATTGACTATGCCCAATAAAAAGTATTTTTTCGATTTTTTACTGCTGAAGATTTTTACAGACCATAACGTTGAAAGTTTTAGTTAGAAATCTCCACACCAACTTCACTTGGTAACCTCTCGTGCTCATAGCTAGCACCTATTTATAGCATCCTGACCACAAGCCATTGTCTTGAGATCGTCGATGTGTATCTTTGTGCAACTCTCTTTTGTTTCGAGTGCTCAGGAGTGATCAGCGAGGTATGTCCACTACTATCAAAGGGGTTCCCATGCCTCCACACACGAGATTTCTCACTAGAAAGACAGTAGCCGACGGCTCAGCCTGGAGCTGTTGGCTGTTCCACCCCCTTCGAATTCGGCAGCAGTATTTCAATATATAATTTTGGAATGATTTATCCGATTTGTAAATAAATGTGTTTGCTGTTTTGACAAGTGATAGAATGGGAATTGATCACGAGTGGTAGGTGATTGTGGCCATACGCTGCCCTCCCAGTCAGCAGCCAAAACCCTGCCCTTTAATTGGGCTCTAAATCACCTACTGCCCGTGATCAATTTCTACAACATTCCAAACAGCACAAACTGTTACATAGAAGAACTGTACATAACAAACTCTTGTTCATAATAGAAATATCCGAATCTGCAAATTGTCTCTCTTGTAAAAATTGTATAGAATCCATCAAACATGTATATATTATTTATGGAAGGCAACAGAAGATTGGGTCAGACTCATCCGTGACAGTCGTTTCAAAATATCTGACATAGGAATCTCTTTTTGTTGGAGATGAACACAATAACCAAGTGAAACAATTAATACTCCTATGCGTTATAGATGTAGTATATCTCAAAAGAAAAACAGGACAAAAATTACTTTCGGGGATCTTAAAAGATGCCAATTAGAAATTTGAACATAATCAAATTACATGAGATGGCGAATAGGGATTTGGATTGGTTTGACCAACGATGGAATGCATTTATAACTGAACTTAGAATTGACCATAACACAGTAGATAGCTGGCACATGTTGTAAGATAGTAATATACTTTTTCCACGTTGGTTTAAACTCCCTACTATCTTTAACAATGTTTGTACAATACAGGTGACATTATTATCATGTACAGCCTCTTGAATATTTTATCATTATGGTGCTATATGTTCATACAATCATGAATCTATATGCATTTTGACATGACTATGGAGGAATAAAGATCCAGCTGCACATGTGTGCCATTTGAAATTAAAGAAAAAAACAGAAATGAGCTGTAGCCTGTGGTCTGAGTGAACGCAGAATGAGACATTGTTCTCCCTACTCTTAATTTGATAAATGAAGATCTGCTGGAAAATCTTTTGAAAGTTCGACAATGTTAACGTTCTTGATATTAGTAAAAGTCTAACAAAATAACTGATGGACAGGTGGTAACACATTGCGGACAGTTGTCCGTGACAACCGAAATATTAACACAACCAAAGTGAGTCTGTGGCATTCATGACATTTAATGAAATAATATGCACGTGCAAAATTGTGGTTTCTTAAATTTACAAAAATTGGAAGTCGTATCAAATCGTTTCCATAACTCCGGATATCCACTGAAAACAACTATGTTAAGCAAAATTTTCATGGACAATATTATATTGCTAATATGTCCAGAGTACGAATGTATTTAACTGATCAAACTTGATAATTCTGATGAACTTATTATTCTTTGTCTTTTTCAGCAATGAACTCCAATTTGTGGGCTGTCAAATTTGGGGATATATGGCGGTCGTCTGCTCTCTTGTCTCTACATTCACACTCGCAGCCATCGCAATCAATCGCTGGTACCTCATCACGCATGCGCAGAACTACCTAGTAATCTTCACGAAGAGGAAGTCGGCATTAGTCTGCGCAGTGGTGTGGATTTTGGCACTGGGCATCGTGTCACCGTCACTGTTTGGCTGGGGCGCTATAGAATACAACCCTATGACCAATGCCTGTAGCTACGCCCGCAAAGCCAGCTCTTCTTTTCACTATTTCCTCATAATAATAGGTTTCGGCGTGCCTCTAGTGGTGGTCCTGGCGTGCTACGTGAGATTGTTCATGGTCGTGAGGGAGAGCCAGCGAAGAGTCCGGGTGACTGTTGCAAGCATGAGCTCTGCAGAATCCCAAGACAACCGAGAAAAAACACACGTTGTCCTCAAAAAGGACAAGGATATGAAGCTAACAAAAACTTTGGTGACAGTTTTTGTGATTTACGTCATCTTACTAGGACCATACTCATTGGTGAACATGATTGATAATGAATCGAAGCTGTCAAAAAGTGTGCATGTAGTCGTGACGTGTGTTTTCTTCTCTAACTGCGCGACTAACCCAATACTGTACGGCCTGATGAACAGGCAGTTCCGAGAGGCCTACGCCACCCTCCTGGCGGGGCTCTGCAGCCGGGGAGGCACGTCCTGCAGGAACCATAATCTAAACGTGGCAACAAACGACGTCACTGTAGAAAGAACAACGAACATGGGATGAAAACTTGTGATAACTTGATTCGCACTGTATATCTTTACAAAGGCTCCAACTCAAGCTTGTAATTATTAACATGTATATATATATATATATATATATATATATATATATATATATATATATATATATATATATATATATATATATATATATATATATATATATATATATATATATATATGCATGTGTGTGTTTGTACAGGTTGTTGCTTAAGGGAAAATAATGATTTTTAGAGAATTGCGCAATGCAAAGCTTACGTCAAACTTGAAAATGTGCGGATTGCGATTTCGTCTTTGAAACTATATTTTCGTCGTCAAATAGAAAAGTTACATCTCAAAAGAGTTAACACCCTTATGTTTGGTTTTAAATGTTCTCTCTTAATGTGGGTTTATCTAAAACTGTTGCCTATGTAAAATAACCAAATAATGTTCAATGTATATAAATCACATGTTTCATATTTTGCAAATAAAAGACATGCTATTTAATGGACTCTTCTGTAAAATCTAACTCTAGCAGATTCACACAAATTCGAAGGTATTTTTAAAATCTCCCTCCCTTATTGTACTAGACCGTCATTGTATATGAAACCAACCTTAGAATGACTATGTTAAGAAATAGTTAACACTCAGTCTTTATACTCTGACTGTACTATCTACTGAGATAGAAAGATATAGGATGCCGTGCAGGGAAATGATACAACTCATAATCAGGGATGATATCACAATAGTTTTACATTATCTTTGAAATTATGGGACAATTGCAACATGAATAAAACATTGTGGGCCAAAATAGTGTCTTGTGGAATACCTAAATCTAGGCCTCAGCCCTGCTCACCTTCAGACAAGAAGTGTACTGGGTCAAGAATTGTGAGAATGAAGTAGTCTTCCCTTTCCCCTGCTTCTTATGTTCTTGCATCCATAAGTTCGCCATTTTATACCGCATTGCACCTCCAGTGTCTTAGCCGGCCTTCTAATGCTGGGTCTCCTTTTCTTCTAAGGAAAAGATGCAAATATTATTTTTTGAAAATCATCGTAACCCTGTCATGTTGGTATTCATTGGATAGCTCTTGCTGATTACTCTAAGATGCTGTGGCATGACCGTGCACATAGACGGGGTTCATATCTGTCATATTCTAAAATACTGGCTTCGGAGACTATCTTTATTCACTTTCAGTCAAAAAATGAGATGATAATTTTGGTCAAAATGGTCTATCTCGAAGGAATCTGCATGGCTAAAGCAGACAGCCATGTCGTTCGGGAGCAATGTAACAAGGAAAGCCCAAAGGGCCCTGCCTGTTGTGCTCTTGAGGTTACCACAATAGTGTTGCCAGCTTGAGATTCGTGGCGAGTGAACACTGCTCATGTGTCATCCTTTGTTTTGATATCCATTCTTAAGGGCCAGCCAAGGACACCACCTAGTGGTCATAATCTTGATGCACTAAAATATCACCTTAAAATGGGAAAAACCTACATAGTGTTATTCAACAGAGCCCCTATCCACAATTATAGACCACGGACCATACATTTCCAGAAATGTAAAGCAAAGATGAATACACAGAAAACAGTATAGCATTTTTTTTACAGATTTTATTGCACGAAATGGTCTTTGTGCGCTGATGTGCCTTAAAATCCCATTCGTTCATTCATTTATCCAGCCAGCCAGCCATTACAGTGACTATAGTTTAGGTTTCGATGTTTAAACGTGACTAGCAGACATACAACTACCCTATCAGACAAGGCGCATTCAACTGATTAACTGGAAGGTAAGAAATCAGAAATACATGAAACATGCCATTTAATTGCTAGCATATGATATCAACCCTATATATCTAACTTTATAAGTTAAACCCCTCTACTAATTTTCTAATGGCCTATATAAAAGGATTTTGGTATTTAAATGCAAACAAAAACACTTTAAGTTGATGAGTACCATTGCAAGCTAGTTAAAAGCCCCATCCCAAAACACACCTCAAAGCAGCATAATCATATAACTAGGTGTATATCCAGGTTCCTGAGTGTTATACGGTAGAGATTATCATCGCCAACTGTCATCATTCAACCCATATTCTGTTTCATTTCAATATTTACAACTTTTCTCTCAAATGACATAATCAAATTACTTACGCAGGTGATGATTACTGCAGTTTCACGGTTACTTTAAGGATATTATTGACTATGCCCAATAAGAAGTATTTTTTTTATTCTTTACTGCTAAAGATTTCTAACGACCATAACATTGAAAATTTTAGTGAGATATCTTGACACCAAGTACATAAGGGTCGTACAGATAGAAACATTTTCAACTATTTATAGCGAACCGGACACGCCTTTGTTTTGACTGTGACGCGCGACCATTGAGGTGTGTCTTTGTACAACTGTCTTTTGTCCCATGCCCACAAGGAATCAACGAGGCCTGTCCTTTCTGAACCACCACTGGGTTATAGACTTCACACACACACACACACACACAAGATATCTCGCTAAAATTTTCAAATGTTATTGCCTGTAAAATCTTTAGCAGTAAAGAATAACAAAGATACTTCTTATTGGGCATAGTCAATGATATCCCTTAGGTAATTGTGAACCTGTAGTGACCATCACCTGCGTAAGTAATGAGAAAATGTCATTTGAGTGAAAAGTTGTAAATATTAAAATGAAATAGAATATGGGTTTAATAAAGACGGTTAGCTATGATATGCTCTACCTGATAACACTCAGGAATCTAGAGATGCTACTTGTTATATGATTACGCTGCTGTGAAGTGTGTTTTGGGACTTTTAACTAGCTTGCAATGGTACTCATCGCCTTAACACCTATATAACACGTTTCTGCTGGACGTTGGGTGTTCAACTTGATGAAGGCTCCACTCATCAATTGTCATATAGCAGGTGTAAGATTATGTGCTTAACGTTCACGGATTTCGTTCCCATTCATAGGTCACCTAATAGGCTATTCTGCAAGGGACTTTAGCATCAGGGCACAATGTGACAACATAAGATGGTTGCACCATATTTGATATTGTAATGACGACTTATTCGACAATATGCACATTTGTCATTAGCAAACCAAATGTGCAGTTGATCGAATCGATATTATTTTTTCATCTTGTACAAAAAGTTTTACACTATATATATATATATATATATATATATATATATATATATATATATATATATATATATATATATATATATATATATATATATATATATATATATATATATATATATATAATTATATACATAATGCTGATGTCGGTTGATTTTTATCATGGTATTGTCGTATGTGTCCGTCCAGGTGTGCGCTGAAAGGACCTCATCAGCCAGTCATGTTTCAAACGCTTCCTCTTCGTATAGCACAGATGATATCAGGAACTGTACACTCCGTGTCGTGGATGATCTAATGTTCCTTTGTCACTTCTAATGTTCTTTTTGACTCTGTTGCTGACTTTTCCGATGCTGTATCTGTATCCAATGGCGGGGGCGGTTTTAATACCTTACCACCTCTCGTTTTTTGTTTACCCGGTAAGGAGAAAGGAAAGGAAATTTTGATTTCGAATCTCGACACAGGTGGCGCTTCGTCAGCCACCGTATCGGGATTTTCAACTGTCAATTCCTTATGTTTTTTCAACCGCTCGGCGTGTTTCCGCCTTTTTGCTGTCTGCATTTTATTTTGTTTTTTGATATCCTTGGCTAGTTGTTGTTGCCTGTTCTTGGAGATTGAATCGTTTTGTTTCAGCCATCCTGCGAATGACACCCGTTTTTGTTTCTGGATCTTATTCTGGCCTTCAATATTTTTTTCTACATGTTGCTGTCTTTCATGGGATTCAATCTCCACCTCCTCCTCCTCCTCCACCACCGTCTCCAGGCCATCATCTTGCTCACGTTGGTTGCCGAGCTTTTTCAGGTGCAGTTTCTTTAAGGACGGGATTAAACCGTCCTTTCCAAAGCATCGGGCGAGGACCTGCCCCATTCCCTCTGGTACAATCTGAAACAGAGAGCTGAGATTAGTTTGTGATCTACTTTATTGACTGCCGTTGTACTGCAATATATACAAACATATGTATGTATATATATAAATATATATATATATATATATATATATATATATATATATATATATATATATATATATATATATATATATATATATATATATATATATATATATATATATATATTTTATATATATATATATATATATATATATATATATATATATATATATATATATATATATATATATATATATATATGTGTGTGTGTGTGTGCGTATATATATATACATATATATATATATATATATATATATATATATATATATATATATATATATATATATATATATATATATATATATATATATATATATATATATATATATATATATATATATATATATATATATATATATATATATATATATATATATATATATTCAATGCATATCACAAAAGGTAACACGTTAACGCTCAAAAAATAAACACCAATCTAGGACATATATGAACTAATAAGGTATGTCCTGGGTATGCCTGGCTCCCCTGCGTGAGGATCGCCCTAATCAGGTTGACTTGGTCGCTATAAAATGTACGGCTTTGTGGAGGGCTGTTCATGGTGCCTCTGCAACTGAAAGACCCCTTTGAACTCTGCCTACGGAGTAGGGAGTGTCTTCCCCGTTCTGGGTGTCTATCTTGTGACGATGTGACCTAAGCTGTTGAAAGAACGGAATAAACCCAATTCCCACACCTCTCTCAAGTACGGCTTAGTGCTTCAAATAGCAATGATCAGATACTTAGTAGAGAAGCCGCGTCTCAAAACTGCACAAAGGTTAGGCCTACAAAACCTTACACTTGAAGGTTCGAACACTTCAAAATTAAGTGTTTTACATCTTCTACCATTAGGGAATTACTAGCACCGGGACAAATCAAGATCCGCTTGACCTATTCTACAAGCCGAAATAATCCACGGTTTCCGTAGATGTAAAAATCTCTGTGACCTTTTAGACCGCACTAAACTAAATCCGGGCTCTAACCAGGGAAACGGGCACGATCAGCTGATCAAACAAATATGGCCGCCCGTTCCGCCTGTACTGCAATATACTAAAGGAAGGGTGGTTCGGGTTTTTAGGTCGCTTTCAACAGCTTAGGACATATCACGACGAGATAGAAACCCAGAACCGGCAAGAAATTCCCTACTCTTCACGAATAGTTCCAAGGGGTCTTTCAGTTGCATAAGGACCATAGACAGCCCTCAACAACGCCGCACGTTTATACAGCGACCAAGCCAAGTGGGGACCGCTATAAACTAAACCGTTCTGGTAGAAATCAGATCCACGATAACAAGAACAAATGAGCGAATCTGATATACGTGATCGTGTCTCAGGTGCGTTAAATATACGTGGAACAAACAAAAAGACGTCTGATGGACAGACTTGCGGAACACTTTAGAAACTTTCGCCTTAATAATGAAACATACATATTTCCCCTACATGCTTCGCTCTAATTAACAACCTTTAGATCAACCCTTAACATATTTTAGACATGCGCCTGTCATAATACTCAAACCTGAGTGCGACAGTATCTGATGATGATGGTGATGATGATGATGATGATGATGATGATGATGATGGTGATGGAGACTTCTTGATAGAGATCCACTTTGAACATACATTAGCCTAATGTTAAGTAAATAATGATCAAGTTTAGGTATTTAGGTATTCATGAGAAATCTCATTACTCTTGCAAAGCGCTAGATAGCTCTTCTCTGACACCGCCACGCTGGTCGTGTCAGCATCTGTTATCAACGATATCAATAGCACTGGAAGACGTCTCGGCTTCTGGGTTCGTCACACGTTGTAGCCTGCGTGGTTTTGTACCTGCTTGTGTACAAACAACCAGCAGTTACCAGCTCTCGTGACCAGTTAAGACTAAATATAGGTCACGTCTTCTCACCATTATCCAACTTATCTTACATGTAGTTACATCACCCTTATGCTGACGGTGGCTAATTTTGTCAATACAAAAGACGCAAAAACACTGAGAATGGTTCAGATGAAACCCTGGCCTATGGTTACTCATCCGAGAGTACTCAGTGAGAGCTAACGGGTGAACGAATACTAAACTGACTGGGTTTAGATGGTTAACAAAAAGACTTTGCATCAGTGTGCTTTGGACGAAAGTAGCCTTACAAACAATGTAGTGTTGGAAGGGTAAATCGGACATCATTGCAATTGCTAGTATATCTAGGTTGAAACCTAACCTGCAAGGTACACGTAGGTAGTTAATCAGAGAGCACTGCAATAGCTAGTACTGCTAGATTGAAACTTAACCTCATAGACCTGTCAGGTACATGTAGTAGTGTAGGTGTAGGTAGTCAATCAGAGATGATTGCAATAGCTAGTACTGCTAGATTGAAACTTAACCTCTTAGACCTGTCAGCCACGTCTGTCAGGTACATGTAGTAGTGTAGGTAGTCAAACAGAAATCATTGCAATAGCTGGTACTGCTAGATTGAAACTAACCTCCTAGACCTGTCAGGTACATGTACAATGTAGTAGTGTAGGTGTAGGTAGTCAATCAGAGATGATTGCAATAGCTAGTACTGCTAGATTGAAACTTAACCTCTTAGACCTGTCAAGTACATGCAGTAGTGTAGGTAGTCAATCAGAGATCATTGCAATAGTGAGCTACTATTTTAGGTTGAAACTTAACATGCAAGGTGATATGTAGGTAGTTAATCGGAGAGCATTGCTTGCAATAGCTAGAAGTGGAACCTAATCTCCTAGACCTGTCAGGTACATGCAGTAGTGTAGGTAGTCTTTCAGAGATTATTGCAATAGCTAGTATTGCTAGGCTGACACAAATGTACATCATATGCACAGTGCATTTAGGGGTACACTGGAGGCAGATGCACTGATGGCTGCGTCCAACGCGGGAGGGGTGGTAACCATAAAACCGAGGTAAACGGGACATTTAAATGACCCCTGGGGGTTATTTAACCCCATCCCAGCCCGTTATATTTACAATAATCATCACTTTATCTAGTCAGCATTTCTTTGAAAGTCCGAGATATAAGTTACATGGCGATTTTAACGCCTTCCTCAACTTACCGTACTCGAAACGGGAACCCTAACCGACCTGTTAATCCTGAGAAGCAGGGCACCCAAAATAAACTGTTGTGATTTTCATGGCCCTGTTTTGGTCCTCGCAAGGGGTGAAAACACACGATTCAATTGGTTCCGAGCAGACCACATGACCACGAACCCCAATTCAATGATGTACCTTTCCGCTTGGGTGAGTGGAATAGCGTCCCGCATTCAACCCGCTGAAAAGGGAAAGGTGGTCCGGATGTGGATGAGGGTCTTGTCTTTCTGGTCGAACATGTAACCATGTCTATTACAATTCTGAATCTTTTTTTAACACAGAGTTGATGTATTTCTTCCTTCTTTCCAACTCTAGCCCATACAATGTTTGCCTCTAAAGACTCATATCTATTTCTATCTATCTCTATCTCTATATCCATATCTATCGGTCTGTCTATATATATATATATATATATATATATATATATATATATATATATATATATATATATATATATATATATATATATATATATATATATATATATATATATATATATATATATGATTATATATATATATATATATATATATATATATATATATATATATATATATATATATATATATATATATATATATATATATATATATATATATATATATATATATATATATACATATTCTGAGTGCAGAATAGCAAGATCGTATATTTAGACGAATAAAACAGGACATATCCATGCTTTATGGCAGAAGTGAGGATCTATATGTCCGTTTCATTTCTGGCAAAAACTACGCAAACAAAAGCATCATCATCATAGCAACAACAACATCAACAACGACGACGACGACGACGACGACGACGACGACGACGACGACAGATGGGTAGACACCTGTGATAAGCCAGGCTATGTGTCTAACCTTACGTAGCGGTCTTAGGAGCGCCACGCCCCTCCTCCTCCTCACCCTCCTGACTTCAAACTTATCAAGAAGCTTGATACGGGAAACGCTCTGTATCGTATCATATATTAATTGACTGTAATTGACAATTACAAAATATGACACACGAACAATTGTATAAATAATAACTGAACATAAATACAAACAAAGTAACAGAATATAAGTGGATTAGGCACAAGTGAAAAGCTTTGGAGTCTTTGGATTTGTTGCATTTACGTTGGTATACGTAGGTCAACTTCAACCCAACAGCGATGCTTAAAGTTCCACCACAGATTGTCTTGATCTAAGGTATCTATGACAAAAACCAGGAATTATCCATACCGGTAGTTTTTAAAATAAACTTGAAGGACAGTCTTAGCTTTGATAGGGTTCTGAATAATATTTCTCCTTCAAAACCCTTTTTCTGCCTATGCTTTTACCTGAGAGAATCTTGTGATCCTGGCCACAAAAATAGTGTGGAACATGTGAAAATATTCTATCAGTGCAGTTCTTCAATATCGAATCGAAATAATCGGAATCGAAAAATAGGATGTCAATGATCAAATCGAAAAAAGTGGATGTCACTGACAGTCCTAGGGTAAATAAACACAATGGTACTTATGCTATTGTATAGGTTACATCTCATAGTTTACTCGCAGTTTACTTGAAAATCAGACTATCATTTGATAGTTCATGTCCTTGGTAAGGTCAAAGGTCCAACCTCCACAAGGGATCTGCACGATGAATATTTTAAAAACATTTTTGAAAGTTCCCATACGCCTAAAAATCACTTACAGCACGTGGTTTACTTCGTTAATGCTGATTTTCAGGTCCTGTTATAATTCAAGGTACATGTGGCACGACCTTGGACTTAAAGGGGGTTCATATCTGACATATTCTAAAACAATGGCTTCGAAGACCGTATCGTCATTCACTTTCAGCTAAAAAATTAGTTGAAAATATTGGTCAATTGGTCTAGCTCAAAGGAATCCGTATGGTAAAAGCAGACAGCCATGTCGTTTGAGACCTATTTAACAAGGAAGACCCAAAGGTCCCCGCCTTTTGTTTTCATGACCGTGCCACAATAGAAAGTTGGCTAGGTCGAGATTCATGGCGAGTGATCACCATTCATGCGCATCTTTTGTTTTGATATCCATTCTTAGGGGTAAGCCAAGGACACCAACTAGTGGTGATAGCCTAGATCGTCAATTAATTACACTGAGAACGTTTCCTCGACAAGCCCTCTAATTTGAAACGAACTTCGTTTGTTGCACAACCGAATGTGAGTTATTTTTTGTCAATAATTCTACCTCAATTTTATAATTGTATTGAAATATGTTTCAGCAAAGAAATTAGAAGTGGTTATAAAGTAAACACGAGAAAAGGAATTCGGCGGACATTGCCCGCAGTGTACACATCACAGGCTGACAGGCCACTATAGCAACAATAACAAAGGAAGGAAGGAAGGAATTGGGTTTTACGTCGCTTTCAACAGCTTAGGTCATATTCCGACGAGGCAGAAACCCGGAACCGGGAAGAAATTCTCTACTCTTTACGAACAGTTCCAAGGGGTCTTTCTGTTGCAGATTGGCCATAGACAGTCCTCTACAACGCCGCACATTTATAGAGCGAGCAGGCCAACCCGCTTAGGGATCCAGCCGAGACTCGAACCTGCGTAACCACTAGGTCACGGTGGATCCCACCAACAATAACAACAACAACAACAACAACATGGGTGTGATGGCCATACTCTGTTTGGTTGACTGTTGCATAAGAAAACGGAGGCCATAGCAACATAGATGACCATATAGATGGCAGCACTGATCACACTCACACGTGCGATGTTTTCCAAATATGAGATAAACAACAACTCGAAATTTATGTATTTATTGACATATCATGTACTTCACATTACCGTGCACAAGTATACCACAACTGTAACTAATAAAACAGTTCTAAATTCGAGTGTGGGGTCATGTAAGTCCTTCATGTCGACTCATCGCCTGCGCTTCCACCACATTGAATGTACTAATCTCGCCTCGTGGCTCCAGATTAGGATAGTCTACCAAGTGGATATCTTTGGATAAGTAACTTTGCCTCAGCGAAGCAATATACGTATGTGAGATTAATTGATACAAAACTGCCAGATTAGGTGTGTCTCAACAATCCTCCATACAGCAGGTTTAATGTAACCTGGTAACATAGTCTGTTTCATCTTATCCCTCAACATAGATTCTGACAGGTTGGGAAACTTGTGTCTTTACAGTGTTCTTTCAACTGTCCTTGCTGGCTGGCTGTACAGCAACAGCGTGCGCCTCTGGCAGCTCCTATCTTCCGGTGGTTGAGACGTCTTTGGTGTAGTAAGGAATAATCCTACCTTTTCCAATGCCGAGGTTACTTTTGTCCAAAGCAAAATAACGCAAAGATCTTTGAAAGCCATCTAAACCCTCTCATGTTGGTATTCATCGGAAAGCTCTCGCTGAGTACACTCAGATGAGTGCCCATGTGCGAGGGTTTAAGTCATTTTCTTTTTAGTTTTTTTTTTACATCCTTTTGTATTGGCCATATGTGCTACCAGCAGCATAAGAGTGAAGTGACGACATTTCTTCACCGATAACTGCAAAATGTTCCCACATCGTTCTCAGCTTACTGATGCCGATCTTGCTCTGTGTGTGTAATCTACCATCGTGGTTTATGCTGCGTCAAGTTAAATCTACGGTTGAGGGTCTGTCGCTGACGTTGACGCTTCATATCATGTGATAATTTCTCTCGCCTGGTGAGTGGGCGATATTCGGGTTCTCCCATCAGTCTCGTCAAACCTCTCTTGAAGCACTCCATTCCTCCTAAAATATAAATTCTGAAAAGAGAAATGGTATGATGTATTTTGTGTGTTTGTTTGATTTATATGTTAAACATTTCTTTGCTGTCAACGGTATGTTGTGTGTTTGCTTGATTTATATGTTAGACATTTCTTTGCTGTCAACGCTATTTTGTGTGTTTGTTTAATATATATGTTATACCTTTCTTTGCTGTCAAAATAATTTCCTTATCTTCAAGGTTTGAATTTTGAATCTCATTTATCGTCATGGAATTAGGTTTATCTTCACTTTCCTGCCATATCAGACTGCGTAGTGACTAGACGTCTTTTAATTGCCAATGCGAATTTCTTTAAGTTGCAAGACTTCCATAAGAATTAATGTAATCAGGGTCCACTGGGTAACACTGCTATTGCAGTGGTTCACATAAAAATCTTAGTCATCGTTGGATCATCTGCAATATCAACGCCTGAAAATGACAACACCCAGTACATATGTTGATGATAGAGTATATACAGGCAATAAGCCGACTACACCATGTACTAGTAGCTAGTATCATTTTGAAATATGTCTGAAGCAGGATTTTAACCCCTTATGATTAATCATAACTCTCACCATTGTCTTATAGTTAAAAGAGACATATACGAGTACTAATACGACACTGGAAAACATATTTCGTCACTTCTCAACTTACCAGTGGACCTTTAGCAATAGACACAACGCCTGCGCTAAGATCATAGATGCTTGTCACATAGAGGCACCTGACCTGATACACTACAGCATATCACAGTGCATCCTAGAGACCAGATAGGCTATATAGTGTGTGCTTTACTGGCTATATTTAACTGTCAATGTTTCTGTCCATTTATAAGAGTGATACGACCAAAATAGCCTGGACTTTTCTTGGCCTTCACTAGCTCAGATAAAATGGACTAGTGACCACCTTAAGCATTCCCTCTGTGCGAGTACGCTTCGCTTCACCTCTATTTCACAAAGAACTGACTTCCTTCCAGTTACCAAAATAAAGTACCTGGATAATGAGCATCCCCCCTGAGGGTGCATAGGCCACACTTGGACACCCGGCCAGACACATTCCCACAAGGGACTAACTCTGACCCATTCCCTTAGCCATTTCATATTCGTTTTGTTTTTCATGAAACATGCGACTGTTTTGAACGATAGGCATATCATACCACACTGTGTGTAACATTTGGACATGTATATATATATATATATATATATATATATATATATATATATATACATATATATATATATATATATATATATATATATATATATATATATATATATATATATATATATATATATATATATATATATATATATATATATATATATATATATATATATATATATACATATTCATCCTGAATATACTGACAAGTGCTCTAAATGTCGAAATTAACATCAACCCATTCACATACAGTATCATGCTTGTGCAGTGCTGCGACAAACAACGAAATTCATTACCAACATTCTCAGTCATTTTGATTACGGCGTCTGTCGCCAGAGCGCGGGCTATACTCATGTAATCGAGTATCCAAGAGAATTGTTTATTCCATTAGAGTGTATAAAGCCTTTTAGTAGCAGTGATATCCATTTGTGTTCCTTCTTTGCAATTCAGATTGTTTATGTTCTGTTCTCTTTCATTGCAGCGAGAAACTTCTAGGTTTACACTTCTGCCCATGTCCTATGGGCAGAAACATAAAAAAAAGGTTTAAAAACATTCATTTCTATCTTTACTAACCGCATTCTGAAATCCGGGATGCATAGGTAAGAAATATCCATCAGCATTATTGCTTGGTGTAACGTGGAATACACATGTATTTGCATTGTTATTATGAGTATCATGAATAAGAATTTAGATGTTACAAAAATACCTTTACTTTATTTCAAAATCGTGTAATAAAATAAACATGTTACAGAACATTTATAGAGAAATAAGGAAGGCTCAATGGGAAAATAAAGGAAGAAAACAAGAATGTAAATGTTAATGTAAGGATCATTTTATATTCTAAAGTAAATTTCTCGACTCAATGGAGTTATGAGTTTTATTGTATCGTACAGGCGTGCAATCGGGCATGCGGTCTTGTATTATGCCCGGGCTGCCCACCCATTTAGTGCAAGAGTTACATGTCGGCACTGTACATGTATAGAGTGGAAGCAGATAAGCTGACTTAGCCAAACTATAAATGGTTGGTTGTTTACTGACTGTATGGGATAAACAAAATCGTGCGGTATACATATTATACATTCAAATAAACAAAAACATAAAACGAAAAATACCAAGTGTCCGTGTTGCTTATAGCTAAAGCCTTTATCTTAACCCTTATGGTGCTGGTGGCTTTTTTGGCCAATACAAAATGATGAAAAAAACTTAAAATGACTGAAACCCTACTCCTCTAAGAGTACTCAGCGAGAGCTATTCTATTAATACCAACATGATATTGTTTAGATGTTTTCAAAAGTCTTTTCGTTCTTGTGCTTTGGGCCAAAGTAACATTTTTGACATTCTCTGCCATCTAGCGGCGCACGGAGAGACTAACTTCTGTCAGGTAAGCTCTGGTTCTAAAAAAACAATCACGTATAGTAGCACCTGTCACTGATCACGCTGCCACCTATCGTAAAGCACTGGAATGAGGAACTTATCAATTGCAAAGGTTCCGAGAAACCGCGAAGATAGTTAGATTTATCTTTGTTCTCAAATAGAATATATACGGGGTAGAATTTGTAAAGGAAATCATCCATCGGTACTGAAACTATTTTTTTTACAGATGGTCAAACTCATCGATTCATGTATTATTGAAAACTAACTTTGAAATGTTTTTCAATGAGTTGGACCTTATCATCTTCATAATCCCAGATATCTGGTGAGGTCACCACCTCCAGACATTTATCAAAGTGTTTGCTTGCCGTCTGACTAAGAGTTCTCCAGATATGTGGACAGACTTGTTTCTGAGTAGGGTCTGGTCACTTGGTATTTCATGAGGAGTGTGGGTTGTTTTACTAAGCATTTTCTAGGATTTTTCTGTCACGTTTTTTTCTGTTACCAGGAATCAAAGGTGACCAAATTAGTTCACATTTATCTCACCAGGTGAATAGAGGACTCAGTTTGAGTATGACAAAACCTTGCGGGGAAAGGAGGCCCAAAGTGCTACCATATACCTACCATACCTAGTACTGCACCACACTGCTTGATCGACACTGATGGGAATGTCAACTTTTAGGTACTAAGAGCTGAGTCTACTATGCATTACGATGCACTATGATATATGGTGGCTAAGCCCTAATCCTCCAAGTGTCTGCTGATTACATGTGTATCACCTGTAATCAGCTTAAGCTAGGCGTAGGTAGATAACAAACAGGTAAGAGCCGTAAACTAAGTTCTTGGATAAGCCATAGTCCCATAGCCCAGCTACTAGAAGTTACTGTTTAATCACAGTATACATAAATCAATGCTCACACTTTTATAAAGGAATGTGGCCGTTTCGTTAATTCAACTGCCACACAAGGGTATGAACAGGCAGTTTATCTACGGATTATCCTCTTCTCATCTATCGAAATATTGTGTTTGTATATTGAAGTTTCATTTGTGCCACTGCGTTTTCTACCGTTATCAAATTTGACAAATCAAAGGCATTACTTTTAAAATCTTTCGAATGTCAAGTGTTCCTAAATCTAATGTTAATTTTTTTTACCATGAGTGACCCGAAAGCTTAACGATTTAAGTGATGTAATTCTAAACTAGGAAACATTACTTTAAAACGTTTGAAGATGAGTTATCAATAGCCCGACTAACAAAACCCCCGCAACTATTTTGGGATTCATGCTTCATTTCAAAGCCATTTTCAAAATATCCAGAGACCCGCTCAAAATATTTCATGGGAATTCTCGGCATGCATGTGAAAAATATTTCTGAGACCTGTCCAGTTGTGTATGATAAAGTATCAGATAAACCCACTTAACCCTTCCAATACTGAGGCTTTTTTCGTCCAAAGATTGAGGACGCGAAGAAAACCACCTAAACCCTGTCATGTTGGTATTCGTTGGGCAGCTTTCACTGAGCACTCTTAGATGAGTACCCATGTGTCAGGGTTTCGTTTATTTTATTTTTTTTGCATCTCTTTGCATCATTTTGAATTGTTCAAATTAGCCACCAGTATACGTAGCATAAAGTTTAAACAATTTTTCAACCATCTCTCAGTTCGACGAACTGTGTAGGAAGAAGTGAGACCAGGTGTGTCTCTCCAGGTACCCAGCGGGTTAACCAGTAATCAAGCCAGGTAGATGATGACGAGGACAAGGCGTCTGACAGCAGTCTGGCTTTGAACAGTCCCACATAGTAAATCACAATGATAAAGTTAATCATTAAAACTGTGCGTCTTATCAGTTAATCAGTAGGTGACACGTTTAAAGGTCGGAGTGGTTCTGGGCCTGTATCTGTGTACTGCTGCTGGTGGAACCGCTAACTGGGACACGACAGTCGCAGAGGACAGAAACACATGGTGAGGAGGGGAAAAAGGTAACGTGTTTTCTCCATCTATTCATGTATATATATATATATATATATATATATATATATATATATATATATATATATATATATATATATATATATATATATATATATATATATATATATATATATATATATATATATATATATGTATATATATATATATATATATATATATGTATGTATGTATGTATGTATGTATGTATGTATGTATGTATGTATATATATATATATATATATATATATATATATATATATATATATATATATATATATATATATATATATATATATATATATATATATATATATATATATATATATATATATATATATATATATATATATATATATATATATATATATAGGGTACAATAATATCTTAGCTAATAGCTGTATGTAGAGGTCTAGATTAGTGCATAAAGAGACCTCTGTATGTGGACTAGACACATTATGAATACTTATTCCATATTCTACTTTATCGTTATGCATCGAGACGTAAACATGTGTTTATGCAATACCAATGTTTAAATATAAATGACTACACGCGTAGCGCTCGGTTACTTGTGTAGTGATTAACAAAACCTCAGAATGTAAATGTCTCCAATTCAGATCATTTTCCCCAGTTCAATTTATGTGCGCTATGACAAAAGCTCTGGTGAGAACACCTCATATAAAGCATGGTGTTGGAGGTTCGATTGTATATGTACAGATTGCATATACACGATATGATGAGTGCAAGAATAACATATTCAAACAAATTGCTAGGTAGGAAAGATGCACACATATTGTTGTACCGTGTGACCAGTTACCTCAAATGCCCCCCCCCCCCCTGACACAGCGAAAGCACGTCATCACGCCTGCCATAGCAGCATTGAAAAGCAAGTGTTGTCATTGAGAAAGGTGAATTTTCGTCAATTAATAAATAGAACTATCATAACGTAGATACTTTTCTTGAGCGTAGGTGTTCGATTTACCCTGGTGCCACTATGTCAATTCAGCCAGACCTTTCCTCGGGATTTGGAAGTGGTTTTGCCCATAATTACCAGGATTTGTGCCCGTTGTGCGTAAATGTAATAATAATAATAATAATAATAATAATAATAATAATAACATTTATAATAATAATAATAATAATAATAATAATAATAATAATAATAATATAGTACAGTAGCCAGCCACCCATTTTTGGGATTCGGGTTAACCCGAGAGCTAGAAAATTTCCGTTGGTATCATGTTTTAGGCCCACACTTGGGGCATACCGCCAGGGTGGATGTAGACTTCAGAAGTGGTGCACATCTTTTTTATGGGGTCATGTCTTAGACACCCCAATATATGTAAAAAGGCCCCAAAATGGTCAAAATAATAGGTATAGGGGTAGGAAAGGCACCCTAAAACACTCATAACTCAGCTTAAACCAAACATAGGGATGGGTGTTTGGTATCAAAACGTTGGTATGAAAGAGGTGTATCTTTTGAAATAGTAAACACATAACTAACTCAATCCCATGATGTAACAAAGGTCATTCAAGGTCAAAATGGCTGCCAAATCAAGAATCTGGGATTTTCCCATATTCTATAGTTTCCGTTTATAAACTTCTCAGTTTTTTTGAAGGTATGTATTTCTTTTTTGTAGCCACTTTTTCTAAAGAAATGTCTTTTAATGGAATTGTTGAACATTTTAGAAAGTTCATTGACTAGAGTTTTAAGTCCAATTTTGAGCTGTTAGGTACAATGTAGGGTACCAAGCCCTCCTGGAGACCCCAAAAAGTGCCTAAAATGGTAAAAATTCGAAAACTAAAATGATTGTATCTTAAGTTTTATAAGTAGGAATGGAGCAGATGATGCACCAAAACATCAGGTTTAATTTTCTCCTCAATCTGGAAGATAATGGAAAAATAATATTGAAATTAAGGGGTCGTTGAAGGTCAAATAAAGGTCAAAATATCATTTTTTCCCTAAAAAACTCAAATTTTGATCAAGAGATTTTGTGTTTTGTCATTTTATAATTTCCAAACCAAGTTACCACAATAGTTGACAGATAAATAATCTCAACTGTGATCCAACAAATCATTTTCTACCATTTACCAGTGAAAATGAAGTAGTTTTAATTCAATATAGAGGTGTGGAATGTGGCATTTGGCTATTCAATGCTTATGATAAGTGTTTACGGACGGGTTATGAGAAAGTGCTAATATGGGACCACTGTTTAGGTCATAAAAGTTGTGAGCACCAAACATTATAGGCATTGTTTGGTATCAAAATGTTTGTTGTAAGACAGTCTTTCCATTCCAAGCAACCAGCCTAGGGTAGGGTCTATTGTTGTGATACTAGAGGTCATTCAAGGTCAAACTAACCCCAATTTCATGATTTAAGGCATTTTGTCTTTGAATTTTCCATTAAGCAGCTTATCAAATTCTCCTAGAATACATATTTTATCCTGGAAATATTTTTAGGTGAGAAATAATTTTTAAAAAGGATTCTGAGACATTTCTAGGTCATTTCAAGAGAAAGTCTGGACCAATCTGGAATATTTAGGGACCAAAATAACAAAATGACTGATTATTTAAATATCTAAGTGAGGCAGCAGAAAGTTGACATAACAGATCGAGTCATATCTTATGGTATGTCAGCTTTCATTTTCAATAGGGAGAATAAGCCTTTTAACTTGCGGCATTACTTGCCTATTGTGTTTGTAATGGAAGATTATGGAGGCAGTGTAAAATATCACTGAGATTTAAGGAAAAAATGAAGGTCAAATAAAGGTCAAAACGTCATTTTTTTCTCTTAAAGATTCAAAGTTTGATGAAGTAATTTTGATGGAGTAGTTGTGTTTTGTTATTATAAATTTCCTAACCACATTACCACAATAATTGACAGACAAGATACCTTAAATCTGTTTTACCAAAACATCTTTACCCTTTACCTGTGAAAATGAAGTAGTTTTAAGGTAATATGCAGATGTGGAATGTGCTATTGGACAATTCATGCCTAAATTAATTCTTTAAGATTGAGCTGTGAGAAAGTGCTAGTATGGCCCACTGTTTAGGTCTTAGAAAGTGTGAGCACCAAACATTATAGGCATTGTTTGGTATCAAAATGCTTGTTGTAAGACAATCTTTCCATTTCACGCAACTAGCCTAGGAAGGGGTATTCTTTTGTGATATTAGAGGTCATTCAAGGTGAAACTAACCACAATTTCATGATTTAAGGCATTTTGACTTTGCATTTTCCATTTAGCCGCTTATTAAATTCTCCTGGAATGCATATTTTCTCCTGCAAATATTTCAGGTGAGAAATATCTTTAATAAGAATTCTCAGACATTTTTGCAGTTACTTCAAGACAAAGTATGGGTCAATCTTGAATATTTAGGGGTCAAAATGATGAAATGTCTAATTGTGCACCCAATCGTTAGTGAAGCTGCAGAAAGTTGACATAATAGATTCATATCTTATGGTACATTCTTTCATTTTCACTGGGGGAAATAAGCTTTTTAACTTGCCTTTTGTGTTTTTCACAAACAAATAAATACCAAAATATTACTGTGATTTAAAGAAAAAATGTAGGTCAAACCAAGGTCAAAAGGTCAAATAGAGTATTCATGACTCTGGAGAAAATATCTGAAATACTGCAGTTGCATCTTGTTCAAATGAGTAATTTTTATTCACCTGGAAGCAATATTTGACAATCATGAACTAAAGAAATGATTAGTTTACAACTTAAATAACATTTTCAGATAAGAACAAGTTGCTTTCTACCTATTTGAAGGTCAAAGACTGAGAATTCCAGGATTTTACCTAGAAGCAACTTCTGAATTGTTCTAAAAAAACAAGACCAATATTGACTTTTAGTGTCATTCATGTTCAACATACAAAACTTTATACACAAGGTTTAATAGTATAAAAATCATGTTACATTTAAAGATTAAAGCCAGTGTAAAATATAGATAGTGTAAAAGTTTAAGGTCAAACTAAGGTCAAAAAGAGTATTTGTGACTTTGAAGCAAATATCTCTATGCAGTAGTTACACTTTGGTAAAAAATAAAGCCAGGGTCTTAGTTCACCTGAAAGGAATATTTTCCAATCATGAAGTGGAGGAACTGAGGTAGTTTACAACTACATATTAACATTACCAGATGAAATAAGTTGCTTTTGATTGTATTTGGCTAAAATAACTAACTCCACATGCTGGCCTTACATATGTCTGCACCAAACATTGAGTACATTGTAAGCCTTTAGGTGACAAATGTCTCTTTTTAAAGCTTTCAATGTTGTTTGATGAAAGCTAGGCAGAAGATCATGAATCAAATTTAAAAAATAAGTATCATGAATTTCATATAATAAACTAGGTATGTATCTGTCAGTGGTTCCATTCGTTAATTGGAAACCATAACTGTAATTTTGAATAGTTCGGCATTATCTAAAATGATTTTACCTAATTTTGGTGTACACATC
Organism: Maea johnstoni; assembly: GCA_963942565.1. Taxonomy (NCBI): domain Eukaryota; kingdom Metazoa; phylum Annelida; class Polychaeta; order Spionida; family Magelonidae; genus Maea; species Maea johnstoni. The sequence goes on from OZ012693.1 coordinate 536,431, forward strand.
TTTTATTATACATAACATTAATTCCTAGCTCAGTACCAACCTCTCTGATTGTTAGATATCTAACCTTTATTTGACCTCCAGCACGTGCGACCTAGAGTACATAAAATATGTGTACATACCTTAATCTATTTTGGAAAACAAGTCTATTTATTTATATACACACTCCACTATCTGACTTGGTCAATTTAAAAATCCCCATTTAGGATCGAATCAATTTTGTGCTGACGGTGATGCTATCTGTAACTTTTGTATTTGCATTCATAAATAGTGGTAGTCTTTTAGATTTTTTCAATAAACAGCTAAATAAACTGATTAAAGAATTGTTTAAATAGCAATTCCTCTAACCTCTGGGAGAGATTCGACTTATCTAAGACATTAATCATTGACAATATATGCATATCAAAGGGATTTGTAAAAAGGAGGACATCTTCTGAAGTGATAGATTCAAAAAGCTATACCAGAGCTCATCTTGACCTTCAATGACCTCCAAACCACAACAGGGACTGTCACACAAGAAATTGTACATACAATTTAGAGATCATAAGGAGAAGCTAGCATTGTGTTAACAATTCTACCCCCAAAATTCTGTTTCTATGCATCAAAGAAGCCTAAGATAATTATGGCTGAAGTTGGCTTTACTGCATGAGTTGTGAAAATTATCCTAGGTTTGAAATGAGCTAATTAATCTAGCTGACCCCCAAATTCACAAAAATACTAAAGTTTGTACTGGTCAATAGTATCAATAAGCTATCCTTGAACTTAATGACTTCCCAATTTTCTGTACAGAGATTGGTAATAAATTACATTGACAAGTAAACTACAGTAGGAAGACTAAAAAATCTACTTCAATTTCATGATTAATTGAATTATTCCCATGTTTGACCTTTGATTATGTTACTACTGAATTTGAATCAGAAATCGCACTTAGGTAAAACCTTGGTAGTCTCAGTCTTTGACCTGGAAATAAATACAAAGCAACGTATTCTTATTATTGCATACTAACTATTCAATTAATTTCATTACCAATTATTCCTTTCAAGGGAATGAGCATTACTCGTTTGACCCAAAAAAACTGCAGTATAACGATCTTTGCTTCAAAGTCGAAAATGCTCTTTTTGACCTTTTGACCTTGGTTTGACATTCCATTTTCCCTTAAATCTCAATAATATTTAACGCTATCTTTATCCTTACATGGCAAACACAAATTGGCAAGTTAAAAGGCGTATATGCCCAATTGAAAATGAAAGCTGACATACCATATGATAAAAATGTTGGGTCAACTTTCCGCTGCTAAATTGATATTTGGGTGCACCCAAAATGAGGCATTTTTGTTATTTTGATGCCAAACTATTCATAATTAGCACAGACTTTGTCTTGAAATAACCTTAAAAGGCATGAGTTTCTCTTTAAGAAGATATTTCTCACCTAAAAATAATATTTTTCAGGAAAAAATATCATTAAATATGTATTCTAGGAGCAATTGATGAGATACTAGACAGGCAATTCAAAGACAAAATGCCTTAAGTCATGAAATTGGGGGTAGTTTGACCTTGAATGACCTCTTATATCACAGCAAAATGCCCTACCCTAGGCTGGTTGCATGAAATGGAAAGATTGTCTTACAACAAGCATTTTGATACCAAACAATGCCTATAATGTTTGGTGCTCACAACTTTTATTACCTAAACAGTGGTCCCATATGTTACTAGCACTTTCTAACAAATCGATTTTAAACACTTAATTCTGGCATGAATTGTCCAATAGCACATTCCACATCTGCATATTACCTTAAAACTAGTACTTCATATTCACAGGTAAAGGGTAAAACATTGTTAGTAAAATATATTTAAGGTATCTTGTCTGTCAATTATTGTGGTAATGTGGTTAGGAAATTATGTAATGACAAAACGGAAGTACCTCATCAAAATTTCTCCATCAAAATTCGAGATTTTTAGAGAAAAAATGACGTTTTGACCTTTATTTGACCTTCATTGTTTCCTTCAATCTCAGTTATATTTTACACTGCCTTTATAATCTTACATGACAAACACAATAAGCAAGTAATGCCACAAGTTAAAAGACTTATTCTCCCCATTAAAAATGAAAGCTGACATACCATAAGATATGACCCGATCTGTTATAACGACTTTCTGCTGCTTCACTTCAATATTTGAGTGCACCCCTAATCAGTCATTTTGTCATTTTGGTCCCTAAATATTCCAGATTGGTCCAGACTTTCTCTTGAAATGACCTAGAAATGTCTCAGAATCCTTTTTAAAAATTATTTCTCACCTAAAAATATTTCCAGGATAAAATATGTATTCTAGGAGAATTTGATAAGCTGCTAAATGGAAAATCTAAAGACAAAATGCCTTAAATCATGAAATTGGGGTTAGTTTGACCTTGAATGACCTCTAGTATCACAACAATAGACCCTACCCTAGACTGGTTGCATGGAATGGAAAGACTGTCTTACAACAAACATTTTGATACCAAACAATACCTATAATGTTTGGTGCTCACAACTTTTATGACCTAAACAGTGGTCCCATATTAGCACTTTCTCATAACCCGTCCGTAAACACTTATCATAAGCATTGAATAGCCAAATACCACATTCCACACCTCCATATTGACTTAAAACTACTTCATTTTCACCGGTAAATGGTAGAAAATGATTTGTTGGATCACAGTTGAGATTATTTATCTGTCAATTATTGTGGTAACTTGGTTTGGCAATTATAAAATGACTAAACACAAGTACTTCATCAAAATCTCTTGATCAAAATTTGAGTTTTTTAGGGAAAAAATGATATTTTGACCTTTATTTGACCTTCTACGACCCCTTAATTTTAATATTATTTTTCCATTATCTTCCAGATTGAGGAGAAAATTAAACTTGATGTTTTGGTGCATCATCTGCTCCATTCCTACTTATAAAACTTAAGATACAATCATTTTAGTTTTCGAATTTTTACCATTTTAGGCACTTTTTGGGGTCTCCAGGAGGGCTTGGTACCCTACATTGTACATAACAGCTCAAAATTGGACTTAAAACTCTAGTCAATGAACTTTCTAAAATGTTCAACAATTCCATTAAAAGACATTCCTTTAGAAAAGGTGGCTACAAAAGAGAAATACATACCTTCCAAAAAACTGAGAAGTTTATAAACGGAAACTATAGAATATGGGAAAATCCCAGATTCTTGATTTGGCAGCCATTTTGACCTTGAATGACCTTTGTTACATCATGGGATTGAGTTAGTTATGTGTTTACTATTTCAAAAGATACACCTCTTTCATACCAACATTTTGATACCAAACACCCATCCCTATGTTTGGTTTAAGCTGAGTTATGAGTGTTTTAGGGTGCCTTTCCTACCCCTATACCTATTCTTTTGACCATTTTGGGGCCTTTTTACATATATTGGGGTGTCTAAGACATGACCCCATAAAAAAGATGTGCACCACTTCTGAAGTCTACATCCACCCTGGCGGTATGCCCCAAGTGTGGGCCTAAAACATGATACCAACGGAAATTTTCTAGCTCTCGGGTTAACCTAACTTCTAAAATAGAGCCCTTTTCTTGATCTGGCTACTGGACTAATAATAATAATATAATCTTTATTAATATTCTCACTCAGTATGGATAAACACGCAGCGCCCGCAGAAGGCGACGGGTATTCCATGCTCAGCTGTTTTCATTTTCAAATTCATGCATCTTATTTAACAATTTCGCATGGTTTGACAAGTTCGTTCATAACCCATCAAAAATAAACGTACACACAAGATACTTGGATAAAAATCGCTATATTTAACAGGTACAACAACGTTCGGTCAATTTTCTCTCGAAATGTTGCTTGTACATCAAGATGTTCAAGTTTGGTTATTTGTTTCTCCGCAGGTGTAAATGGGTTAAACATTCCAATGCTGAGATTACTTTCGTCATAAGAACAAGGACGCAAAGTTTTTGAAAAACATCTAACCGTGTTGGTATTCATTGGATAGCTCTCGCTGAATACTCTCAGATGACTACCCATGTGCCAGGATTTCCGTCTATATTTAAGGGTTTTTGAGTTATTTTGTATTGGCCAAATTAGCCACAGCAGCATAAGGGTTTAAGAAGCATCTGACTGAAATTCGTTGTTCCGGTTGGGTTTAACGATCCCTCATCAATTACTTCCAAATATGTCTCTATCCGATGGGCTGTATTTTACCTGAGGCATTCGATAGATCAGGCCCACATACATTTAAGGAATTTCGTTTTTTTTCGCCACTTTTTCTGTAGCTGGCGGTGGAAACCGGAGTACCATGCAAAAACTACCCCATCACCCCAAGTCACTGGGAACTTTCTCACATGCCCGGGCCGGGTTTCGGACCTAGGCAGTGGTGAGAGACAGCAAGCAGTCGTGGCAACGCCCTAGCCCATATGGCCATCAGGATAAGCCTAGTAGAATGCTCTCCGTGCTTAAGGTACATATTAAGGATCAGATAGATTATCAGGGGTTTATCAAACACGTATCATTCTAGAGGACATTATGATGGTAGTAAATTGTATTTATTTTCCTATCTTCAGATGCGGATACGCGGATGGTCGCCTAGATTTCGGCTTGTGGAGCGCCACCTATTGGTGGGAATATGAAGAAGTGGGAGATTGCCATCTTGGCCATCTTTCTCCTGATTATAATAGTTTCACTCGTCGTGTACCTATACCGATACCTGAACCGACGGGCCGCGAAAAAAACTCAGGTGAGAAAAACGGACTTCAATCACCCAGGCAATAGTAGCTTAGATGACCAAACACTTTCTTCCAAGATAGTAGGTATCCAGCCTGTGTGTATGAGTTTATATTGGTATTTAACCCTTATGCTGCTGGTGGCTAATTTGGCCAATACAATATGATGCAAAAACCTGTAAATGATTGAAACCCTGACATATGGCTACTCATCTAAGAGCACTCAGCAAGCTATTCGGTGAATACCAACATTACAGGGTTTAAATGGTTTTCAAAAATGGGCACGTCCTTGTGCTTTGGATGAAAGTAGCCTCAGCAGTGGAAAGGTTAAACAGTGTTGGTCAGTTCCACACTTATTATAGAGTTTCATTGACATTCGTAGAGGCTGGAATCATGTTTTTGTAGTCTCAGACTGGGGTTATCTGTATAGACACAAAGACAGGAAGCATATCATGCCTTGATGCAATAGTCCGCACATCCAGCAGTAGGCATGTGATCCTATGTGGAATCCATGGGTGACGAGTGGCTGGGGACGTTAGTATTTGGTATCCTTATTACATAAGAGTTCACACAGCGTAACTCATGCAGTCACCATTCAAAATGACTTCACGTATATCATTACCTGAAGATTATGTAATCTCTCTGATTTTATTTATATTTTGAATGTGGCAATACAACACTTCATGTACTACTACTATATGTTGCGGCTAAATTAGAGTAGGGAGTAGGGGATAGAGTTTTCTGGTGAAATCAGATATGTTTAAATTTGACTATAATCAGAAAAGTTGCAAAAATGCTGCTGGTGGTGGCTAATGTTAATGCAAAAAGCTGAAAAATGACTGAAACCATGGCACATTGTTTTAAAACAAAATAAATATCTCTTTTCAGAAAACATACTCCAATGGAGTTGCAGGACACACAAACCCCAACTTTGTCGTCAACATGTCGCCAGATGGCGCTGCAATCATTTCACCGCTACCACCAGATGACCCTACTATCATCTCACCGCTGCCACCAGGGGGCAGCACAGACTCAGACCAGATATCGTACTGTGAGTACAGTAATAAAGACTTGACAAATCTTGTCCGCTACATGAGTTCTGAGAGCATCCCCACAGTGTGTAACTTCCACCAGGGCGCCCTCTACCCGTACCAGGACCTGGACGAGAAGAGCATCGCCAGCCTCGTCAGCGTCTACACCGTGGACGAGGAGTTCAGAGACCGCTGGCAGCACTATGGCTACTACGAGATGCCATGGACGCTAAACTGGAAAGAGACCGCACTGTGACAATGGGTACTACGAAATGCCATGGACGTTACACTGGAAAGAGACTGCACTGTGACAATGGGTGCTACGAGATGCCATGGATGTTACACTGGAAAGAGACTGCACTGTGACAATGGGTGCTACGAAATGCCATGGACGTTACACTGGAAAGAGACTGCACTGTGACAATGGGTGCTACGAAATGCCATGGACGTCACACTGGAAAGAGACTGCACTGTGACAATGGGTGCTACGAAATGCCATGGACGTTACACTGGAAAGAGACTGCACTGTGACAATGGGTGCTACGAGATGCCATTGACGCTACACTGGAAAGAGACTGCACTGTGACAATGGGTGCTACGAGATGCCATTGACGCTACACTGGAAAGAGACTGCACTGTGACAGTGGGTACTACGAAATGCCATGGATGTTACACTGGAAAGAGACTGCACTGTGACAATGGGTGCTACGAGATGCCATGGATGTTACACTGGAAAGAAACTGCGCTGTGACAATGGGTGCTACGAAATGCCATGGACATTACTCTGAACAGAGACTGCACAGTGACAATGGGTACAACGAGATGCCATGGATGTTACACTGGAAAGAGACTGCGCTGTGACAATGGGTGCTACGAGATGCCATGGATGTTACACTGGAAAGAGACTGCACTGTGACAATGGGTATTACGAAATGCCATGGATGTTACACTGGAAAGAGACTGCACTGTGACAATGGGTACTACAGAATGCCATGGACGCTACACTGGAAAGGGACTGCACTGTGACAATGGGTGCTACGAGATGCCATGGACGTTACACTGGAAAGAGACTGCACTGTGACAATGGGTACTACAGAATGCCATGGACGCTACACTGGAAAGGGACTGCACTGTGACAATGGGTGCTACGAAATGCCATGGACGTTACACTGGAAAGAGACTGCACTGTGACAATGGGTGCTACGAAATGCCATGGACGTCACACTGGAAAGAGACTGCACTGTGACAATGGGTGCTACGAAATGCCATGGACGTTACACTGGAAAGAGACTGCACTGTGACAATGGGTGCTACGAGATGCCATTGACGCTACACTGGAAAGAGACTGCACTGTGACAATGGGTGCTACGAGATGCCATTGACGCTACACTGGAAAGAGACTGCACTGTGACAGTGGGTACTACGAAATGCCATGGATGTTACACTGGAAAGAGACTGCACTGTGACAATGGGTGCTACGAGATGCCATGGATGTTACACTGGAAAGAAACTGCGCTGTGACAATGGGTGCTACGAAATGCCATGGACATTACTCTGAACAGAGACTGCACAGTGACAATGGGTACAACGAGATGCCATGGATGTTACACTGGAAAGAGACTGCGCTGTGACAATGGGTGCTACGAGATGCCATGGACGTTACACTGGAAAGAGACTGCGCTGTGACAATGGGTGCTACGAGATGCCATGGGCGTTACACTGGAAAGAGACAGCACTGTGACAATGGGTGCTACGAAATGCCATGGACATTACTCTGAACAGAGACTGCACAGTGACAATGGGTACAACGAGATGCCATGGATGTTACACTGGAAAGAGACTGCGCTGTGACAATGGGTGCTACGAGATGCCATGGACGCTACACTGGAAAGAGACTGCACTGTGACAATGGGTATTACGAAATGCCATGGATGTTACACTGGAAAGAGACTGCACTGTGACAATGGGTACTACAGAATGCCATGGACGCTACACTGGAAAGGGACTGCACTGTGACAATGGGTGCTACGAGATGCCATGGATGTTACACTGGAAAGAGACTGCACTGTGACAATGGGTACTACAGAATGCCATGGACGCTACACTGGAAAGGGACTGCACTGTGACAATGGGTGCTACGAGATGCCATGGACGTTACACTGGAAAGAGACTGCACTGTGACAATGGGTACTACGAGATGCCATGGATGTTACACTGGAAAGAGACTGCACTGTGACAATGGGTGCTACGAGATGCCATGGACGTTACACTGGAAAGAGACTGCACTGTGACAATGGGTATTACGAAATGCCATGGATGTTACACTGGAAAGAGACTGCGCTGTGACAATGGGTGCTACGAGATGCCATGGGCGTTACACTGGAAAGAGACAGCACTGTGACAATGGGTGCTACGAGATGCCATGGATGTTACACTGGAAAGAGACTGCACTGTGACAATGGGTGCTACGAGATGCCATGGACGTTACACTGGAAAGAGACTGCGCTGTGACAATGGGTACTACGAAATGCCATGGACGTTACACTGGAAAGAGACTGCGCTGTGACAATGGGTGCTACGAAATGCCATGGACGTTACACTGGAAAGAGACTGCGCTGTGACAATGGGTACTACGAAATGCCATGGACGTTACACTGGAAAGAGACTGCGCTGTGACAATGGGTGCTACGAGATGCCATGGACGTTACACTGGAAAGAGACTGCGCTGTGACAATGGGTGCTACGAGATGCCATGGACGCTACACTGGAAAGAGACTGCACTGTGACAATGGGTATTACGAAATGCCATGGATGTTACACTGGAAAGAGACTGCACTGTGACAATGGGTACTACAGAATGCCATGGACGCTACACTGGAAAGGGACTGCACTGTGACAATGGGTGCTACGAGATGCCATGGATGTTACACTGGAAAGAGACTGCACTGTGACAATGGGTACTACAGAATGCCATGGACGCTACACTGGAAAGGGACTGCACTGTGACAATGGGTGCTACGAGATGCCATGGACGTTACACTGGAAAGAGACAGCACTGTGACAATGGGTGCTACGAGATGCCATGGACGTTACACTGGAAAGAGACTGCACTGTGACAATGGGTATTACGAAATGCCATGGACGTCACACTGGAAAGAGACTGCACTGTGACAATGGGTACTACAGAATGCCATGGACGCTACACTGGAAAGAGACTGCACTGTGACAATGGGTGCTATGAAATGCCATGGACGTCACACTGGAAAGAGACTGCACTGTGACAATGGGTGCTACGAGATGCCATGGACGTTACACTGGAAAGAGACTGCACTGTGACAATGGGTATTACGAAATGCCATGGACGTCACACTGGAAAGAGACTGCACTGTGACAATGGGTACTATGAAATGCCATGGACGTTACACTGGAAAGAGACTGCACTGTGACAATGGGTACTACGAGATTTCATGGATGTTACACTGGAAAGTGACTGCGCTGTGACAATAGGTGCTACGAAATGCCATGGACGTTACACTGATGTTACACGTTAGATGAATCAGACCTCCTAGGCATTGGTTATTTCATCACAACTGCATAGGAAGGCCTCAATGGTCATTGTAGTATGCAGAAATACAGTTCAGTGCGTTATGCTATGGATAGGCCAAGGTGCCCAATATTTTACCAACCCCAACAATTTTAGCTAGCACTGAAACAATTAGATACAGGGGCTATCAAAAATACCTGAAATTCTCATAGCATAGCAGGGCCAGATGACCAGATTTTTAACTAGCCCTGAATTAATTTCACCAGCCCCAGGCAACAACGCCACATTCGGTGATTCCACTATGCAGTCTTCATTCTCATCACTCATAGACCACAAGTGTTTGTATTGCTTAAATTGTGTCATCCATTTCTCCACATTGTGTAACTCAAGTTCCTTCAGATATCTGTCTAATGTTCATATTTCATTACCATTGTATCTTCATACACATCACAGCCAGGAACAGGTGATACTGTCTGAGAGGGACTCAGAGTGTGTGTGGTCTATTAGATTTTATACAAAATCATTTTTCTGTAAATATACTCAATTGCTTTAGTCATTACCAGTAACTTTTATATCATATTTTCTATCTGGTACCAGAAGTGAGGCAGACATTACTTTTTTTAAAGACAGGTGGGTTCAACAACATCAGTGAATTGAAAAATATCAAACTATGGTGAATTATTAATTAATTATCATTGGTAATATCATTAATTTGAGAAGTTTTATCTACCACCTAGCAGGATTCTGATGAAAGATGCCGAGCTCTGTTTTACATATGCAATTATCACCCTGGAGGAAACATTTCAAAATGGGAAAATATAATAAATGAGACATTTACCAGAACTATCATTGCAACATTTGATAACATTCCTAACGTTATTTAAATTCCAAAAGGTCAGAAAAAGATTCATTTAAATGTCCTTTGAAGCTGATTATAATGTACATACAATTGTGATTTGTGATAAACTTTCATAGAAACGCTTTGTTGGTCGTTTTTTACTTTTACCTCAACTGGATCCAAGAAGGGTGCAGAAGATATGCAGGCCTACCCACTGACATAGTATACAGGTGAACTTGGATATGACAGACTCAATGGGACCAGGAAAATTGGTCCGTCATAGGCAAAATCTGTCGTATACATATAACGAATACTTGATATGCATCAGACTGGGACCAAGCATATCGTCCGTCATATGCAAAAATCCATCGTACAGTGGTCTGTCATATCCAAGTTCACCTGTATTATGCCATATGGTATTACCATTATCACCGCTTTGCCATAATAAAGGTAATGGGTTTACAGAATGGGTTGTATTTACAGCGAGAGGACTCTTAAGTTGACATGTCTTCCTATTTTCGTTATTAATTGGTGAAATAAACCCTTCTGCCATTTGCATCTGGCATTTACATGTGGTCAGGTTACTTCAAGCATAAAATATATGCCGTCAGGAATTGAAGGAACAGCCTTTAGTCCTTTACATCAGTCATTTACACATATTCTGTTAGCTTCAAACATAAGCATATCTGATAAGAGGGTGTTATGCCTATCAAGAAAAGCCACTTTCAGCCAGGGTCTTAGCCGGGATTTAGAAACTTGGTGTTCTAAATTGGCAGTTAAACAATAAAAGATTGGTGTCAGCTGGCCACCAAAAACTGTTCAATATATGACAGTTCATACCCTATAAGTCTTTGAGATCACACATTTCATTGTATGAAATATCTATACTCTCATAAATCACCATCTTTAACCCTTCCAATGCTAAGGCTACTTTCATAGAAAGCCCAAGGACTGAAACAGTTCTGAAAACCATCGAAACCCTGTCATGTTGGTATTCATTGGATAGCTCTCGTTGAGTACTCACATGCCAGGGTCTCAGACTTTTTTTAGTGTTTTTTTTGCATCATCTCGTATTGGCAAAATGAGCCACCAGGGATTAAAATGGAATGACCCAAATACCACGACGAGGAACAAAGAAGCTCAAGCTCAAGTTTCATGTACCTAAAAATTTATTAGAAGAATATATACAAATACATATTTACAAGCATTGACATTTTCGTTGCATTTAAAGACAGCAATGAATGTTAATTCTAAACATTTGTTGATACTTGAATTTCAAATCTAAACACTTATTGATACTTGAATTTCAATTCTAAACATTTGTTGATACTTGAATTTAAATTCTAAACACATGCTGATATTTTAATTTCTATTCTTAACACTCGCTGATACTTCATGATCACCAGGTGTCACTTCTGTATGAATCTTCTTCCTTGTTGGCATCAGGAGATGGCAGTATGGTGGAATAAGTTCAACTACATGTTCACGCAGTGTTTGATCGAGTCATCGTAGCCTCTAGGAAAATCCTGGTCTTCTTAAGAGTATCACGCCTCAACTCTCTGCTGTTGAATCAGAGGCCTACAAAAAGATATCAAGAATACAAATCAAGCACAGCACAGTGGAACTTATTGTAGTTAGGAATACATTTTATCACAGACGACAATTTAAAAACTATTGCATAAGAAAGACCTTTAAAGGCTCTAGGTAACAATGTCTTACACAAACAATTCAGGATATCTTTATCAATATCACTTAGTAGAAGTACTGAGTGTAAGAGAATTATAAAAAAAGGTCTGTTTCCTTTTCTCAAATAAAAAGTATCATAGCTTACTGTATACTTAGCTAGGATTTAGAAACTGGATGGCGAAAACTGGCAAGAGTAAAATTTGTGGCCATCCTACTTTGCAAGAAAAATCACAAAATACTCAAGATTACAACCATAAACATGTATTTATCGAAATATGGCATACTGTCCTTAAACAATGTCAGGGGAATTAAATTGGACAAAAAACATGAAATTACATGCTTAAAATTGAGATTTTAAGAAATTAGACACAAAAGATCTGGGTGTCCCGAAGGATGATATTTTGGGGTGTCTTAATAACACCCACATGCCCTGCAGTCTAAGTCTTAGACTCTAAGACTATAGAAGTAACCCTTAGTTGTGCAGTTAAACCTTTGAATCTCAAACCTCAGATAATCAAAAGTTTTAGTCATACTTAACATTATGAGGAGAAAGAGCCTCATGATATTTTCTCAATTGATATAAATAAATTCATATCTATGCTTTTTACTTGAAAATAACATGTTATATGACACAAAATTAGTTCAATGATTTCCCATTAGACACGGACATTTTATGAAGTACTTGCCCGCTTGCCCTGACAAGTGAATTTTTGAAATAAGGACATTTGGCAAGCTGTTTTTTGGAACACTTCATATTTTTATAAATAAATATGGCACAAATTCCGGCAAATATGCAAACAATGCTACACAATTATAAGGAAAATGGTTATCAAATCATTAAATCCATGATAAATAATTTACATGCCATTCGAAAAAATTATATGACTTATTTCAGGCAAGCCAAAAATTATGCCGGGCAAGTAAAAATCATTATCTACGCACCCAGCATGATAAGTTAGTTCTGAAACTTATGGTGGTGCCTACCCATTTTGGACACTGAGTTTTGAAATTCCAGACTGAGGCCCTGTACTTGCCACTCTCTTACTGGACACCAAACAATCCTAGATCTATTCAACTTTTTTTTCATATTGATCATCAAAATTAAGTCCTACACTGGTCTTAATTTCGTAGTTCCTGTATGACCATGGCCAGAGCCTCTGGGTTGACTCCACTCTCACACAGACACTGACAAGAGAGACTGAGAATGAATGGTGTGTTTACCTGTAACGCTGCTGATTCTCTACGTAGTTCCTGTATGACCATGGCCAGAGCCTCTGGGTTGACTCCACTTTCACACAGACGCACACACACTGACAGCGTCTCCGCATCAAGCCCTGTGTTGAGAAGCTTGGATACATCTAGCAGAGCTGAAAATGGATAATTGCAAAACCATTATCATGTTGCACAGTTACACAGTATGCCAAGAAATAATACTGGGGTATACAGGGTCCGACAATAACCAAAACATGATACAAACCTGTAGGGCTACACAGGTAAAAGTTCACGGGGCCGTACGGGCCCGTAACGTGCTCGTGTCTAAACGGGCCCGTTTTTCAAACCCTCAATATATCGACATTTCACAGCTTGTAAACCCGTAACAGTCCCATTATCTTTATTATTTTTACGGGCCGGTTATAACGGGCCCGTGATGGGCTCGTTATAACGAGCCCGTTACAGGCCCGTTATAATGGGTTCTGAGCCTGTAACAGGCCAGTTACAGGCCCATTACGGGCCTGTCAAAATAACGGGCCCGTTTGGACCTGTCAATTTTTACCTGTGTAGTACCACCTGGAATCGGGAACTATATATTTGAAATATATTTAAATATGTAGTTCCTGATGGAATGTACTAGTCCTAAATTCCTAATACAACCTTTACTAGCCCTGCCCCACAATTAAGGCTAGGATGATCAATCGGAAGCTCGATCGATCGGTCGGATAAGCAAAAAATCTTACCGGCTCGAGTCAAGTTTTGGAAAATCTATTATTTCCGATTATCGCCCACATCGCTAACTTTGTAGAAAAGAATGTTATTTTCCCCACAAAACCCTTACTGACCGCTCACTTGACTACTTGTTCCACTGCTACAAAGAGTAATAAACATATTTGCCTTCCCTATCTGTTGTTTTCGTGCCTATTCTCACCGCCGCATCGAGGTAACGTAGCGACTTATACTTGTATTGACAAGTCTCATTTTCAAAATGGCGCCGGCGCCATGTCCACGCTATACATCGCTGTACTTCCTGGTTCGGTACTACCGTGTTTTGAAGTATATACTAATAGGGACATTTATATAATTGTGTATAATCGATTGATCAGTCTGAAACTTTGGCGATTAATCGAGCCGAAATTCCGAACGATTCCTAGCCCTACCCACAATCAAAACAATTATCAGAATTTAACTTTAATTTATTATCTTAATATGCACGAATACACTTTTTCATCTAAATCTGATAACAAACACCAATCAAGATGTCATAATGTCAGCTTAGCCATCTCACTATGACTGGTTAAATTTGAACTAGTGTGATAGGGCTATGTACAACGGTCTGGAATTTATTAGCCCTACTGGCCCCTTTCCCCATTTTTACTAGCCTAGACCAGTTGGGCTACCAAGGTGTATGTCAGATGGTGGTGACTTAAACCTAGCTGAAGTAGTACAATAGCCTGGTAGGACTAGTAGCAGGCCGCAACCTTCAGTAGCCACATATCTGAACAGTAACTGTCACTAACAGAGAGGGAGCACAGGGAAGCCGAAAAAGTTTAATATAAATGTGTCAGCCGCTTATGGGGATTGCCCCAACTCTCACTTGTATTACAACCTACAATCTAACTAAAAACTTACAATCTTAACCAGACCAGTTACAACTGTATTGCAAAAAGTGGAAGCTATCTGTCAATACTACGAAAACTAAGATATGGGTTTTGGTAGACCCTCCGTGCTGTAACGTTACGGCTCTATGCTATTGGTGCTCTGACGGGTCTTACCTATACGGCACTAGTCCTACAATGCAAAAAAATGGAACATGGGTCTGTGTACTGTGAAGAAAACACTCTGTCACTAGTTTAATGGATAAGTTTGACGGCATAAAGTTAATAAAGGCTCATCAGATTTTTGAATAAAGTTCTTAAACTGCTATAAAAGTGCTTTTCTAACACGTTTCTCGGTCGCTGTAGCGGTACTACGGTATGTAGGCCGCCACATGTCGTAAAAGTCTATGCAAGTTCCATTGTTGGTTTCCTGGATTGGCATGTGGACGTGTGTTGGTGCCTTGGAGATAACGCAACAACTCATGTGACAACGCGAGAATCATCAGCCATTTTGCGTATTCAGAGGCCTTCTTCAATGCTCCTCCATAAAAAAGTTAAGATTTTTCCAGAAAGGAGGCGAGTAAAATAAAAGTCTAAAATGATAAATAACCAATGGTCTTCACACACAAGTAAGTTTTATTTCATTCAAATCTGTCAGTGCTTAATCATGTAGATCATGTTCTAAAAATTTCGACAGCAGGACCCTTGCCCCCACGGCAAACAGTACGGACAGCCTGAGGGGGCAAGTCTCCTGGTTTAGGGTTTTGGGAACAGATGAGATGGATTGCCCCAACTCTCACATGTTTACAAATGAGTTTAATGCCATTCCACCCCCACTACTTGGTGTGAAGTAGGTCTGATGTCTCTCCCAACCTATAGATGGCACCACAGTTTTCAGAAGTAGCAGTTAGAAACCAATGTGTTATCAAAAACAGCTCTAGTGTAAGTGGTGTGTCCCCCTTGAGGATAAATACAGTACTAGTTATGGAAAACACTGTGGCAGTGAGCGATAATCAGGGTTTTAGTAATTTGGGAGTTTTAAATCCGTAGGAGACATTCCACTGAGTCAACAAAATTAGATCAAAATAGCTGTACCGTGTGCAGGTAAACACGTTTTCGCTGATTTATCTCCTCCTGATAAACAAAAGAGGCCCATTTGTACTTACTGTCCATAGTTTGTCTGGCAGAGGCAACTTTCGCGCTTGTGTCGGCCATGTTGACCGGCTCCCGTGTTTTCATTGGTCAAAAAATACACATTTATTTTCATTCGGCGTAACTGAAAGATGTTTAACAAAATTAATCGAAATCAAAATCAAGAATTTATATGGCAATCGTATCGACTATGTACTTTATAGTAGTTAAATCTGCATATTGAGCATTTTATTGAAAGTGCGGGATCACGGTTTGTTGTGATTGGTTCGATTGGAACGAGGCGGCCATTCGAAATTAAAAATAGGGGATGTTGTGATAGAGAGGAGGCAAAAAGTTCGTATCTTCATTTTTTTCTTTACATTTGAAGAGAAAGCAGGCCGAGAAATGGTGTTCAATGAAAATATTCTAGTTATACTCATAGAATAGGTCGACCATAATAAATAACTCGAGATTTCTGATGCAGAATCTCACAAGCTTCTTTGAATTTGACTTCAATCTTCATAACATGTTCGAAATGGGGAGATGTGTTTGTAGCCAAATTTTATAGAAATCAGCTGTGTACCTGTAGGCTTGTGTACAAAGTCATTTGTTCACAGCTTTGCTGAAATATAATCGTGCTTTGTAACTAGGGGGTCATGTTGTACTTTGCGACCTCAATTCTGGTACGTACCAGAATTGTTGAGATAATTTTGCAATTCTAGTACGTACCAGAATTGTTCCCTGCAAACAATTCTAGAACGTACCAGAATTGTCAGAACAATTCTGGTATTACAAGTGTACCAGGATCGTTGATTCAGGCAATACTGGGACGTACCAGAATTGTCCGAGAAATTTGTAAACTGCCGACGTTGGTCACATACTTTGTCCTAATGTATCGAGTAGTTCCGGAAGAAATCAATTAGCGGAAAAGTTTAAAGTACTTGAAACTTACTGCGTCATTAAGCAAGCGATATGAAAATAATTCACGGACAATTCTGGTAAGTCCCAGAATTGTAGTAACAATTCTGGAAGAAAACGTGTACCAGAATTGTCTAGTCGGACAATTCTGGTTGGTACGTTCTAGAATTGGTACATGTGATAAGCAATTCTGGTACGTACCAGAATTGAGGTCGCAAAGTACAACATGACCACTAGGGTAACATGCTATAATAAGATTTAGAGACTGGAACCTGTGAATTCCTCAAACCCAACATCCTCTCAACACTCAACATCTTAAAGGACGAAGTATCTCATAGAAATTCATACCACTGAGAAATCATTTTTCGATGACGCCTATGATATAGGGCCTTTTAGATATGGCATGAAAATTATTAAGGTGCGAGATACGCAAAACATCGAGCAATTTTTAAAATTAAAAACTAAAAGAATATGTGTACTGTTGTACACCATAAAAATCAATGTCTCAATCCTTATATTTAAATCATACACTTTAGAAATTAATACGACAACACAAAACGTTTCTATTTGAACATCAGGTAAATCAATATCACTCCTGAACTGTAGACATGACAACTTTCAATTAATTACTTAGTGTTTATTTCTTGTATAGATCTATTCCGTACAATTTAAACTAGAGAACGGCTGTCTGTTTGAAAACACTTATACTGTCATTCTTTGAGAGTGATAATCAAATTATCTCTTGTACATTATATATGGATATGTGATGGGTTTTTCTGTTGTTTTTTATCTGCAGGCTACTAAAGAGTTATGTGTTGAATCCAGTTGTCTACAGTGGAAAAATCAGACTCGCACAGAATGAGTTTCAATCTATTTAAGACCCCATCGCTGGCGAGCCCTAATGTGAAAAGCGGCATGTCTGGTATTGAGCGTCTCTGCCCGGGCATCGAGGCACATGAACACGGTAAAATAGCGCCATCTATTGGCGTCAGTCTGAACACCACAACTCCCAGCCCTCCACTATGTGGAAATGTTCCCACACCCAAGAAATCCAGCCTGGAGCACCTGACAGTCAGTCATTCCTCTCCACGCAACTTGAGAAGCCCTATGTTCAAAACCCCTGGACGAACCATGTCATACAGATATGGCAGCCCTCGACTGAAGACGCCCACGAACCACAACCAGGAACCCTATCGGTTTCAGACACCCCTCACGAGGCCCACACCCAACCCGTTTGATGCCCACCTCATGGACCGGTTACATCATCCAACCTTCAGCCCCAGCGTCTTCGCCTCGACATCAACGCCATCAGGAGACGAGGTGAGTGGGGCCTCAGTGCTTACTTGTGCTTGGAATCGTTGGAAAATTTCATCCCGATCTATCATCCAAATTTTCGCTCTATTAATTGATTATATTCAATTATTATCAATGTTAATATTTCCACTTGCTGGTGACCTATATATGGCTGATTAAGATGATTAACGATTGTCTTAAGTTGTGTATGATAGATAGACAGAAAGTCTTTTTGCATGTTTATTGCAATATAATCTTTTACTTCAATGCATGATTTTATTCAATGGTAAATTTATAAGGCCCCTTTTAAATGGAAACTGTGACCAAGTGAGCAGAGAACATAGTAAATATTGTTATTATTATCGTTATTATTATGAATATTAAAAAAAAAGTTGTTCTCTAAAATTTTGCAACAGATAGGAAGACGCTTGAGTTGAGTAGTTTTCATGATTATTTGTAGCAGTAACACCTGTTCAATTTTCAATTACAGATTTACAGTGTGTTGTTTTTCTTGTTCCAGACTCCCAACCGCCCGTTCCAGTGGTCTATAGACCAGCAGGCCATCCTCTACCCTGCTGATATCAACGAGATGCCTCACCAACAAGACACCTTTTCTTGGTGAGTACCAGTAATACAGGCCCTTAGCAATTTGATGCACACCAAGGCATGGGCATAGCCTAGATATAGGTCTATGGTTTTACCAGTACTCTGTTGTGCTTGCAGTATTGTATTAACGGTACAATATGTTTATTGACTGCACTGCCACATAAAAATTGTACAAAATCAAGTGCAATGCTCAATGTGAACTTGTGAAGTAAAGCTATATGGGTTTGCTGCTTAAACACAAATTGGTCAATGCACCGTTGTAAGCGTACACATTTTCTGGTAAGCCACCAGATCTGTGTTTGGGCTTCTTAACTGGCTTACTAGTCAAAGGTTGAACCCTCTCAATGGGTGTAAGTCGATACCTACAGGGAGCAACACAGTAGATAGTCCGATAGTCATGACTATCTAATCACCAAAAAAGCAGCATGTCGGACTATCTGAAGTACCCTTCAACTTGCCCGAGCTGACTATCTATTATTAGGCATGGCTTCACCAGGCAGCCACAGCCATCTGGCCATCTCTTTGGCATGGCTCAATAATTAGGTCGAAGGTCAAGTTATTCCCACTCAGAGATATGAACGAAGCACTTGTCACCGAGACTCAGCTCAGTGGCACTTCTAACTTCCTTGTCTTACATCATGAGCTCATAAAGTGAAAACATTCATGTGTGCCTCCCAATTTATAAAAGACTAGAAAAGTACCCGTCCTGCGGACGGAAACCGTGAAATTTCTTATAATGGCAAACATATCAGAGCGCCTGCCCCCCCTCTCTCTCTCTCTCTCTTGTCCCCCTCTACCTGCGCCCTCCCCTCTTTCTCTCTCTACCCCCTCTCCCTCTCTTTTGCACCCCTCTCTCTCTGCCCCTCTCTCCCTCTTTTGCCCCCCTCTCTCTGCCTGACTATCTCTCTTTTGCCCCCTCTCCTTCTCTCTCTCTCTCCTTCTCTCTCTCTCTCTGCTCTCTCTCTCTCTCTCTCTCTCTCTCTCTCTCTCTCTCTCTCTCTCTCTCTCTCCTCTCTCTCCTCTCTCTCTCTCTCTCTCTCTCTCTCTCTCTCTCTCTCTCTCTCTCTCTCTCTCTGCGCCCTCTTTTTCTCTTTCTCTCTGCCAACTGGCATGATATTTATAGTCTCAGGTGCGACCTCCCGGGTTGGTACAGTTGGCCTTTGTGCAAGTGGTCAGCTGTGCGGCTTTAAAAATCAGCATCAAAAGCACCTTTTTGTCTATTTTTTTATAAATTTCTTTACGATAACAACCATGTAGGACACACTCGTGAACCAAAACGACCAACTTAGAATTAGGGAAACAGGTGTGGCAACGGAGATTACCCGCTGCAAAGGATAGCACCAAGATATTCCTGCGATAAACACATTTAAGGCTACCTACCATGTCTCAATAATTCAAGATATTGGCTAACTGATATGCTATTGATAAATAAGATATCGAAATGTTGTTTGTAATGTTGCTGTAATGAAAAGATGGGGGACGGTGTCCGTTTATCATATCACTCATGACTAATTCTAATCATTTCTACTCAAAACTATTTTCGTTTTGTAATATCCATATTTTCAAAATTAAAGTATGACATAGCGTATGTCATATATATATATATATATATATATATATATATAAATATATATATATATATATATATATATATATATAT
>OZ012693.1:556882-605619 GCA_963942565.1 Maea johnstoni
TAGTAGTAGTAGTAATAGTAGTAGTTAGTAGGTAGTGAACAAACCCAGACAGTTCAGCATATACTACGGGTAACATGCATATTTGAGCTAAAGAAAAATCCGAGCTTTTCTATAGGTCAAAAAAATGTTTTCCAGACAACCAGTATATAAGGTATGCGGGCTGAAATAGACAGCATTTGAAAATTATCGTTATCAAAAGAACTTGAAAATTGTGACGAAATTTAATGTCTGTATAAACTTAGAACTACCTCATGCCTTTACCGCACTTTCAGAAAATGAAAGGTCAGTTTGAAAAAGGTTCTAAAATACAGCCACTAAAAGGTTATAACCCATTTTATATAGCAATTTCGATAAGCATTTTTTTTTAAATCGATGGATCAAATACAAGTCTCTCTCTCTCTCTCTCTCTCTCTCTCTCTCTCTCTCTCTCTCTCTCTCTCTCTCTCTCTCTCTATATATATATATATATATATATATATATATATATATATATATATATGTATATATATATATATATATATATATATATATATATATATATATATATATATATATATATATATATATATATATATATATATATATATATGTATGTATATATAAGAGGGGGGTAAGGAGAGAGGGGGCAGAGAGAGAGAGAGAGTGGGCAGAGAGAGAGAGTGGGCAGAGAGAGAGAAATAAAGTGGGACAGAGAGGGAGAGAAGGGGGGGGGGGGCAGTCAGGGGCCGAGAGAGAGGGGGTCAGAGAGAGCAGGGTGAGAAAGAGAGGGGGCAGAGAAAGAGAGGGGGCAGAGAGAGAGGGGGGCAGAGAGAGAGCGGGACAGGGAGAGAGGGCAATGAGAGAGAGGGAGAGGCAGAGAGGGATAGGGGGCAGAGGGAGGGAGCAGAGAGAGAGAGAAGAAGCGGGGTAGATAGAGAGAGAGGGGGCAGAAAGAGGGGGACAGCGTGAGAGTAAGAGAGAGTGGGGGCAAAGAGAGAGAAAGAGAGAGCTGGCGCAGAGGGAGAGAGGGGGCAGAGAGAGATAGGGGATGTCTGGGTGCTCTGATATGTTTCCCATTACAAGGAAGACCACGGTTTCCGTCCGCAGGACGGTAACTTTTCTAGTATATATATATATGTTTAGGTTTTTTAAACTAATATATCTTCTTACACCCTGTTCTGAGGGTACTTTTAATGTGTTGAAGGTATTCCCCTTCAGAAAACCTTTCTGACGATATATACTTTGTATATGCTAAATATAGAAATAAAAGAATTGTAGACGAAAACTAGTAATGAGTCTAAGAAATTGACACCACAAGCTACCTCAGAGGACACGTGGTAGTTTATTTCTCAATACTACTAGCGCCGCCTATAAGTTCTTGACGGCGTAACTCCTCCGACCAGTGAGTTTCCACTAGTGGTTGCTAAGGAAAATTCGTTTCACTAGTGGAAACAGTGGGGAACATTTCCTTGAATTTCACTAGTGAAAAATCACTACTCGACTAGTGAATTTTCACTAGTGGAGTAGTGGATTTTCAACCGTGAACATCGTGGTTTTCCACTAGTGACTTTCCACTAGCGAAAAACTAGTGATTCTGCTCATTTTCGCTAGTGTTTCGCTAGTGTTTCGCTAGTGTTTCACTAGTGAAATAGCGTTTCACTAGTGAAATTTCAACTGGACTAGTGACTTTCCACTAGCGACGTTTTCGTACGGGTGCTGCTTCTACTACTACTACGTGTACTACCACTACCACTACTTCTGCTGCTGCTACTACTACTACTACTACTACTACTACTACTACTACTACTACTACTACTACTACTACTACTACTACTACTGTGATAAATACTACTAATTTTACTACTACTACTACCAGGGGCGGAACATGGAATCCTAATGTGCGAATCTTTTCAAAATATTTTGTTACCAGTATGCATCTCGCTACTGCTGCTTCTACTACTACTACGTGTACTACCACTACCACTACTTCTGCTGCTGCTACTACTACTACTACTACTACTACTACTACTACTACTACTACTACTACTACTACTACCACCAGGTGCGGAACAACAAAGTCGGAACAAAGGCAATGTGCGCGTCCTTCAGTATTACATAAATTAACTTAGTAAACGAAACAGTAAGTTAAACGACCAATGGACACGTATTTATTTTTATGTATATCTTTCAGTATATAAAATCTATCTACCCGTCTGTCTGTGATTCTCATTAGTACAAAAAGTTAAATGATTGATATCATTGAGTGCGCACACACACATATGATTGTATGTATGTATGTATCTGTGTATGTGCGCATATGTGTGCATTTTCTTATAGAGATAGACAGATGATACCGTTCATTAACTATGTCATGATGCAGCTTTTCGGCGCATCTCTTTAATTAAGTTTTTTTTTAAATATCTTAAGGGCAAGCGTGTCGAAATTAGATTCACTATGTTCCTCAGAACATCAGCTTTTTAAATATATAAGGTTTATATGGGTTACAACAAACATGTTACCCGGAAATTGCCATTATCTGTTCGAATGTACTCTTTCATTTTATGAATTGATTGTGGGAGACACCTGGTGGTGGATAGGATAACAAAAATTACCCTTAATCTAGTACAGATAAAATGCTATCTCTCCGTGAATCCTATGCGAAAAATATGCATAATCTGCTGATAGATTATGGATAAATTATGCATAATTTATGGATAATTTATGCCCTAAGGCAAAAATAGTTTATCCATAAATTATGCATAACTTATGCATAACTTATGCGAAAATTATGCATATTCTTCAATTATGCATAACACATAGTTTTTTCGTACGGGATGCTTGTCACATAGGGGCACCTGACCTGATACACTACAGCACATCACAGTGCATCCTAGAGTCCAGATAGGCTATAGTGTGTGCTTTACTGGCTATATTTAACTGACTATGTTTCTGTCCCTTTATAAGAGAGATACGACGAAAATAGCCTGGTATTTTCTTGGCCTTCACTAGCGCAGATAAAATGGACTAGTGACCACCTTAAGCATTCCCTCTGTGCGAGTACGCTTCGCTTCACCTCTATCTCACAAAGAACTGACTTCCTTCTAGTTACCAAAATAAAGTACCTGGATAATGCGCATCCCCCCTGAGGGTCATTATTGGGGTGCATAGGCCACACTGGGGCACCCGAGCAGACACATTCCCACAAGGGACTAACTCTGACCCATTCCCTTAGCCATTTCATATTCGTTTTGTTTTTCATGAAACATGCGACTGTTTTGAACGATAGGCATATCATACCACACTGTGTGTAACATTTGGACATGTATATATACATATATATATATATATATATATATATATATATATATATATATATATATATATATATATATATATATATATATATATATATATATATATATTCATCCTGAATATACTGACAAGTGCTCTAAATGTCAAAATTAACATCAAACCATTTACATACAGTATCATGCTTGTGCAGTGCTGCGACAAACAACGAAATTCATTACCAACCTTCTCAGCCATTTTGATTACGGAGTCTGTCGCCAGAGCGCGGGCTATAATCATGTAATCGAGTATCCAAGAGTTTTTTTATTCCATGATAGTGTATAAAGCCTTTCAGTAGCAGTGATATCCATTTGTGTTCCTCCTTAACAATTCAGATTGTTTATGTTCTGTTATCTTTCATTGCAGCGAGAAACTTCTAAGTTTACATTTCTGACCATGATCTATGGGCAGAAATATAAAAAAAGTTTAAAAACATTCATTTCTATCTTTACTAACCGCATTCTGAAATCCGAGATGCATAGGTAAGAAATATCCATCAGCATTATTGCTTGGTGTAACGTGGAATACACATGTATTTGCATTGTTATTATGAGTATCATGAATAAGAATTTAGATGTTACAAAAATACCTTTACTTTATTTCAAAATCGTGTAATAAAATAAACATGTTACAGAACATTTATAGAGAAATAAGGGAGGCTCAATGGGAAAATAAAGGAAAACAACAAGAATGTAAATGTTAATGTAAGGATCATTTTATATTCTAAAGTAAATGTCTCGACTCAATGGAGTTATGAGTTTTATTGTATCGTACAGGCGTGCAATCGGGCATGCGGTCTTGTATTATGCCCGGGCTGCCCACCCATTTAGTGCAAGAGTTACATGTCGGCACTGTACATGTATACAGTGGAAGCAGATAATCTGACTTAGCCAAACTATAAATGGTTGGTTGTTTACTGACTGTATGGGATAAACAAAATCGTGCTGTATACATATTATACATTCAAATAAACAGAAACATAAAACGAAAAATACCAAGTGTCCGTGTTGCTTATATCTAAAGCCTTTATCTTAACCCTTATGGTGCTGGTGGCTTATTTGGCCAATACAATATGATAAAAAAACTAAAATTACTGAAACCCTACTCATCTAAGAGTTCTCAACGAGAGCTATCCTATGAATACCAACATGATAGTGTTTAAATGTTTCCAAAAATCTTTGCGTTCTTGTGCTTTGGGCGAAAGTAACATTTTTGACATTCCCTGCCATCTAGCGGCGCACGGAGAGACTAACTTCTGTCAGATGAGCTCTGGTTCTAAAAAACAATCACGTATAGTAGCACCTGTCACTGACCACGCTGCCACCTATCGTAAAGAACTGGAATGATGAACTTATCAATTGCAAGGGTCCGAGTAACCGCGAAGATAGTTAGATTTATCTGTGTTCTCAAATAGAATATATACAGGGTAGAATTTGTAAAGGAAAACATCCATCGGTTCTGAAACTATTTTCTTTACAGACGGTCAAACTCATTGATTCATGTATTATTGATAACTAACTTTACAATGCTTAAATTCAATAAGTTGGCTCTTATTAT
Organism: Maea johnstoni; assembly: GCA_963942565.1. Lineage (NCBI taxonomy): Eukaryota > Metazoa > Annelida > Polychaeta > Spionida > Magelonidae > Maea > Maea johnstoni. The sequence goes on from OZ012693.1 coordinate 561,767, forward strand.
CTTCATAATTCCAGATTTTGGGTAAGGTCACCACCTCCAGACATTTCTCAAAGTGTTTTTGCTTGCCGTCTGACTAAGAGTTATCCAGATATTTGGACAGACTTGGTTCTGACTAGGGTATGGTCACTTGCTATCTCAGAGTTAAATGAGGAGTGAAGGTTGTTTTCTATGATTTTTCTGTCAAGTTTTTTTTCTGTAACCAGGAATCAAATGGTGAAGGTGACCAAATTAGTTCACATTTATCTCACCAGGTGAATAGGGGACTCAGCTTGAGTATGACACAACCTTTCGGGATAGGAGGCCCAAAGTGGTACCATATACCTACCATACCTAGTACTGCACCACACTGCCTGGTCAGCACAGAAGGGAATGTCAACTTTTAGGTACTAAGAGGCGAGTCTACTATGCATTACGATGTACTATGATATATGGTGGCTAAGCCCTAATCCTCCAAGTGTCTGCTGATTACATGTGTAGCACCTGTAATCAGCTTAAGATAGGTGGATAACAGGTTAAGAGCCATAAACCGACTTCTTGGATAAGTCAAAGCCCAGCTACTAGAAGTTACTGTTATTCATATTAGGTATAAATTACTGCTTACACCTACATTATAAGGAGCATGTGGCCTACTGATGGCCATATCGTTAATATAACTGCCACACAAGCGGCTGTAATGTTATTTCATCAGCAGAATATTCTCTTTTCACCTATATATCGAAATAGTGAGTGCTTATATATTGATGTTTCGTGTCTGTAACTGCGTTTCCCATCTTTATCAAATTCTAAATTTAATTTCATCAATCAAAGGTATTCATAGTTTCGAAACTTCCGAATGATAAGTGTTGATAAATCTAATGTTTTTAGAATCCATACTGGAGGGCTTCACACTTTAGGTGATATAATTCTCAGAGAACATTTCTATAACGCATATAAAGATGTGTTATCAATGACAAATCACCACACCTATTTTGGGATCCATGCTTCATTACGAAGCCATTTTCAAAATATCCAGAGACCCGCAAAACATATATCAGAGAGATCTCTCGGCAAAAGTAAACTATAGCTGTAGTGTGGCCCAGGTGCAACACGCTACCGAAGGTTTATAAGGCTTATAAACCTTTGGCTGAACCCAATCACTTATTAATTGGGCGTTCACCTATTCAGACATGAAGCAATAGGAGTTTGAAAACACAACATTACTTGTTGAGACATATGTCTGAAACCTGTCGCTCCTGTTGAGTTCGCTAAACCCTCTTAACCCTTCCAAAGATCGAGGACGCAAAGATTTTTGAAAAACATCTAAACTCTGTCATGTTGGTATTCATTAGATAGCTCTCACTGAGCACTCTTGGATCAGTACCCATGTGCCAGGGTGCCGGTCAAGTATTTTTGTATCATTTTGTATTGTTCAAATTATCCACCAGCAGCACGGGGGTTAAATAATTTTTCAACCATTTTCAGTTAGACAAACTGTGTGAGAAGAAATCAGGCCAGGTGAGCAGCCCTCTAGATACACAGCGGGTTAAACAGTAATCAAGCCAGGTACATAACATGATGACGAGGACAAGGCGTCTGACAGCAGTCTGGCTATGAACAGTCCTACATAGTAAATCACAATGATAAAGTTAATCATTAAAACTGTGCGTCTTATCAGTTAATCAGTAGGTGACACGTTTAAAGGTCGCCGTGGTTCTGGGGCTGTATATGTGTACTGTTGCTGGTGGAACCCCTAACTGGGACACGACAGTCGCAGAGGACAGAACCGCATGGTGAGGAGGGGAAAAAGGTAACGTGTTTTCTCCATCTACTCATGTATATATATATATATATATATATATATATATATATATATATATATATATATATATATATATATATATATATATATATATATATATATATATATATATATATATATATATATATATATATATATATATATATATACATGTATATATATAGTTATATATATATATATATATATATATATATATATATATATATATTTATATATATATATATATATATATATATATATATATATATACATACATATATATATATATATATATATATATATATATATATATATATATATATATATATATATATATATATATATATATATATATATATTATATATATATATATATATATATATATATATATATATATATATATATATATATATATATATATATATATATATATATATATATATATGTATATGTATACAGGGTACAATGATACATTAGCTCATAATTGTATGTAGAGGTTTAGATTAGTTCATAGAGCGGCCTTTATATGTGGACACGACATATCATGGATACTTATTCAATATTCTACTTTATCATTAAACATCGAGACGTAAACATATACAATAATATGTTTATGCGATAACAATGTGGTTTAAATATAGGAAGTGGCTGCGTAGCCGGCTGGCCGGCTATGCAGCCCCGGGGGCTGCGTAGCCGGCCAGCCGGCTATGCAGCCTATACTTCAGCATTTGGCTGCATAGCCGGAATATTATCAATGTGTATAGTACCAGACGGCAGACATGGAGTAATAAGTGATAGGTAATAGAAAAGTAATAGGTAATAGACTGATTTTCAAAGTAATAGCATGTAATAGATCTACAGTCAAACTCTTTAAGTACAAGTAATTGTAATAAACTGATCCCAAAAGTAATAAGTAATTTTCTGTTACTTTACTATTAATTAGCAAATTTATGACAAAAAAATCATCTATAAAAACAATCACTTTTCCATATTCACCACTCTTTATGACTAATTTTTGTCACTCCTTGTCTCAAATGGCTTAAATTTGAAGGATTGATTTCAGTAATAAGTCAGTGAAAAGGTTTTGTGAGTCATCTGAAAGGCAGTAGAATTTTTTCACTGCATCTCCTGAAGAGTGTTGTTCTTACTGCCAATGTCTAGGTACTTCAATCTAGGTCAGAGGCCAGGGAAAGTTTATTTAATTGCAATTTGGTAAAGATTACCATAACTGCCATCAGGTAGTACCCACTAGAACAAAAAGGCACTCTGATTAGCTGCCCATCCTTATTCTCACTACCTTCCATAAGATGAGTATAGATGCCTTGCCCACAGGTTTTAGACAGCAGGGTGAACAAAATATATTTTCTTTATATACATGTACATACTATAGTGCATATATAAAGAAAATGTATTTTTTTTTATTGGTAATAGAAAGTTTATTGTTGCAAACAAGTACAATATACATATTAAAAAAAGTGAGCCACACTTTTTGAGTGATTAAGCCTTATGATGCTGGCGGCTAATTTGGTCATCGGCGATTTTTTGACCGATATTCTCTTGTCTTTTATCAATGATTTCGTAATGAACAAATTAGTCATCAGCATTATACGGCATAATCACTCAGTTCAAACCACCGATGCCTATTTTGTGGCCCATTATTAGTCTTGAACACTAAAATCAACTACGCCCTGACACTCAGGCTCAACATGACACTAGGTTTTAATACCAAATCGCACTCCACCTTCTTTTCTCAATTTTCTTACAGGTTTTGTACAGTTTTCTACTTGTTTGCAACTATACAAAAAACTACCTATTACCAATGAATTTCTTTCTTAATATTACATGCACTGTACACATTGATAATATTCCGGCTATGCAGCCAAATGCTGAAGGATAGGCTGCATAGCCGGCTGACCGGCTACGCAGCCCCCGGGGCTGCATAGCCGGCCAGCCGGCTACGCAGCCACTTCCTTAAATATAAATGACTAGACGGGGAGCGCTCGGTTACTTGTATAGTGATAAGCATGTATGTATGTATATGTCTAGAACACCTTTCCCCAGCTCGATATTAAGCGCGTTATGAAAAAGACCGGAATATATGAAACCTGATATGAACAATTGTGTTGGAGGTTCGATTGTACAGATCGCACATATAAATACTGTAATAAGTGCCAAGGTAACACTCACACAGTTATATCAATTGTTATGTAGGAAAAATGCACACACAGTGTACATGTTGTACCGTGTACCCAGATAGGGCCCCGTTGAAAGAGGTACTGGGAGGACAGTATAATTACAGAGAAGGGGGAAGGCAAGTGTTGCGGCAAGGCGCTAAAGGCCGCAGGAGGAATAGAAAGTGGCAGTGTAGTAAGGATCCGTGCGCCCAAAAAGTGAGTGGCGGGCGCACGGATCCAAGCCCAAAGTACAGGTGGAAGGTGCATGGATAGGGCACTGATGATCACGTGGGGACGTGTGAAAGGGCAGATAGAAGGTTGATGGGTGGGAGTTGCATAAAGTAATGCCTTATAGTTAAGTGCTGGACTCATGTCAGGAGTTCCACATAAGCCATCAGCGCGGGCTCACGTGGGAACAAGGACCAATCAGGGCTCTCGCATCGATTACATTACTGAGACACCTTATCTCCACCACCAGCTGGGGGTGCCCAAAGCACCAATTTCTGGCCTATTAGCGGCTATTAGTTGACATTAGTTGAGGCTTGCATGTTCATGTTGACCGGCTGGTTTCGAATCCACTTGTGTTTGGTGATCTAAGGTAAAGTCATGTGTAGCAAGTGTGCATGCAAGTGCCCTTCATCAACAGATATAAATTAATACTTACACCCATTAAACTTCACAGATCTCAATTTTTATATGAAGGCTAGGCATTACTTGCATCCATTAAACTATATATTTTCTCGAAGAAATTCCTAACTTCACAACTGTGGAAATGTTTATTATAATAAATCAAAGATAAAAGATTGTTTTTAGTCTAAGCCCAACATAAAGTCATCGGCCCTTATAGCGAACGGCAATTCAGGCAGACGTCTTTTCTGGGATCAACGGTTTTGACCAACAATTCATTTTAGCAAAGTTAAGTAAAAAAAATAATAGAAATAAAGCCACCGTTATTTTGAGTATGAAATATTTCTAAGTACCACACGAAGCACTGGGCGGGTGGAAAAAAAATTGCACGATCGAGAGATGGAATCGAACCCGCGACCCTAGGATCGGGAGTCGACTGGGCTATCAATCAGGCTATTCCTTCTATTGTGTGAGATGGAGTGAAAAGAGAACCATATTGATGAAATCCCGTAACTCTATTTGGGATCGTTCCTAGTATTCCGAGTCATTCTTGTCATTTACGTGACTGACAACCGTAGTAGATCTTTGTTAGGTACATGTACCACTAAGCCACTCATATCAATGACCCCACACATTTACATACGGCCCGAAACTGATTATGACCTACCTTCGTCACCTTTGGTAAATAACCAAATCAAATATGGCGCCTGTTGTCTAACTACTGCCAGACGGCTTGCCATCACCCGAATGTCGTTAGAACCCAATAAGGAGCGCCAAAATAGCTGAAAAATTGTATTTGATCTTTTAATCTAATGCCTTTTCAAATAAATAAACAATAATAACTATATCAATACGCCTTTACATGTCGTTAACTTTGTGGCATCGCCAGTTTCGCAATCCAATTTTCCTAGTGCTATGAACTTGCTATTCTGAGGTTCAATTAGTTACATCTGCTGCCGTTTCACTTTTGGGGGCGCTACGCGCTGCATGAACATTTGCGTCCAGTTACCTAAAATGCCCCCTCACCCCTGTCAAGGCGAAAGCACGTCATCATGCCTGCCATATCAGCATTGCAAAATAAGTGTTCTTATTCTGAAAGGTGAATCTTTGTCAATTACAAATTAGGAGTATCATAACGTGGATACATTTCTAGGCGCGGCATTTGGGTTTACGGAGGTGTAACTATGATCTTATTTCTATGCCAATTCAGCCAAACTGACCGCAGGGATTTGAGAGTGATCCTGGCCATAATTACCAGGAGTGTGCGCACATGTAATGCCCCAGACGCTGACGGCTGATTTATGTTTTAGCACTTTTATTTTCGGATTCATGTATTTGGTTTTTAAGCATTCTAACCTGGTTCAATGTCCTATAACCCATTAAGGATCACAGCAGCCAAAAGCAGCCTTACAATGTTGATGAAATATTGCAGCCAAAAACAAAGTTAGGAAAATAGTTGCTAGAGAAACGCTAATTAGAACATTACCTACAACTCTCCTTCAAATATTTTGTAAACTCATTCTTAATTTCAAAGTTATTGTCATAAGTATCATAGATCCAGACGACAATTTCTGTACGAACTCTTTACGTATTAATGGTTACTTTATTTATTTCCGGAGCGAACAGTAGTTGTAACGCAGAGGAAACTGTCACCATCAACACCATCAAAGCAGTAGCAACCCTTTAGCTGCTGGTGGCAAATTTGGTCAATACAATATAATGTGAAAATAATCTGAAAATGACTGAAACTCATAGTTAAGTACTCAATGAGAGCATTCCAAAGAATACCATCATAATAGGATTTAGATGATTTTCAAAGTTTTCGGAGTTCTTGTGCCTCAGACGAAAATAGTTTCAGCGTTGTTCCTGTTGGGTTTAATGATCCCTCATCAATGTATGCAATGATGGCCTTTTTTTCACCTCAGGCATTCGCCTGATCAGATACAACTCTATTTCAGGAATTTCTTCTTTTCGCTACTTTTTCTGTAGCTGATGGGGGAAACCTGAGTACCCGGCGAAAACCACCCCCTCACCCCAAGTCACTGGTAACATTCTCACATATCGCGGCCAGGATTCGAGCCAAGGCAGTGATGGGAGACATTTGGAATTTCGTTTTCGTCACATTTATGCCATACTGTTGCAAATCCGTGACTAGCCAGTTGTAATCATTGGAAGAAACCGGAGTACCCGGCGAAAACCACCCCCTCACCCCAAGTCACTGGCAATTTTCGCACATGCCCCGCCTGGGATTCAAACCCAGTCATTATGGTGAGGGACAGCTAGCAGTCAGTGGCAATGTCTTAACCCACATAGCCACCAGGGCAGGCCTAGTAGAATGCTCTCCGTGCTTAAGGTACATATTAAGGATCAGATAGATTATCAGGGGTTTATCAAACACGTATCATTCTAGAGGACATTATGATGGTAGTAAATTGTATTTGTTTTCCTATCTTCAGATGCCGGTACGCGGATGGTCGCCTAGATTTCGCCTTGTGGAGCGACACCTATTGGTGGGAATATGAAGAAGTGGGAGATTGCCATCTTGGCCATTTTTCTCCTGATCACTGTAGGTTCACTTATCACGTACCTCTACCGATACCTGAACCGACGGAAAAAAGCTCCAAAACAGGTGAGGAAAATGGACTGTAATCACAGGCAATAGTAGCATAGATGACCAAACACACCTCATCCAAGATAGTAGGTATCCAGCCTGTGTGTATGTGTTAATATTGGTATTTAATCCTCATGCTGCTGGTGGCTAATTTGGCCAATACAATATGATGCAAAAACTGTAAATGATTGAAACCCTGACATATGGCTACTCATCTAAGAGCACTCAGCAAGCTATTCAGTGAATACCAACATTACAGGATTTAAATGGTTTTCAAAAATGGGCACGTCCTTGTGCTTTGGATGAAAGTAGCCTCAGCATTGGAAAGGTTAAACAGTGTTGGTCAGTTCCACCCTTATTGTAGAGTTCCATTGACATCTGTTGAGGCTTGAATCATGTTTTTGTAGTCTCAGACTGAGGTTATCTGTATAGACGCAAAGACAGGAAGCATATCATGCCTTGATGCAATAGTCCGCACATCCAGCAGTAGGCATGTGATCCAGTAGGTATGTGGAATCCATGGGTGACGAGTGGCTGGGGACGTTAGTATTTGGTATCCTTATTACATAAGAGTTCACACAGCAAAACTAATGCAGTCACCATTCAAAATGACTGAAACCATGGCATATTGTTTTAAAACAAAATAAATATCTCTTTTCAGAAACCATACTCCAATGGAGTTGCAGGACACACGAACCCCAGCTTCGTCGTCAACATGTCGCCAGATGGCGCTGCGATCATTTCACCGCTGCCACCAGATGACGCTACTATCATCTCACCGCTGCCACCAGGGGGCAGCACAGACTCAGACCAGATATTGTACTGTGAGTACAGTAATAAAGACTTGACGAATCTGGTGCGCTACAAGAGTTCTGAGAGCATCCCCACAGTGTGTAACTTCCACCAGGGCGCCCTCTACCCGTACCAGGACCTGGACGAGAAGAGCATCGCTAGCCTCGTCAGCGTCTACACCGTGGATGAGGAGTTCAGAGACCGCTGGCAGCACTACGGCTACTACGAGATGCCATGGACGCTAAACTGGAAAGAGACTGCACTGTAACAATGGGTGCTACGAGATGCCATGGACGCTAAACTGGAAAGAGACTGCGCTGTGACAGTGGGTGCTACGAATTGCCATGGACGCTAAACTGGAAAGAGACTGCGCTGTGACAGTGGGTGCTACGAAATGCCATGGACGCTAAACTGGAAAGAGACTGCGCTGTGACAGTGGGTGCTACGAAATGCCATGGACGCTAAACTGGAAAGAGACTGCACTGTGAGAGTGCCTGATCATATCTAAGAGCGCTCGCAGCATTATGGCTACTAGAAATGCCATGGACCTAACACTGTGACAATGGGTGCTACAAAATGCCATGGACGTTACACTGGAAAGAGACTGCACTGTGACAATAGGTACTGCGAGATGCCATGGACGTTACACTGGAAAGAGACTGCACTGTGACAATGGGTACTACGGAATGCCATGGATGTTACACTGGAAAGAGACTGCACTGTGACAATGGGTGCTACGAGATGCCATGGACGTTACACTGGAAAGAGACTGCGCTGTGACAATGGGTACTACGAGATGCCATGGACATTACACTGGAAAGAGACTGCACTGTGACAATGGGTACTATGAAATGCCATGGACGTAAAGTTGTTACACTGGAAAGAGACTGCACTGTGACAATGGGTACTACGAGATGCCATGGACGCTACACTGGAAAGAGACTGCACTGTGACAATGGGTACTACAGAATGCCATGGACGTTACACTGGAAAGAGACTGCACTGTGACAATGGGTACTACGGAATGCCATGGACGTTACACTGGAAAGAGACTGCACTGTGACAATGGGTACTACGAGATGCCATGGACATTACACTGGAAAGAGACTGCACTGTGACAATGGGTGCTACGGAATGCCATGGACGTTACACTGGAAAGAGACTGCGCTGTGACAATGGGTGCTACGAGATGCCATGGATGTAACACTGGAAAGAGACTGCGCTGTGACAATGGGTACTACGAGATGCCATGGACGTTACACTGGAAAGAGACTGCACTGTGACAATGGGTACTATGAAATGCCATGGACGTTACACTGGAAAGAGACTGCACTGTGACAATGGGTACTACGAGATGCCATGGACATTACACTGGAAAGAGACTGCACTGTGACAATGGGTACTACGGAATGCCATGGACGTTACACTGGAAAGAGACTGCGCTGTGACAATGGGTGCTACGAGATGCCATGGATGTTACACTGGAAAGAGACTGCGCTGTGACAATGGGTACTACGAGATGCCATGGACGTTACACTGGAAAGAGACTGCACTGTGACAATGGGTACTATGAAATGCCATGGACGTAAAGTTGTTACACTGGAAAGAGACTGCACTGTGACAATGGGTACTACGAGATGCCATGGACATTACACTGGAAAGAGACTGCACTGTGACAATGGGTACTACGAGATTTCATGGATGTTACACTGGAAAGAGACTGCACTGTGACAATGGGTACTACGAGATGCCATGGATGTTACACTGGAAAGAGACTGCACTGTGACAATGGGTACTACGAGATGCCATGGATGTTACACTGGAAAGAGACTGCACTGTGACAATGGGTACTACGGAATGCCATGGACGTTACACTGGAAAGAGACTGCACTGTGACAATGGGTACTACGAGATGCCATGGATGTTACACTGGAAAGAGACTGCACTGTGACAATGGGTACTACAAAATGCCATGGACGTTACACTGGAAAGAGACTGCACTGCGACAATTGGTACTACAAAATGCCATGGACGTTACACTGGAAAGAGACTGCACTGTGACAATGGGTACTACGGAATGCCATGGATGTTACACTGGAAAGAGACTGCGCTGTGACAATGGGTGCTACAAAATGCCATGGACGTTACACTGGAAAGAGACTGCACTGTGACAATAGGTACTACGGAATGCCATGGATGTTACACTGGAAAGAGACTGCACTGTGACAATGGGTGCTACGAGATGCCATGGACGTTACACTGGAAAGAGACTGCGCTGTGACAATGGGTGCTACAAAATGCCATGGACGTTACACTGGAAAGAGACTGCACTGTGACAATGGGTACTGCGAGATGCCATGGACGTTACACTGGAAAGAGACTGCACTGTGACAATGGGTACTACGAAATGCCATGGACGTTACACTGGAAAGAGACTGCACTGTGACAATGGTTACTACAAGATGCCATGGACGTTACACTGGAAAGAGACTGCACTGTGACAATGGGTACTACGAGATTTCATGGATGTTACACTGGAAAGGGACTGCGCTGTGACAATAGGTGCTACGAAATGCCATGGACGTTACACTGATGTTACACGTTAGATGAATCAGACCTCCTAGGCATTGGTTATTTCATCACAACTGCATAGGAAGGCCTTAATGGTCATTGTAGTATGCAGAAATACAGTTCAGTGCGTTATGCTATGGATAGGCCAAGGTGCCAAATATTTTACCAACCCCGACAATTTTAGCTAGCACTGAAACAATTAGATACAGGGGATATCAAAAATATCTGAAATTAATAGCATAGCAGGGCCAGATGACCAGATTTTTAACTAGCCCTGAATTAATTTCACCAGCCCCAGGCAACAACGCCACATTCGGTGATTCCACTATGCAGTCTTCATTCTCACCACTCATAGACCACAAGTGTTTGTATTGCTTAAATTGTGTCATCCATTTCTCCACATTGTGTAACTCAAGTTCCTTCAGATATCTGTCTAATGTTCATATTTCATTACCATTGTATCTTCATACACATCACAGCCAGGAACAGGTGATACTGTCTGAGAGGGACTCTGAGTGTGTGTGGTTTATTAGATTTTATACAAAATCATTTTTCTGTAAATATACTCCATTGCTTTAGTCATTGCCAGTAACTTTTATATCATATTTTCTATCTGGTACCAGAAGTGAGGCAGACATTACTTTTTTAAAGACAGGTGGGTTCAACAACATCAGTGAATTGAAAAATATCAAACTATGGTGAATTATTAATTAATTATCATTGGTAATATTATTAATTTGAGAAGTTTTATCTACCACCTAGCAGGATTCTGATGAAAGATGCCGAGCTCTGTTTTACATATGCAGTTATCACCCTGGATGAAACATTGCAAAATGGGAAAATATAATAAATGAGACATTTACCAGAACTATCATTGCAACATTTGATAACATTCCTAACGTTATTTAAATTCCAAAAGGTCAGAAAAAGATTCATTTAAATGTCCTTTGAAGCTGATTATAATGTACATACAATTGTGATTTGTGATAAACTTTCATAGAAATGCTTTGTTGGTCGTTTTTTACTTTTACCTCAACTGGATCCAAGAAGGGTGCAGAAGATATGCAGGCCTACCCACTGACATAGTATACAGGTGAACTTGGATATGACAGACTCAATGGGACCAGGAAAATTGGTCCGTCATAGGCAAAATCTGTCGTATACATATGACGAATACTTGATATGCATCAGACTGGGACCAAGCATATCGTCCGTCATATGCAAAAATCCATCGTACAGTGGTCCGTCATATCCAAGTTCACCTGTATTATGCCATATGGTATTACCATTATCACCGCTTTGCCATAATAAAGGTAATGGGTTTACAGAATGGGTTGCATTTACAGCGAGAGGACTCTTAAGTTGACATGTCTTCCTATTTTCGTTATTAATTGGTGAAATAAACCCTTCTGCCATTTGCATCTGGCATTTACATGTGGTCAGGTTACTTCAAGCATAAAATATATGCCGTCAGGAATTGAAGGAACAGCCTTTAGTCATTAACACATGTTCTGTTAACTTCATAAGCATATCCGAAGAGAGGGTGTTATGCCTATCAAGAAAAGCCACTTTCAGCCAGGGTCTTAGCCGGGATTTAGAAACTTGGTGTTCTAAATTGGCAGTTAAACAATAAAAGATTGGTGTCAGCTGGCCACCAAAAACCTTTCAATATATGAGTTCCCACTCTATAAGTCTTTGAGATCACACATTTCATTGTATGAAATATCTATACTCTCATAACTCACCATCTTTAACCCTTCCAATGCTAAGGCTACTTTCATAGAAAGCCCAAGGACTGAAACAGTTCTGAAAACCATCGAAACCCTGTCATGTTGGTATTCATTGGATAGCTCTCGTTGAGTACTCACATGCCAGGGTCTCAGACTTTTTTTAGTTTTTTTTGCATCATCTTGTATTGGCAAAATGAGCCACCAGGGATTAAAATGGAATGACCCAAATACCACGCTGAGGAACAAAGAAGCTCAAGCTCAAATTTCATACCTTAAAATTTATTAGAAGAATATATACAAATACATATTTACAAGCATTGGCATTTTCGTTGCATTTAAAGACAGCAATGAATTTTAATTCTAAACATTTGTTGATACTTGAATTTCAATTCTAAACACTTATTGATACTTGAATTTAAATTCTAAACACATGTTGATATTTGAATTTCTATTCTAAACACTCGCTGATCACCAGGTGTCACTTCTGTATGAATCTTCTTCCTTGTTGGCATCAGGAGATGGCCGTTTGTTTAAATAAGTTCAACTACATGTTCATGCAGTCTTTGATTGAGTCATTGTAGCCTTTAGGAAAATCCTGGTCTTCTAAAGAGTATCACGCCTCAACTCTCTCCCGTTGAATCAGAGGCCTACAAAAAGATATCAAGAAAACAAATCAAGCACAACACAGTGGAATACATTTCTTCAACGACAAAAATACCAGAACTATTGAATAAGAAAGACCTGTTGGTAGCATTCTTAGACAGCAACTATCTAGGATACCTTCATCAATATCATTTAATAGAAGTACTGAGTGTAAGAGAATCATTCAAAAAAGGTGTGTTTCATTTCGGAATTCCTCAAATTAAAAGTATCATAGCTTACTGTAGATAAAACAGTAAAGATATTTTATAGTAGTAACCCTTAGTTGTGCAGCTTCTGGAAGAAATGGCCATGCCCAAGGGCTTAGCAGTGTAATATGGACATCCAAACCTCTGAATCTCAAACCTCAGATAACCAAAAGTTTTAGTCATGCTTATCATTATGTGAAGAAACTCTTAATTTTCTCAATTAATAAATTCAGATCTATGTTTGTTACCTGAACATAATCTGTATCCCTTGAAAAATACAACACCAAATAGTTTAATGACCTCCCATTTTGGACACAGAGTTTTAAAATCCAGGCTGATGCCACTCTCTTACTGGACACCAAACAATCCTAGATCTACACAATCTTTTTTCAGATCATCAGAATTAAGTCTTGCGATCATTAAAACAAAAGTACAATCATTTTTGATTATGTTTTCGGCTCACATGGTCAATGTTTCCATTCCAAAGAGGCCATATTTACCATGAAAGCCATGCATAAAAGTAAAAGATTATTGTAATAAACATGAAGAGTTCCTGACCATTTATCATTCAAAATTTAGGGGTAATCAGCCTTATATGAGACGCTGGCAAGTAGGCATATTAACATTGAAAATAATCTATCGATCAAAACTTTGGATGATTAATTGAGCTGAAAGTTACCACCCTTTTCCAGCACTATCTAACAGTGTGTCATTCCACAGAATTTAAACAACCCCGTTCGTTGACTCTGCTCCAGGGGCTTAGCCGCAATGCGTCCAGCGTGTCATTTGGACACGCAGAACACTGTTTTTTGACAGTTTGGACACCCAAAAGTTTATGTCAGAATTTGTTGAAGATGACTTTTCTTAGAAGATAGAAGATGTAGAAGCTGTAGTGTCACTTTTATAAGACACACAAAGCAGTATCTGGCCTAAAAAAGCAAAATCTGTAAAAGTATAGGGTCTATCTTATTAGTAGTATGTATTATGTACCACACTTTGGACACGCAAAAGTCTATGAAACCTCTATTTGGACACCCTGTTTCCAAATATCGGCTAAGACCCTGCTCTGCTCTTGAAAGAAAAATCCAGAATTTTCAAGAACACACCATGACTGAATGTACAGAAATCTCAGTTTGTTGTGGTGAATGAGGAGTGGACTTTGAACGTGCATAAAATCATCATCATCACAGGTCCAGATGCCACCGTTTAATGAATGGTGTGTTTACCTGTAACGCTGCTGATTCTCTGCGCAGTTCCTGTATGACCATGGCCAGAGCCTCTGGGTTGACTCCACTCTCACACAGACGCACACACACTGACAATGTCTCGGCATCAAGCCCTGTGTTGAGAAGCTTAGATACATCTAGCAGAGCTGAAAATGGATAATTACAAGAACATTATTATGTTGCACAGTTACACCGTATGCCAAGAAATAATACTGGGGTATACAGGGTCCGACAATAACCAAAACATGATACAAACCTGTAGGGCTAGTACCACCTGGAATGTACTAGTCCTACTACAACCTTCACTAGCCCTGCCCCACAATCAAAATAATTATTAGCGAGCGAAGATCGGAAAGGCGGCAGGCCTTTCGCGAAGCCTCGCAGTAAGTCAATTTTGCGTGAGTGTATATGACGTCACTATAAGAAATACATACAGGGACCCAGAAAGTCGTCGTGAGTCAACAATCATCCCTCGTGCGGCCGACTTCCGCTGTGGGAGGTAGTTTAAGTAGGTTAAGTAACGACCGACTGCATTGGTCGACAATGACGTAATGTACAGTACAAAAACAAGAAAGCCTCCCATTGGACGAAATGTATGAATGAACGTGCGTGAATGAAAGTGGATTGTTGCGGGTGCTGCCACTGAATTTCTCGCCTGTCCGTGGGTCAATTCTAATGCAGTTACTGTTTAGATCGTTAGAATCGCCAGAATTCATTCTACTGGCCGTTGAATTATCTTTAAAATCGGCCCGCTTCCTGGCCATGCCACGCCGTGGCCGCTACTATAACAAACTCAATTTCTCGCCTGTCCGTGGGTCGATTTTAATGCGATTTAGATTGTTAGAACCGTCAGAATTCATTCTACTGGCCATTGAATTCTCTTAATAATCTGTTGCCAAATGTATATTTTGTGACAGTTTGAAATCATAATAATTTGTATGTCATTAATTTTCTGTCAATCAATGCTGTCTTTTGGTCAGAACAGAGACATTGATCAAACATTGTATACAAATTATTACAATTTCAAACTGTTGCAAAATATACATTTCGCAACCGATTTTAAAGAGAATTCAATGGCCAGTAGAATGAATTCTGGCGGTTCTAACGATCTAAACTGCATAAAAATTGACCCATCAGGCACCAACATAATTTTCAGAACTAACTTGCCATGCCAGGCAAGTAGTAAATGATTTTGACTTGCCCGACATAATTTTTGACTTGCTCGAAGTAAGATATAACATATGCTAGAAAGGCATGTATTGTTTATTAAGTATTTAAAGATTTGAAAACCATTTTCTTTTCAGTTTGGTTGCAAATGTATGCATAGCTCAGGATATCTGGGCCATTTACTAAAAAAAATGCGTTTAGTGTTCAGAAAATCAGCTTGCCCATTCGGGCAAGTGAAAACTGAAATGTACTTGCCGGAAAGTCCTTTTTTCAAAAATTCACTTGCCGGGGCAAGCGGGCTAGTACTTATGTCGGTGCCTGCCCATGGACAGTTTTAACATGGATATAGTAGCGGCCACGGCGTGGCAGTTCCCACAACAATGCACGTTCATTCATGCATGTGAATCATTTCACGTTTCATCCAATGACAGCGGTTTTGTTATATTGTGTCATTGCCGACCAATCAAAACGGTACATACAAACTACATACAAAGACGGAAGTCAGCCGCACATGGTGTCACAACGCCTTTCTGGGTCCCTGTATGGATTTCTTGATGATGTCATACACTCATGCTCTATTGCATTTCTGAGAGGCTTCGCGAAAGCCCTGCGGCCTTTCCGAGCTCTGCTCCACCACCACTAATGGGTGTGAAGGTGTGTCTCTCCCGACCTATAGATGGCACCACATGTTTTAGAAGTAGCAGTTAGAAACTCATGTGTTATCAAAACAGCTCTTGTGCAAGTAGTGTGTCCCCCTTGAGGATTAATACAGAACTAAACTATGGAAAACACTGTGGTAGTGAGCGATAATCAGGGTTTTAGTAATTTGGGAGTTTTAAATCCGTACGAGACATTTCACTGAGTCAACAAAATTAGATCAAAATAGCTGCACCGCGTGCAGGTTAACAAGTTTTCGCTGATTTACCCTGTCCTGATATACGAAAGAGGCCCATATGTACTTACTGTCCATAGTTTGTCTGGCAGAGGCAACTTTCGCGCTTGTGTCGGCCATGTTGACCGGCTCCCGTGTTTTCATTGGTCAAAAAATATACATTTATATTCATTCGGCGCAACTGAAAGATGTTTGACAAAATTGATCGAAATCAAAATCAACAATTTATATGATAATCGTATCGACTATGTACTTTATAGTAGTTACATTCGCATATTGAGCATTTTATTTGAAGTGCGGGATCATGGTTTGTTGTGATTGGTTCGATTGGAACGAGGCGGCCATTCGAAATTAAAAATAGGGGATGTTGTGAGGAGGCAAAAAGTTTGTATCTTCATTTATCTTTCAATTTGAAGCAAAAGCAGTGAGAGAAATAGTGTTCAATGAAAATATTAAAGGTATACTCATAGAATATGAAATAACTTGAGATTTCTGGTGTAGAATCTCACAAGCTTCTTTGAATTTGACTTCATAACATGTTCGAAATGTGGAGATGTGTTTGTAGAAATGGTACAGAAATCAGCTGTGTACATAGTTCGAGCAACTCTAACTGTGGCATAGGCCGTTGCTTTCTATATTATGTTCTATTGGGCCTAATCAGAGGCCAAATTAGAACATCATATAGAAAGCAACGGCCTATACCACAGTTAGAGTTGCTCGAACTACTGTGTACATACCAGTAGGCTTGTGTACAAAGTCATCTGTTCACAGCTTTGATGAAATATAATCATGCCTTGTAACTAGGGTTACATGCCATAATAAGAATTAGAGACTGGAACCTGTGAATTCCTCAAACCCATCATCCTGCTCAAGACTCTTCCATAGATCTTTTTAAAAACATGGAGGCATGTGAAAATATTATACCACTATTCAGAGCATCTAAAAGGACAAAGTATCTCATAGAAATTCATACCACTGAGAAATTATTTTTGATGATGCTTATGATATAGGGCCTTTTAGATATGGCATGAAAATTATTAGGGTGCGAGATAAGCAAAACATCAAGCAATTTTAAAAATTGAAAACTAAAAGAATATGTGTATAGATACTGATGTACACGTCACCATAAAAATCAGTGCCTCAATCCTAAATATATTTAAATCATACACTAGAAATTAATACAACAGCACAAAACGTTTCTATTTGAACATCAGGTAAATAGATATTGCTCCTGAACTTGAGACATGACAACTTTCAGTTAGTGTTTTTTTTAAATATAAATCTGTTCCGTACAATCTAAACTAGACAACAACTGTCTGTTTGTAAACAATCATACTGTCATTCTTTGAGAATGATAATTATCTCTTGTACATTATATATCGATATGTAGGTGATAGGTTTTTCTGTTGTTTTTTATCTGCAGACTACTAAAGAGTTATGTGCTGAATCCAGTTGTCTACAGTGGAAAAATCAGGCTTGCACAGAATGAGTTTCAATCTATTTAAGACTCCATCGCTGGCCAGCCCTAATGTGAAAAGCGGCATGCCTGGTATTGAGCGCCTCTGCCCAGGCATCGAGGCGCATGAACACGGTAAAATAGCGCCATCTATTGGCGTCAGTCTGAATACCACAACTCCCAGCCCTCCGCTATGTGGAAATGTTCCCACACCCAAGAAATCCAGCCTGGAGCACCTGACAGTCAGTCATTCCTCTCCGCGCAACTTGAGAAGCCCTATGTTCAAAACCCCTGGACGAACCATGTCATACAGATACGGCAGCCCTCGACTGAAGACGCCCACGAACCACAACCAGGAACCCTATCGGTTTCAGACACCCCTCACGAGGCCCACACCCAACCCGTTTGACGCCCACCTCATGGACCGGTTACATCATCCAACCTTCAGCCCCAGCGTCTTCGCCTCGACATCAACGCCATCAGGAGACGAGGTGAGTGGGGCTCAGTCAGGGACTTCTAAAGCCAGGACACATCCAGCAGCGTCTTAGCTAGCACAATATTTGGGTGTCATTTTGACACCCAGACCCCCAATATAGAATCCCACATAAGGATCCCAATTTTTTTGTGGTGAATTTCTAGAAATGCCAATTCTAAGATATGTTGTGTTAGGAGGGAAGTTTGAAACATGTTTTTCATGAACATCCCTAACTCAGTGTACATATTGTTTAAAGGAATTCCATACTCATTGCCAACAGTTTTGTCTCATTTTCTTTTTTTTACATAAGAATATATTTTCAAAAGGTTGTTCTCATTCGTATATGCATTAGATTCGATACCTAGGAAGGCCCCTGAGTTGAGCAGGCTTCATAAATGTGATTTGTTGCAGTAGGTTAGCTCTTGTTTGATTTACAGTTTTTTGTTACCATATTGTAGGGCTGTCATTGTTTAAAAAAAATTGTCGATTCGATATATTGATACTTCTTTTTCGATTTCGATTATTTCGATACGATACATTGATATATGCCCATGGATTCTATAATGTTCATTTAATCAAATTATAATTAGGTAGTTTGAATTTCAGAACAGTAAGACATATATATGCATGATTTTTTTCAAGATTTAAACCTCAAATCTTACACCCTGCAGGGAGGGTTCTTTTGTAATACTGCCTAACTCATTCCTTATTAGAAGACTATTCAGGCAATATACGTTATAAAGGGCTGAGTATTCAAATATATTCAAATGTATTAGTTTATATTACTTATTATTCAATACCCAGCCCCTTGTTACTTTTAAAAAACATCATTACAACATAACTACATCAACAATCACATCAGCCACATTGTTTGCGAACGATGAACTATGTACCATTGGTCGTTAATTGTTCGTCATATCATACCTTCGGAAGGCTTCTGCTAATCTCACTGCGACGGATATTCACGAAACTGATCGTGAATTTCCGTTCTTTCATAAGTGGCGTGTCTCAATATATACATTTCCTAATGCACTGCGAAGGGAAAGTGCGGCAAAGCACCACTTCGTCTATTTTGTAAACAACATGGCGGCACCGACACGTGGGGAGCAAGCAGCGAACAGCCGCTGCACTCTTCGCAGTTTTGCCGTCAGTAGGTTAGTTTTTCTTTTTTTGCCATCTCGATGCATCGATTAACGCATCGAGATAGCAAAATTGCAGTCATCGATTGACTGCAATTGTCGGTACATCGATGTGAGGCGTATCGATGACTGCCCTACCATATTGTTTTTCTTCTTCCAGACTCCCAACCGCCCGTTTCAGTGGTCTATAGACCAGCAGGCCATCCTCTACCCGGCTGATATCAACGAGATGCCTCACCAACAAGACACCTTTTCTTGGTGAGTACAGTAATAACTTAGGCCCTAAATGCAATTTGGTGGACACCAAGACATGGGCATAACCTGGAAATAAGTTAAGTACGGTTCTAGATACCAGTATTCCGTTGTGCTTGCAGTTGCAGTATTTTATTGTATAAATCAGTATGTATATTGACTGCATGTAAAAATTGTACAAAATTAATTGCAAGGTTCAAAAAAGTGCAAAGTTCCATGTGAAGTAAAGGCTATTTATGGGGGTTTGCTGCTGAAACACAAATCAGTCATGGCACCATTGTAAGCGTACACATTTACTGTAAAGCTACCATATCCGTCTTAATTGGCTTACTAGTCAAAGGTTGAACCCCGGCAATGGGTGTAATTCGATACCTATTGTTTATCTGACTATTTCATCTCCTTTTCAGCCATGATGAAGACACAGAGGCTCGTCTCCAGGAGGCCATCGAGACATTTTTCTCTAGTCGTGTGATCGCGCCGTCACCGTGGACGGACGAGAACTCCAGCAAGCCGAGCCGAGTCATAACCCAACACGAAGGTACTGTATTTAGAACTGGTTTATCTTACAGGCATATAATTTTCACGCTCTCCTTGATAGCACCAAAATAACCACCTTCAAATAAATACTGTACACTGCCTTGATAGTCCGTGTGTAAAAACATTCCGGATTTTTCCGTTTGGAAGAATCCGGAATGTTTAAAAACGGACAAAAATGTAATGCAAAAAAAAATAGAAGGGGACCTACGCTCGTCCCTTTGTCCGTTAGTTTCACTGTCAGTCAATAGGATGCGCCACTATCACCTTCACAGGCGTCATATATGCAGAATCATAAAAATTCCCTGGCAAAATTAATTCTAATTATCAAATCATCTCTCTAATGCTTTTTTTAACCCTTTAACTTTGCTATTTAAATATAATTAAATGAAATATTTCAGCTCTTTTTTGGCCATTTTAACCCATCCCTTTCCCATTCCTTTGTTTGAGTGCTTCCTGAATATGAAGCCATCATTACTTTGTCTTACCTGGTTGCTAATGGCAACTAGGTGAGTTGTTCTCGCCTGATGTGGCAGGCAGCTTGAACATTTTGACTGCAATCAGAGAGCTTCTATAGTATGGAAGCTCCCTGATGTAATCTAATGATCAAATGCAGACAAGTTCGAGCTTGGTCACGTCGCCGCCGCCGCGACAGTTCACTTGACAAAAATTAGTTTGCGTCATGATCGGTAGATGTCGCTGCACAGGGGCTTAGCCGTAATGCGTCCAGCGTGTCATTTGGACACGCAGAACACTGTTTTTTGACAGCTTGGACACCCAAAATTTTATGTCAGAATTTGCTGAAGATGAGTTTTCTTAGAAGATAGAAGATGTAGAAGCTGTAGTGTCACTTTTATGAGACACACAAAGCAGTATCTGGCCTAAAAAAGCAAAATCTGTAAAGGTATAGGGTATATCTTATTAGTAGTATGTATTTTGTACCACACTTTGGACACGCAAAAGTCTATGAAACCTCTATTTGGACACCCTGTTTCCAAATATCGGCTAAGACCCTGTGACGCTGCATAAGGGGATCGAATCCGGACTATTTAAACACCAGACTTTTTTGATTTTAAGAGATCCGTACTATTTAAGCACGGAATATTAAGGCAGTGTACAGTATCTAAATAGTTAGTGGTCGCACCATTAAGCGAAAACTCGAGCACTTGGTTGGGGTGAGGCTGACTCGACCCGTTCAAACAGCATTTGAAATAATCGATTATTTCAAATGTTAAATTTAATTAATTTATGCATAAATTTTGTGAAATTACGCGGCCAAAACATACAAAAACAATGGAACTTTCGTTTACATGACACAGAACGGCTCAGTGTCAACACTCAAGAGTAAACATATCTATTGCGCCATATTTGCTGCACCGATTCATCAAGTGCCGCGGTACACCGCATGTGTGTCTGGCATGTGCCGCGCACAATAATGTGTGAAATCGTTTGCCTTGAAATTACGGCAATGTGGTCGTAAAACTTGAACCGAAATGGTTAATTGTTCGAAATATTTTTGGATCAATCGATTCAGACAATCTCTTCGCATCCGAACCCTATAAATTAGTGCTAGTACGATCAATCGGCGGCTCGAGCTATTGCTCGTATCGCCGCCGCTGGCGAGCACTCGAGCCGCCATTACAGCTCGCCGAGTTCGGCGAAAATGTAAATAAAGCCACATTGTCAATCATCCGCCATGTTTTTTGTCTTGCTTACGTCTTTCCCACGTGGGATCCCATCAAGATCGCACGATAGCAGGACGTGATTGGCTTAGGCAAGCATGGGCCTGTTCTAATTAGCGTGATTGACAGCAATTTACGTTGCTCATTGGCTTAGGCAGGCATGGTGCGGTTCTAAATTAGGGTGATTGACGGCAATTAATTTTGCTCAGCTGTTGATTTCACCACATGTGCAATGAGTAGTTAGGGCTCGTAATATGTCGATTAATCGCTCGGCAGTTTCAGCGATTGCTCGAGACGTTTTTTAGCGGCAAATCCGAGCACTAATTTTTATAGTAATATATATAAAGTACGAGTGCTTGAATGTGCAAATTTAAGGTAGCACAAATACCTTCTAGCAGGGCTGTAAAGAGGAATGTCTCTCCTAATTAAAGCTATATACAGTAACGGTTTCCTGCTTTGTGTATGAGAAATGGAAGGTCCCTTAGCTAGGGTATTGAAACTAGGTCGTACAAAATATGCATCAAGTATCATTAATAATAATTGGGTGTTCGATTGTTCAAAGAAGGTTGCAATATATTGGAATATCTTTTAACCAATTATCCTTGACAGTGTTCAAAGGTGAAGAAATTGGAAAATTTCCAATCACAAATTGACACTTTTGGTAGTTCTAGACCGTACAAATTGTTTTTTGTAAAAAAAATGTTCATTTGTGTGCAGTACTGTATCTAATGAAATATGTGATTGTCACTTACTTAAACCTTATATACTAGGGCTCCTTTGAATTCAACTGCGGCTCCCTCAAATTTCTCCAAGGATGTATGCTGTTTGATATACACAACACCATCAAGAAGCTTACGAAGATGCAATTGTGCTCCCTGGAAAGAAGTCTTAATTTTGAGCCATGTGTACTCAACACAATCCAGTTCTTGTTCTCATGATTCATTATCCTTGATATTTATTTTTTCAGCCTCCATCCATGAAGTAGCAGTCCCAATCTCATCCGTCAACAAATCATCAAAAGCCAGAACCTCAACAGACCTAGGAAAACAAGATGGTAACCACATTTTACTGTTCACTTTCACTTGTTCAACTTTAACTCATTCACACTCAAGAGTTCCTTTAGGAAGTGTCGTCTGCTACTCTCACACTTTCGAAAATAAAGTTTGAATAGAGTGAATGTTCAGGAAATGTTTAAATGAGAGTGATGGTTTGGCTTCTGATCCACATTTCTCTTTCAAATGCTTTCCCAAAAGTGCTATTTTGCGTAAAATATTTCCAAAATCATCAGGTGCGTTTTGGCTGCTCTGAGTGTTATTGTGTTAATGCTTAGACTTAATATTTCCACTCATATTTTTTCTGATAATCTTTTGAGAAAACAAATCAAAAATTTAGTATAAATATTTCGCTGTTTAGTTTCTAGTTTCTGTTATCTAATTAGTCAACAAGCGCAGGGTGCAACATAGGTTGCAAAACATTATTTTTTGAGCGGGGCAAGGTACAGTGTCTTAGCCAGGATTTAGAAACTGGGTGCCTAAAATTGGCAGTTGTAAAATTTTTTGGTGTCCAAATTGTTAAGGGGGATCACAATATACTCATATTTCAACCATAGACATGTATAAATTCATCAAAATAAGGCATGATATCATTAACCAATGTCATGGGATTTATAAGGAGATGGAAAAATTCAATTATAAGCTTGAGATTGATATTTTTAGAAATCTCACACACAAAAAATTGGGTGTCCTGAGGGGTTCTTTTTAAGGGTTTGGGTGTCCAAAAAGGCACCCGGACGCCCTGCTGGCTAAGACCATGGCAAGGTACCCCTAAAGTTGCCGTGCCGGCACTTCCACTTGCTCCACCCCACTGTTAAACACAGAAGAGATTGGACTTTGCCCAAAACGTTGCTTGCCGAGCGGGGCAAGTCAGGGTCTTGTTCAGCTTGTCCCATTGCAATTTTTTTGTCGAATTCACTTGCAACGGGGCCAGTGGTTATGTTGCACACTGAAGCGATAGTAATTATTTATGGATTGCAGGTTCTTAGCTTGGATTTTGCAACTGGGTTTCCAAATTTGGCCTTTGTAAACATTGCTAATTGTATTAATGCTTTACATGTGTTGGTGTATTTAACTGTAGATACATTTTTGAACTTCAACATGCCATATAAATATTTATTTCACTACAGTCTGTTTTACTTGCCATGGCATTTAATTGACACCAACCTATAGTTGTGACAACTTTATATCAGATTTTTATCAGAATTCTGTCTTATTGTCATATACATATATACAGAATTGACCATTTTGGTGCTCCTTGACCTGCTTAGACTAACTCCTTTTAAATGTTGTTCATTTCTTACATCTTATTTTATTTATTTTATTTCTATGTTTGTTGTTCAGTTGCTTGTCAGACAGCATTATCATTACCGGTGGATTTAGACCTGCAGAAAATATTAGGTAAGTCAGTTTAATATTGAAAATAATCCTGAAAAGAAGGAATAAATATCTTGCATGTGGATTATTTTGTTATATCTCCTTTAGTTCGTTATCATTAAAATTCTACATGTGCCCAGAAAAACCAATAACCAGTTGTCTTTAACCCCACTTTCCACTCGCTTGATATGAAATGTCCACCTTTCAAAGGTTTTCTCCATCGTATAACTTCAATGGGGTTCATTTCTTAGAGGATTTTCTGCAATATCTTGCCTAGTTCTAGGCCAAAAAATTTATTTCATCTCTAAATATTTGACATAAAAGCAATACCAAATCATAACTGTGTCTACCCTGATTTAGTTCTTTAATTGCTCACCCGGTGGACTGCAGTGACTGTGAGATCTCTATGATTCTGACTGACCATTGTAACCACCCTTAGCGCCATCTATCATCAGTAGGGTTCGGATGCGAAGAGATTTTTGGTATCCACATAAATTGACACCTAGACATTAAGCATAAAATAGAGACCAGAAGAGTGAAAAGCAATTATCTAATGAAATCAAAGACTGGGAGCTAGTCTTTATATCACCATACAACAGACCTGGGAGGCTGTGCTCATTTTAAGAGGTTTTCACTTCTCTACATGGTATTCCTGTCTGGAGTTTTCAGTGTGATCTTTGTTTTGTTTCCAGGAGAGTATTATACCCAGCAGCAGGGCAGTGAGGAAAGCAGCCCCGATGTCTTGAGTACCTCCACTCTCCGGAGAAAACTCTTCTGCCAGGGAGATACAGAACCCGCCAGCCCGCACGAGTAAGTGGCATGTACAGTACAGACAGAGTTTCCATCATGAGTGGATGCAAAGGGAAGGTATCTTGCACTTGTGAGTGAGTTTGTATCTTGGGACAAGGCTTGCCGAGTCCCAAGACACAAAATCACTCACAAGTGCAAGAAACCTTCCCTTTCCATCCACGAGTGATAGAACCTGTTTCTCCCACAATATAAAGGAGAAATATACATGTTTTATTGTGAAGTTAGCTAGCTAAACTTAGTCAGTAAAAGGCCGCTTATGCACTAATTCAACAATGGTAATACGCGTGGTGTGACATGCACCGATTGTTTTCCTTAGAAACTGGCATTCAAATGCATATGTGATGCTTGTATATAAGTGCATGTGCACCATTGTTGGGTCTACTGTTGGAGCAGCAGAAAATTCTTTGTTTTTTACCAGGTCAGAATTAAGTGCCTTGAGAAGCACCTTATAAAACATGTTCATTTCATATCAGCTTTTAGGAGCTTCCTTTACCTCAGAGGCATGTTTATTGATGTTGCCGTTTTATGGTCTGTTTCAGGCAAGGAAAAGAGGCCGCAGATCCCTAACCCAGCGTTAGTGAGCTGTCGGTATAGCTTTAACTTAGAGGCCTGTTTTTACTTTCCCTGTATTAGTGAGGTTTCCATTTCTTAGAGGCCTGTTTTTACTAGCCCTGGGCTTGTGAGCTAGCTTTACCTAAAAGGCCTGTTTTCACTAGCCCTGTGTTAGTGAGCTTCCTTTATCTTAGAGGATTGTTTATTGATATTGCCGTATTATGTTCTATTTCAGACAAGAAAAGGAGGCCGCGGATCCTGCACATCTGGACAACGAGTCCCCTAAAGTATCCCCGCTGAAATGTGTGACTCCGGAGCCTGCAAGCTATGATCGTACACCAAAATCTGTAAGCAAGACAATTGTCACATGCTTTACACACTTATTTTTTCATTTACACACTTATCTTTTTACCAGTACTGCTGATTCTTAATGGTTTTGTTTTGCAATTGTGTATCTTCACCCTTTCTTTGCTTCATAGTGACTAGCCAATGAATAAACATTGAAGAAAACTAAAGTACCCTAGAAAAAAACACCTGAAGTCACTAGCAACATTCTCACACGCCTCAAGTGGTATTCACGCCCAGGATCTTAAACTCGCTTGTATTGTATTTAATAGTACCGATACTTAAATACCGTACCATTTTGTTCTTAAAGGTATCCATCACTACCCATAATCTTCCTTCAAAGCTTTGTGAATTTATGATCATAGTCTAAGCTATTTTTTATTCAGTTGTAAGTTATAAGTTTCAAGACCACACGCAAAGGAGGTCTACATGTATGATTAGGTTGAACTCCCATATTGTAGAATCAGGTCTGATGTCAATTTTTTGCAAATATATTTCTTTTATGAAAATCTTTTCCTTTGTCTTGTAAGTTTCAATGGTCATGATGACAAGTGGTCTACATGTTTAATTGGGTCAAGCTTCTCAACTTTTCGCAGATATCATTATGAAAATATTTTGATTTGTCTTGTAGGCTCACTTTTCGTCTAGTCCCATCATCATCTCCAGACTGCCTTGCCGGTCTCCTGTCAGCGGTCGAACCTCCATAGGCGGAGAACATCTCACCTCGCCAGAGCTCTCCCCTATTATCACTCGCTCCAGGCACTGCAGTCCAGGTAAATAAGATGGGTCAGAGCTAGAGGGTGTCTTCCATAAAAGATCACTTCTTGGGAAAAATTACATTTCGTTGTGTATTATCCCCGGAAAGCCTGTGAATTTAGTGCAGAAACTAAATGTTGGCACCTCTTTTTATTACCCTCAAAGCTGGAACTTTAAATCTTGGTTACCAAGAGAAGTTCTTACCAGTTACAAGGGTTTTACATCCAACATTATAAAATAATTTTTAGCTTACTTCACGCTTTAATGTCTGTAGTGCCCAAAATGTCCTAGAATATTTTGGTTAGACAATAGCATTTTCAGGGATATTTTAAGGTAAAATTTTGGTCAGAATT
This sequence comes from Maea johnstoni, assembly GCA_963942565.1. Lineage (NCBI taxonomy): Eukaryota > Metazoa > Annelida > Polychaeta > Spionida > Magelonidae > Maea > Maea johnstoni. The sequence continues at coordinate 588,966 of OZ012693.1, forward strand.
CATGTTCAATGTCATTTTCAAAATTGCTGTGCATCTAAATAGTAGGAGATCTACAGACAAGAATGGGTGAACGTTGGTTTGTATGATTTATTCGCTCTGTAGATGGCGCTGCTGAACGGTTACTGCGGCTTCCCTCCACCATGCCCTACGAAGGCACCCCGTCCTCCGGTCGTCACACCATACCCATGGACAGTCCTCTAATGTATGATTTATTCTCTCCCTAGATGGCGCTGGTGTGCGGTTACTGCGGCTTCCCTCTACGCCCTCCACCATGCCGTACGAAGGCACCCCGTCCTCCGGTCGTCACACCATACCCATGGACAGTCCCCTCATGTCCCCCATCACAAACAGCTTAGATATCAGCCCTCATCCTCTCAATGGTAAGTGGTTTTGGTGTAATTGATTGACGAATCAATGCTGGTCCTAAAAATTACAGCCTGCTTTCATGACAATACAAATATTTATACAGTTCTAAAGATAATTGGTTAGGCCTAAAAAAAAGTTGTTTGTTTCCTGTAACCCTAACAAGTTTTTATTCAAAAAAATCCCTACCCTTAAGTTTTTTCCGCCCTCCCAACTCCCAATCAACGAAAAACGTGCATTAAACGAACATTCTTGACCAAAAAAGTGATGCAAAAAAAATAATTTTACCGACCTACCTACCCTATTTTTTTAAAGACCGTTACAGGAAACAAGCAATATTTCTTTCTTGGCCTTATGTAGTATTTCATTGCCTTGTAGCTGTTTTAGTGTGTAAGATTCTGACCTTAATCAACTAGGCCTCTTGTACAACAAAAACAGAGTAATCCTACTTCAGAACAGCCAAATATTTGGTCAAGTTACTCAAATATTTTGAAAAATGCTAGTTTTGAGCAAATAGTTCAAAATAATTCAATTTATCAAGAATATTTGGCCTGATTAGATATTACTTAGAAGCGATAAATACGTATATGGTTATTGTTGAAATCTGGATGTATTAGGTCTCCCTTGAAAAATTGAACACCCAGTTCTTTATGATTTCTCATTTTGGACACCCAGTTTTTTAAATCCTGGCTTAGGCCTTTTCGCATAAGTTATTTGGCTATGTACTGTAAATTCTCGCAAATCTCGGACACTTTTTATTAATTACGATTTTCATAGGCTGATGGTGGCCGAAATTTTCCGAAAACAGCGATCAAAGCTCAGACACTGTGGCCGAAATTGACAAAAATTATCAACTGAAACGAAAGCTAGATGGAAAATCGATCACTAACTTCGTACACAATTTTCCCCGACAAAATCATTATTATCCACCTACCTGACTTGTCATTTCTCTGCTATATATACTAATTAAGTAACTTGCCTCCCTTGTATGTTGTTTACTTGTTTATTCTCGCTGCCGTACGCAAATCACGCATTGAATTATACTTGATGACAAGTCTTACTTTCAAAATGACGCTGCCCAAGCTATATTCCACTCTCCACGCAGAAATATGATACCTACTTCCGGTTTCGCAACGATCGTGTTTTGGCAGATATGGGCACTAGAAACGATCGTTCATGATCTAAAATCAATCGCAAACTTTGGAAATCTAAATGTTTTTTTCTTATATCAATGAAATTTACTTGGTGGCCGTTATTTGATGAAATGTGTCCTTGGATGGATCGGGGTGGGCGAAATTCCCCAGTAATTATTTTGTAAATTAATTATAGTGGCTGAGATTTCTAGGGCAGCCAAGATTTCCGAGAATTTAGGGTATGGTTAATCTAGGGAAACAACAAGTTCAGAAACCTTTCATATGACAAACTAAGCTTGTACACTGGTGTTTTAGTGTTGTTTTATCCTTTATTTATTTTGCTTTCATATTACCTGTTTTATTTCATGTTTTCAGGTATTGAGGAGAGGGGGCAGCATCGGGCGGCAGACCCTTCACCAGACACCTTTATCGGGGAGCCCCAGCCAGCCAATCAGAATCACGACCCTCTCAGCATGAGGGGCGTCGAGGAGGAGGAAGAGAAGGAAAACATTCCCATCTTAAGCATGATCTCCACACTACAAAAACAAGACCAACTCCAAGACGAACAGCAGAGCATGGACGTAGACTCGTCACGATTGAGCGACTCTGAAGACCAGGATTGCTTCCGGGGGAATTCTGACAGTTCCCGTCCATTCTGTCTGTCCACGATCAAGGAACAGTCGGTAGACATGGAGAGCTTAAATCACGAATACGGTTTGACCATCAACACAACCAATCAGGATACTGGTTACCAAACAAACAGTCTGCAATTGACCAATCAGGACACAGGATACCAGACCAACAGTCTACAGTTGACCAATCACGATGGAGCTCTCCATAGCAACCTGACTGGTCCAATGAGCAGTTTTCCGTGTTTAAGTTATGATACAGGAAACGACAGCAAAGACGAATGTTTTCAGTCGAGCGAAAGGATAAAAGCTACGGCTAGAAAGGAAGTGTTCTGTGGATTCTACCAGAAGGATACGGTTACCACGACAACAACAACTAGTATCACTTCCGCAGCTAATGGTTTTAAAGTTCAAGATCCTTTCTCCTCCTCCTCATCCTCATCTTTGAAAATAGGCAACACTGGAGGTACAAATAAATCCATTCCCGTCTACGAAAAGTTCTTCCAGACGTCCCACCTGATAGGCTCAAAGACAGGAGGCAGTAAAAACAAACACGATTCCTTGTTTTCATGGCAACCACTGAATGCTTCAACTCCGCATAAATCACCTGGCTTTGAAAGTTTGAGTTGATGATGGTTTGGATTTTTAGGGAATTTTGCTCAATGTCATATTGTCACATTTCTGTTGGCTCAAGCCGAGAGGGTGTCTTCCACCTTACAGGTAAAGTGATGTGAACAGAACTTGTCTCAATAAATCAAGATTTACGATTGGACATCAATGTCATCATCTAGGCAGATGTAAAATAAAAAAATATATATGTCCATTAATATAGTCGAGTTTCAAAGAAAGAGAATCTACAGAGTTCATTTTTTCATTTAACCCATTCATGCTTGGATACCTCGACGACTAGTGTTCTCAGAATCCATGATACCTTTGAAGATAACTATAGATATGAGTCGGAGTGAGAATTACATTCAATGTGATTTTCAGGAGAGTTGTGGTTGGAATCTAATCAATATTAGCAAAACAGTCTTCGGGCACTACAGGCAAGAAGGGATTAAATTATATCCTATCATTTGTAATATATACGTGTTGATTCTTTATTGAATTATTTTATCTCAATTGTGTTCACAATTGTCACAGTGATTTAACCGATTTGGATATATTTTCTATTGAAAAGTGAACTAGATGCATTTCTTAGGTGTCTGTAGAAGATTTCATCCTGCAGGAGGATTTCGGTATCGTTTCCCTAGTATTGTAAAGAGGGGTTTCCTGCTATTGTTTTGGTTGTTTTATTCTGAGTATATCAAATTCAGAGCTTAACATCCTGTCAAATTGTGCCTTATCATCTCAGAAGACCTGGCTAGTTTGTTGTGATCTTCCTAATTAGTTTTGCTTATTCAGAAAGTAAGAAAGGGAATCAGAACTGATTAGATATACCCTCTTCAAATCTTTCCTTATTTAATGCTTTATTCCAAAGCTATTTCCAAAACGTGGAGAAAGATCACCATGCAGCTCGGCCTTATAGGGTGCTTCTGGTAATGTGTTAATATTCTCTTTTTTCTTTTGATATTGCAATCTTTTTTCATTATTTTCTCAATGTTTGAAAGTTTTATGGGGTTTCTCACCAAAAAAATGTGTGAAAAATACTCATGCATTTTTGAGTTGTTTTTATAGTGACCTTGCATGGAATATTGCCTCACGATTAATTCTGATATCACTTTTAGAATTTATGACTGCCCCTGCTCAGGAGGGCAGCATATGAATAAGAATCTTTCCTCCAATCAGGGCAAGGGATTTCTCGTTGGTTTATTCAAAGTCTCTGCAGGTGGTCAATCTTCCTCCAATCAGAGCATGGAATTTCTCGTTGGTTTATTCGCAGTCTCTGCAGGTAGTCATAAAAACAACCAGGAATTTTTATTGTGTACGGCTTTAATTTGGTGTGTTATAACTTTTGCTTTACAGCCCTGCTGGGGGTATTTGTGCTCCTTTAAATTTGCACATTTAAGCACTCAAAGGAGATACGAAGCAGGATGTCTATTTGAATGATGTTATTTTGGAGCTGTCATGGGGAGTGTGAAAATAGCGAAAAATAAATGCCTGTAAAAAAATACTAGTTATACAGTAATAACAATACAGCAATCATGGGTATTCAAAATCAGCAACCATACAACTTCTGTTGTCATTTTTTATAAAACAATCAAGTTATTCCAGATGAATACCATAATAAGTGTTTACATATTAGGTATGAAGCACGGTATCTTAGCTTTATCTCCTAGCATTCACAATGAAGTGCAGTGTCCCACATACAAGGTAGCTGGACTAGTAAAAATTTGAAAAAGGGCTCTCTAGGGCTAGTAAATTAGCAACCCATGTAACCCTACCAGATTAGTTCAAATTTACCAGTCATGATAAGATTGACTATTTGACTTGTTGAAATTTTGGTTGGTGCCTATATGAAGATATAAATCAATAGCATATTTTCTAGCATATTTTCTTGCATATTTAGATAATAAGTTTTAATATGGATTTGGATTTTCAGGTAGGGCCAGTACAGGTTGGAGTAGGGCTGGCAGCACCTGGAATCTACTAGCCCTACTCCAACCTGTACTGGCCCTACCTAGAAATCCAAATACATATTAAAAGACCCTTCTATTACCTATTACCTACCAGGTTTGTCGAGTGTTCTGATTATTGTCAGAGCCTGAAGTGCGACACAGAACTTAAATGATTTACATGAACTCATTCACACATACCTCATCTATATACTAGTATTTGTGTGTCGTCAACTGATATCTCTGCCATGCTAGTGCTTACCCAGGCAGTGTCTTAGCCAGGATTTAGAAACTGGGTACCCAATATTAGCAAATAGCAATTATAAAATTTTGGAGCGCCGCATTTTTCAAGGGTTACCTCAATATACTGAAATAACAACCATAAACAGGTATTTACTGACATAAAGCACATGCAATGCCATTGAAATTATATTAGGGTGATAAGAAATTATATTATACATGTATATTTAAATTGATATTTCAAGAAATTCCTGTCCCAAAGTTTTTGGGTGTCCTGCAGGGTTGTTTTTGAGGGTTTGGGTGTCCAAATGACACCCAGACGCCCTGCCGGCTAAGACTATGTACTCAGAGCCATCCAGGCTTGATGCTAGATATCTAGAAGCAGTTTCTGAGAACGTGTAGGACATTTCCCAAATCCAATGAGTAGATCATGCTGAAAACCTAATATGTTTTCTTATTTGAGAGTGCCTTGAATGTGCACTTTTGTTATTTTATAGGCTCATGTAATGAAGTTGAACATTATCAACGTGTCACATTTCGTTTTGTTAGGAGGATGATAGACAGTTGGTACCAAGGACCTGTCTCGGCTTAGGCAAATTTTTGAATCAGGTCAAAAATCTCTAGCGATTGCAGCTTCACTCTAGTTTGCTTATTTTCTTGATATATTCAAATAGATATTAAGAAAAAAAACATAATTATCCAAAAAAAAATGTTAATTATTTTTGCTGGTCAAAATTCTTGAAGTGGAGCTAATATGAAAATTCATCATGGAAAACATAACACATTGACATTTGACCTGCGCTATATGAAAACAAACTTGTATTGGCAAGTAAGAATTCGCCAAATTACAAAATTGCAAAAAAAGTTAAATTAGCACCTCAGAAAAAATCCCTTTGCAGTATGTTGAAAAAAAAATGGTGTTAAAATTAATGAACTTTAAGCTGTGTGGAGCATCCCCATTCACATCCAGGCTCTTCTTAACATTAGAGATAAGAATGAATGTAATAGTGGAGAAGAAATAATGAAATAATTACTTTGGCACTGTTGCACACACTAATAGGGGAAGTATAGTCATTAGCCACTGAAACTTAAGTGCAGCTCAGGTAAGTTCTTGCTTAAACTCAGGGCAAGTAGGACTGGTCACAGGGAATCATGTCGTACTGACTTTAACCCATTTGCATCTGGAGTGCACATCCGATCTGATAACTTAGAAAATATCCCATCAAATGGAACCATGTAATAAATAATAAATAGGTGTTTGAAAATATTTTTGATATGGTTTGTTAAACCCACCAGGAACAAGAACTTTCAGTTAGAATATTTCAGAAAAAATGCTTTGTTATCCCAGGGATGTCAGACGTATACTCTCCAGATGTGAAATTGCTAGTTGTGCAAATTATTTAGTGAAATAAGATTATGATAAAGAGGTGTATGCATGCAACAGAGCAGCAAAGCTACCAGTGGATAAACCTGGGCAACTGTCAACTGACTACTCTGGTCTCTGGCTGATCAAGAAAAGGGTGATTTGGACCAGTTCACTTTTCTCATTACTACATTTGAATTTATAAATTTGTAAGACCGTTTCACTTGTAGTGATACCGAATTATATATGTCATAGACAAGGAAAATACAGGTGGTATATTATGTGTGTTTTTGAATGCTTAATGAAGATCTCAAACAATGTCATTGAAAGCCTTGCTGTCATGTGAATAAACTTTTATTTCTATTACAATGAATTATTGTTATCTTTGCAGTGGGAACATGAGATAATGAACTGTATTGTTATATCGAATTTTTTTATAACAAGCGGCGAAATCATAAGCCGAGCTGATCTCAATGTTTTAACTCGTTGCCAACTTGACTCTTTGCCCTTTGTTGCAGTCGCCACGTTATTGCTAAGTGTTTGTGTCCGTTTGTTGGCACAACGCAACACTTTAGCATTGTTGAATTGTGTACTTGCCGACATTGGTTGTTATGCCATGGGATAAGTTAGATTATTGACTGGCAATTATTTACCTGCTAGTGCTATTATTCCACTCTTTCTGACAGATAGTGTGAATTATGAAATGACTTAATATAGGGTGAGGTATAACAATGCATATTATAGTAATGGTCTGAAATTATCTTCATTCCTTCCTTCAACGAATGGCTTGTTGCAGATCCCCACAAGCTAGATTTATAAAAAGCACAAAATTTGAAATATATATTTTTTTTCATTAAAAAAATCACATTTTCTGGTAGATTAGCGATTTTAGTTTCAGATTTTCTCTGATTGAATGATTGTATTAATAGGCGAGTGGTACACTTTGTAAATTATACGAGAAATGTCCATTAAAGCTCATCTACATCAGAGGAAGAGCATCATTTTTGAATAGGATAAAGCACCGCCAGGGTCCTAGTCAGAATTTCTGCCTGTCTAGAATGGACTACTTATCTACTTCAAACCATTCTACTAACTACATTTAATACCCTATTGTGTCAAAAAGGGAAATTTGAACTTTAGCTATGTCCTAGAAGAGGTTGTGGTAGGAAAATATTAATCATCCACTCAAAGCCAAAATTGAAAATTCTTCATAGAAATTTTTGCCTGCCAAAAAAAGGAGATTTTGAGGAAACTACCTATCCTGAAGTCATGCTGGACAGGTCCTAGCCAAGTCCCTGACCACGACAGAGATAATTTTGTGTCTAAATATATCTTAGTTCATGTTAAGTGTGTATAAGTGCATGTGACTAGGGGGGTTGAGATTGTGCTCATATAGGGTAGGGTTGTTCTTTCAGTATTTTTTTAATGAGTTGATGGCTTTCCACTTCAATCAGTAATCGATCAGCAGCGACATCTTAGACCACTCAGCAATTGGGGCTGACACTTCTTGAAGCAAGAGAAGGGGAATAAAACCACAAATAAATGGTGAAAATATTCATTTTTTTATCAATCCAAAATATACAAATATATCAAAAGATTTAACAAGAAAAGATTTACCCTGTATTCAGTACGCTGTCAACAAGGAATGTCCCTTAATACATAGATTCATGAGAAAAAAATCTACCATCTATATAAAATTTTAACAAGGAATGAACCTAAAAATGAATAACAGTACAATACAATACAACATATTGCTTGATTGAGAATAAGGCACTTCAGGACAAAGGTTACAATTTATCTAATTTCACTTCATTTCAAAAAAATATTTTTGTGCTCTACTTGCATAGCAAAAGAAAAAAAATGCTCAAAAAAAGTTCATTTCAGGTTGTGAAGAAGATAATCTGAGATTATTGCACATACCAGGCTTTTCAAACCAGAACGTAACAGTAATTAAGGTAGTAAGACACTATGTTCTCTAAATCACCATGAAATATATGGGATCGTAAAAAATACTTGAATACATGATGAACTGGTGAATACAGCCGAGACGCGACATACAAGTATTCATACTCCCCTAAAGATGACTTGGTCCAAGTCTGATTATCCCATTACTACTATCCCTAAAAAGTTGACATCCTCTCCTGTGCTTACCAAGCAGTGTGGTGTAGTACCAGGTATGTAGATAGATGGCCTCATCTGATCCTCTGATCTCTAGAGGTTTTAGTCAAAATCAAACTGAATCCTGGTGAGATAAGTGTAAACTAAGTTGACCACTATGGCCACCTAGAATATTTGGTGCTTGGTAACAGAAAAAACATAGCAGAAGAATACATATGACAGCCTAGAAATCTAGGCAATCCCATTACTAACAGCTTGAAATCAGTTAGAGTTGTATATCAAAGTGCATGTACAGAGGCATTGGGAAATTAACACTTGATACAAGACCCTCATGGTGCCACGTGAGTATCCAGTGACTGCGAGTGGCGGGATATCTACAGTACTGACATTTAATTCCTACACTAAACGTGTGGGCAGCTAGGGCAAAATACACAACCGCACCCTTAATTTTAAACCTAGTTTCTTGGGAATGGGTGATCTCGGACCTCACAACTGAACATAGCCTTGATTCACAAGCTACTTGGGTCATTAATGTGCTTGGCTTATTTTTTGACATGTTATCTATGGGTGCCTGTACAATCAGGCACTGGCAGATGTCCGGTCGACTGTTGCAGGAATTGATTGTCTGTATTGTATCAAGTCACACTTCTCTTGGGCTCAATTGATGACATCTTGAGAACTTATATTGCAGCCAGTTTCTCGGAGAAGCAATTGTTGAAGCTTGACCTACCAGGGCATGAAACTGCAGGTTTTTAAATGTGGGCCTACAGGAAACTATATAGAGGTATATACCTTTAATCATAGATGTTAAGTATTAGAATATATATTGAAGTCGTTTACTCTTGTCATACATTTCAGATAATATTTGGAAAAGACCAAAATGGTGAATACTTCTGAGTATGTTACTGTTCCACAATAATATGTCAATATACAGTTGATAGATTCAGATAGAACATATTGCTCATACATGCAGCTTTTTGTTAGCAGAATTAATTAGAGAGGCCTACGCGTGAAGATTTTTTTGTTTGTAGAGTTAGTTTGAGAAAGGTCGCTCCATGATGAACCTGTCAATCATGTCCCAGGCCCTCTCTGGTTGGTCGTAGGGCAGGATGTGGCCGCCGCCCCTTACCATCACCTGAAATGAAGGAAAATCAGACTTGAAATGTTTTGATTTAATGGACTATTCAGCTTATGAAAAATGCCCATACTTAGTAGGAACGGTATAGAAATTCCTCATCTCACCGTGACATATGAGGTGTTCTTTAACCCTTCCAATGCTATGACTATTTTCATCCAATACACAAGAACGCAAATATTTTTGAAAACTATCGAAACCCTGTCATGTTGGTATTCATTGGAAAGCTCTCGCCGAGTACTTTCTTATGAGTACCCATTTGCTCAGGTTTCAATAATTTTTTCAGGATTTTTGCATACTTATATATTGGCAAACTTAGCCGCCAGCAGCATAAGGGTTAACTTCTGCAAATAAAAAAATTGATGCAATTATTCTAGATCCTCAGTTCAATGCAAATGATATATCTGATGAATTCTCCAACCTTGAAGTAGTTCTGAAACTTTATGCAACAAGTGAAGAAATTCTATGTAACCTGTAAGATTCACAAAAGAAAAAAAGTAAAATATTTGATAAAACTCATTTCTGAATGAGGTACACTGTAACTTCAAAGATGGAGTTTTAAGCAACAGGTGAAGGTTTTTGCAGTGGGTGAACTTTCTATGCAACAAATGTTTTACGCAACGATAGAAAATTTCATGCAACGATTGAAAGTTTTATGCAACAAGTGAAAATTTTATGCAACCAGGGAACATTCTTTGTAACATGAGAAGATTCTATGCAATGAGTGAAAGTTTAATGCAATAAGTGAACATATTATGTAATTAGTGAATGTTTTATGCAACAGGTGAACGTTCTACAAAAAAAGTGAAAATTTTATGCAACGTGTGAATTTTCTATGCACCAAGTGAAAATTTTATGTAACGAATGAATGTTTTATGCAATTGGTGAATATCTATGCAAAAAGTGAAAATTTTATGCAATGGATGAACTATCTATGCAACAAGTGAAAATTTAATGCAACGGCCGAAAATATTATGCAATGAGTGAAATTTCTATGCACCGAGACTGAACCATAATCGAAACCATACAGAAAATATAGGTAAAATGAATAAGTACCTGGTAGAAATCATGGACCCGACGCACATAGCCAGCAACCTCGACATCGGAGTCCCTGACTTTCCAGACGCTGCGCTTGGCCCTCTTATACTCGTCCAGATACTGCCACGGCACCGTCTGCAGGAACGACTCCGTCAGCGGGAACGCGATTATTACGTCCAACTGACCGCTGTAGATCAGCACCTGGAGATCACATGTTGATCATTAATATACTACGAGCTTAAACACGCTCTTATGTTACACCATGCCTAGATGGATACGTGAGCGATTGTGAGCCTAGGACTGATAGCGTGTGTTCAAGTACTTGAAAATACAATCAATATACAGCCTTTAATGGTTAAAATAGGATCAATATACCCCGGTATGGTCCATAGCGGTGAAAATGTGATGTAATGATAAAGGTAAAGGTAAGGAAACATTTCTGATTGCAGGGGAGGTTGGAGAAGTTCAGAAGGCCAAAAAATGATGTCTGCTAGCTTACCTTGTGGTTACCTTGTAATAATTCATGAGGATAGCGATCTCAATAACAACTACTTGTCTAATAAAGGCTGAGCCACTCCATGGCTGTATTTACCTTGTAGTAATTCATGAGTACAGCGATCCATGGCTTAACTGACTTCATGATGTCCTTAAGAAGATGCTGCTCCACCACACTGCCATTATGGAACTCCAGGTTGCCCACGTGGATCGCTGCTCGCACCTCGGGCAGGGCAAGGTAGTCGTTATAGTACTGGAAATCCTTAGGCGACTGAAATAAGCAAAATAAACGCTGAAATACTGTATACCGCTTTAATCTGGAGTGCTAAAAAGTTCGCTTTACAGCCCTGCTGGATGGTATTTGTGCTACTTTAAATTTGCGCATTAAAGTGCTCAAACTAAATCAGATACAAAGTAAATTAAATGACTTTAAAAGAATACTAGTTATACAGTACAACATTTATCACTGTGGCCTGAAGGTGTGGTATACAAACCTGGGTAGGTTTTTTGTTGGAGAACATTTGGAGAGGGTGTGTTAAATCCACCAGGAAAAATATTTTTCTTTTTATTAAAAGCGACATTTGAAAGTTAACAACTGCCCTTAAAATCACATTATCCAATGTATGTAAAAAATAGGACTAAAATAACTGTAAACCCCATTTTATATGCTTGTCTTTCACATTTGTATAATTTGCAGGGCTAGTTGAGCAAGCAAATATGAAAGGCATTATTTCCAATATTGAAAGATGGATGTGATCTTGAATGGAGCATAATTTACTATCCACTGTGAGATAGATTGTGAGATGTTGCTCATAAAGAGGGATTTTCATAATTCAAAGATTCTATAACTGAAACATAAAAGCTTAGCTATACTTATGGTTATAATTGTTATTGCAATATGAATTAAAATTCCACTCCCACCTCATACCGATATACATTTCTAATTATATATATTTCTGCTGTGAAAAGTTCAATTACTGATATTATCATGTAAATACACATATTAAAAACAAACAAACATTTTGGGGGAACAGGGAACAATACAGAGTCAATGGTAGTATACTGCATCATGACAGCACCTCAGGGTGGAAAACTTAGCATGAAAAGGTTAGAATAAAATATTAATGAACGCAGATACCAGGCCGTATCCCTTTTTTACAAGGAAGATAACGAATTTATCATCAGTTTTTTTTAATTTAAAAAAAAAAACTAACTAATATGCAAGCAGTTTTGGGAAAGGGGTTAGGATAAAAGATTCAATCCTTGTTTAAAATCAAATGCTTCCAATTTGTCAGTAGATTATCCCATAATGGTGGCAGTATTTTAGCATAAGGGGATCATGAATAAGGGATATATGTTGGGCTGGACCAGTGTCAAACCTTCAGGCCCGTCGAAGCTAGTACAAATCCAGTCAAGCTACAGCCACAGTAAACAACAAAACCAAATATCCATTCAAATCCATATCTTCAACAAATCAACTGGTATTATACTCAGTTTGCAGATTATTTGATTAGCATTAGTGCTGGGACGATTAATCAATATAATAAATGTAATCCCTGCCATGAAATCTTTTTGATCAATCATTAAAATAAAAGATTGATAATTTTTTATTATGTTCTCTGCTCACATAGTCAAAGTCGATCGAAAATTGGGATGATATATCGAGCTGATTTTTTCCAACTATTCCCAACACTAATTAGCATAATTTGCTATTTGGAGCCTGGCTACCAGGGCTTTGTGTGCGGTCAGTAGATTTCAAGGTACTATTCTACTGATGTTATTGGGAAGGCAGGAAGGGGGGGGGGGGGGGGGGGGGGATTAAGGACCACCGTAACCAAAAATATGAAATCCATATTTTCAACAATCGACTGAAATGGTATAAGACTCAGTTTCCAGATTATTTGATTAACATAATTTGCTATTTGGAACCTAGCTACTACAGTTTTGCATGTGGCTAGTACTGATGTTATTGGGAAGGCATGGGGGGGGAGGGGGGATCCGGAAGAGGGGGGGGCTGTGCTACCTGAGATCTCTGGTAGTTGTAGTAGTCGGTGCTGCCGGTGATGTTGGTGAAATAAGAGGGCACTGTCTGTGTGTCTCCGTTCAACAGCTCATCGAATATCTGTGGAGCAAGGACGACGGAGGGAAAATCATGAAAGACATATAAGAAGCTTAGTTAGAATAACCGTACCTGGCAATTCAACCCCTACGCTGGTGGTGGCTAGTTTGGCCAATACAAAATGATGCAAAAAGCTGAAAAATGACTGAAACCCTGGCATATGGGTACTCATCTGAGAGTAGTCAGCAAGAGCTGAATACCAACATGACAGGGTTCAGATGGTTATCAAAAATCTTTGCATCCTTGTGCTTTGGGTGAAAGTAGCCTCAGCATTGGAAGGGTTAAGGGTTATTGTGTTGTGATAAACAACAGCCTTTTACCTTAATGAGGCTTCACAAGATGAACCTTAAAAAACCCCTTCATACTGAGAGTGCCCTCTAGGTCTGGCAACAATATCTCAATATATAAGACAGAATATGTCTTTCCCAGAGAAGTTGAATGTAGATGTAAATTTTGAAAAGAATATAAAAATATAAGACAAAAAATATATATATATATTTTTCAGAAGAAAATAAACTTTCATTGAATTGACTATATGTATATATACTGTGGATTCACAAAAGATTGTGTAGAGTAAATTTTGCGAATTTACAGAAAATAGATTTTTGTGTTTTTAACTTTGCGAATTGGCCGCAACATGGAGGGCCAGCTATACACTTAAAGTGGCAGCACTAATCATTGGGAATTTTAGTTTTGCGTCCGAGGCTAGACGCTAAAAAATACAAAAATTAAACTGATGCAATTCTTTTCGAATTTACAGTATATATTTATATATATATATATATATATATATATATATATATATATATATATATATATATATATATATATATATATATATATATATATATATATATATATATATAATATATATATATATATATATATATATAATATACGATTTAAGGTATTCTCAAGATATATACATAGTGTCAGATGTAGGGGGGCGCTCCGGTGATGAGAGGGTTAACGAGAAGCAGCAGCAGCAGTACCTGAGTGCGGAGATAGTTGTAATGGGTGAGAATACCAGTGACATTGTAGAAATAACTACTCGCGTCTCCCAATACAAGGGCATCAAACACCTAGAGAAAAGTGTCAATAAGAGCATTATACTGTAAATCCTGTTAATTTACCCCTTTTTTCAATTTGGCGATATTGGCAAAATAAGATTCGGAAAATTCTGGAAAGCTTCACATTGAAAAATTTAAGGACATGAATAAGAGAACTGTATGTCTGCCCTGTTCTTACAGCTGAGGCGAGAGAGTTTAGGACAAATCAGCTGGACACATTCATTACATTTTGATAAGGGTTTGTGACAGAAAATTGTAATTGATACTGACTAGTGCTCATTTGTTGACTTTACTCGTCAAAAGCCGAGATGATAGCAGATGCCAACTTGTGCCAACTCCACTCTCCTGGCTTGTCAGTTTCAATTTCAATTCACCCTCGGCCTCCCAAGCCCCCTTTTATCCTCTAGTTATAACGTAATCAAAATCAAAATCCTCTCATTCCTCCTGGGGGTACTGTAATGGTGTCAATGTGATAACAACTAACTGCTGTTTTTGATTTACCGATCACATGTGATTCCGATCGGTAAATTAAATTTCGGCAAATTCAGAAAAAGGCAAGATCAGCAAATTTCGGACACAGCAAATTAACAAGATCTACAGTACTTCAGTTTCTGTCATTCAAACAATAGTTCACTTTTACAGGTTGCTAAGTCTAATGAACAATATTTCACTTATACAGGTTGCTAAGTTGATTGGACAATATTTCACTTAAACAGGTTGCTAAGTTGATTGAACAATATTTCATTAAACAGGTTGCTAAGTATATGAGCATTATTTCACTTTAACAGGTTGCTAAGTCTATGAACATTTTTTCACTTTTACAGGTTGCCAAGTCTATTAGTATAGTTAAAAGATTCTGACGAAATTTCATATAAGTGCAACTTGATTTTTCTTAACCCTTATGCTGCTGATGGCTAGTTTGGCCGATACAAAATGATGCAAAAATCCTGAAAAATTATTCAAACCCTGGCAAATGGGTACTCAGCTGAGAGTACTCAGCGAGAGCTATCCAATGAATACCAACATCACAGGGTTTAGATGGTTTTCAAAAAATATTTGTATCCTCGTGCTTTGGACGAAAGTAACCTCAGCATTGGAAGGGTTAAAAGATGAGGGCCCTCCTACAAGATTTCTTTTAAACTATAAAATACTTCCCTCCTAAAAAACTTATCGACACAAGAAGTGGGAGAGATCCTGGATGTATTCCATATGTATTTCTACATGTGTTTACCTTGAAAGCCTTCAGCCACTGTTTAGCTTTGATATATCTGACACACATGTCAGTCTTGTTCCTAATATACTCTCTCTGATTCTCATCCACCAGTCCTACATTAAACATGAAGTCAGGGTAGCCCGCAGTCATCTACAAAATAATAGCAGTAAATGGTTTTGTACTAGGCCTATTTTAACAACTAGGTCCACATTAAACATGAAGTCAGGGTAGCCAGCGGTCATCTACAAAATAAGTGGTTTTGTACTAGGCCCACATTAAACATGAAGTAAGGATCGCCGGCAGTCATCTACAAAATAACAGAGGAAATGGTTTTGTACTAGGCTCACATTAAACATGAAGTCAGGGTAGCCAGCGGTCATCTACAAAATAAGTGGTTTTGTACTAGGCCCACATTAAACATGAAGTCAGGATCGTCGGCAGTCATCTACAAAATAATAGAGGAAATGGTTTTGTACTAGGCTCACATTAAACATGAAGTCAGGGTAGCCAGCGGTCATCTACAAATAAGTGGTTTTGTACTAGGGCCCACATTAAACATGAAGTCAGGATCGTCGGCAGTCATCTACAAAATAATAGAGGAAATGGTTTTGTACTAGGTTCACATTATACATGAAGTCAGGGCCGCCGGCCTTCATCTTCAAATATCATCTGGAAATGGCAAGGACTTTTCAACCACCAGACCCATGTTAAAAGTAAAGACTAATATTTGATATTTTGGAATTCAAAATAAATTTTCGATATTTATCTATTAAAGCTCAATATCTATCTCTAAAAGCGAGAAAAAGTAAAATCCAGGATGTCAAGGGTCAATAACATTGTGATTTTTCTTACCGTAAGGGGATCACACAATCCATCACCGATGGCGAATCCCACGTAGGTTTATCTTTGACATGGGGAAGGTTCTCCATATGAATCTTGTAGGCTATAGCAGGAACATATTTACCAGCATAGGACTGAAACACAAAGAAGTAATCATCATTATCTTAAGTAATAATCACCATGATTATTACAATCATTAATATTAACAATCATTATTATTATTATTATATTATTATTATTATCATCATTATTATTTTAATTATTATTATTATTATTATCATTATAATTATTTTTTATTATTATCATTATTATTATTATTATTATTATTATTATTATCATCATC
>OZ012693.1:605819-620819 GCA_963942565.1 Maea johnstoni
GGGGCAAGCGATGTTCATATTCAGATTGAGTAATACAGCCGTATATTTAAGTAATTCGCTTGCCCAGCAGATGGCGACATATGTTATCTGAATAGTGGCGGTTTTTATGTCCAAAAGTCAACAAAAAACGATACACAGTAAAACATATTCATTTGGCTAAAGCATTTATGACAGTAAGTGAGTAGTAACTCACAATCATATCAAATAGACATTTTAAAGCTGTCCAGTATGAGGCGCCCCATGTACTAGTATTTAATGGATATATTCAGGCGGACTGATAATTTGAGTGTATCCTAATACTGTTTGCAGTACTCACAAAGTTTCTCAACGAACCGGTCCGACTTGGATTTATGCTGCTCTAATTGCTATTAATTCGCAGAACAATAGAGCCAGCCATGTCGGCTCAGTTGAGCTGGGATGGCTTTGTTGTTCTGCACACCACGGCACATTCAGTGCATACAACTTTCGTCTGCACTAATAAATTCAGAAGCGAAAACACACACTTTCGGTAAATTTAATATCAGTGCAGCCATGTGCAGGACGGGAAATTAAAAAACGGGAAAAGTAGAAAACATCATTTTTCGGGAAATAAAAGTCCCGGGAAATATACCCGTTATACAGTAATAACTTCTTTATAGTACCCCTTCTACTCACGTAGAATGGATATAGTTTGTCCTTAGTGAATTAATTAGTATTGAAATATACTCATTTTCATGATCCGCTCCAGCAAGAAGTAAGATATTTCAAATATATTTATGTCCTGGTGCAGGCTGGTGGTGATTTTCATAGAAGTATTCAAATATATTATCATTGCACCCTTTGAAATTTCACATTTTATTTATTTATGTACCAAGGGAGTTTGGCTAATTAATTTATCTTTTACAACAGTTTTTCACAAGTGGATGACTTAAGAGAATAACATCTTTCCAAGTTGTTAATTGCCAAATCCAATTCTCAAATCAAATCATACATCTTCATATAGGATAGGCAAATCATATCCAGAGGTCACTTTTGCTGCTGCACTTTCATACATACTCCTCTTGTTTTTGTACCAAGGGTTTCCTTAAAGTTTGCCTTTTAATACCCATGCATGTTTCAGAATTCATTGGTGGTCTGGCTTCTCACTAGATATTTGGGGACCTGGGCATGGTCAAGCGGTAGCAGAGTTGCACTTTTGCAAGCGCTTTAACTTTTCAAAGCAACATGTTATAGCTACGTTTTACTTGCTTAGATAGGTCCAATGAAGCGGTTTAGCGACATTTAAATGGAATTTGATTCAAATTGTTTTTGGGGTGGAAAATTGACAAAAACAAATGTGTAGTAATTGAGCTACATAAAACACAAAACCTTTCTAGCGGATTTGAAACAAATGTACACAACATACAATTCCTTGCAAAATTCTGTTTGTCAAAATTCTGTTTGTCAAATTTGAGAAAAAATATTCACAAAAAAGTAGTTTTAATAGGGTCAAGTGAATGAAAATCTTGCACATCTGTAATGGCTGTTGATAATGGATGCGGATTGTTATAATAATAATATCGATTAGAAAAAAATATCGGATCATTTCAAATTACTTTTCACAATATGCTTAACGGTAGCCATTTAGCACATAAGATACTAGAATCAACAGCTTCATGTCCAATATTTTCTTTGAGATATTCCTTTGTAATCCAGGTATTCCAGTATCTGTATACCCTTGTAGGCTCTTGAAGAAAATTATTTGAAACCTAGTTTAAAATTCTATGAAGCCCTTAAGAGAGATGATCAATCACTGAAATGCAGTCTAGCTCAACTTCTCAAATATATTTTTTTGCAGGAAATGCACTTGCAGTTTTGCTCTGAGTTCAGTGATGTTTGCAAATGCCTGTGTCATATCACCCATGCCTGTTTACTTAAGACATACATGTGCTCAGTGATAATAAGCTCCTCTGTTTATCTTTCAGAAATCGGGGTCGGTCTGGCTGGCTTCGGTATAGCCTTCCTCTTCATGGGCGTCCTCTTCTTCTTCGACAAGGGATTATTAGCTATAGGAAATGTAAGTAGTTAGTAATCTGCTCAAACTGATCATTATATAAATATATATATATATTTATATATATATATATATATATATATATATATATATATATATATATATATATATATATATATATATATGTATATATATATATATATATATATATATATATATATATATATATATATATATATATATATATATATATATATATATATATATAAACATACATATATATATATATATATATATACTACATACACTTATATACATGTATATATATATATATTTATTTATATTATACATAATTATCCTCCTAATCTGATATCAGGGTAGAAATTAGTAGTAGCTCACATGCCCAAGGAAACCTTTGTGATTACTTGGTTTTCAAAAGATAAATACAGAATACTGAGTGGCAGATATTTAAAAAAAGAGTCACTAAGATGTCTAGATATGTATGAAACAGTTTGCATGAAAAAAAAGAATGTCTGAAATAACTTGACACCTTTGCGTTCATTGTTATCTATGTTTGTTTTTCAGATCCTCTTCCTAGCAGGATTATCGTTCGTTATAGGATTAGAAAGAACATTCCGGTTTTTCTTCCAACAACATAAGTTGAAAGCCACAGCATTCTTCCTTGGTGGTATCCTCATCGTGCTCATAGGATGGCCTATTATAGGAATGTGCCTAGAGATCTATGGATTCATATTGTTGTTTAGGTAAGTAGAATCGTGCTCATAGGCTGGCCTATTATAGGAATGTGTCTAGAGATCTATGGATTCATATTGTTGTTTAGGTAAGTAGAATCGTGCTCATAGGCTGGCCTATTATTGGAATGTGTCTAGAGATCTATGGATTCATATTGTTGTTTAGGTAAGTAGAATCATGCTCATAGGGTGGCCTATTATAGGAATGTGTCTAGAGATCTATGGATTCATATTGTTGTTTAGGTAAGTAGAATCGTGCTCATAGGATGGCCTATTATTGGAATGTGTCTAGAGATCTATGGATTCATATTGTTGTTTAGGTAAGTAGAATCGTGCTCATAGGCTGGCCTATTATTGGAATGTGTTTAGAGATCTATGGATTCATATTGTTGTTTAGGTAAGTAGAATCGTGCTCATAGGCTGGCCTATTATAGTAATGTGCCTAGAGAGATATGGATTCATATTGTTGTTTAGGTAAGTAGAATCGTGCTCATAGGGTGGCCTATTATAGGAATGTGTCTAGAGATCTATGGATTCATATTGTTGTTTAGGTAAGTAGAATCGTGCTCATAGGCTGGCCTATTATAGGAATGTGTCTAGAGATCTATGGATTCATATTGTTGTTTAAGTAAGTAGAATCGTGCTCATAGGCTGGCCTATTATTGGAATGTGTCTAGAGATCTATGGATTCATATTGTTGTTTAGGTAAGTAGAATCGTGCTCATAGGGTGGCCTATTATAGGAATGTGTCTAGAGATCTATGGATTCATATTGTTGTTTAGGTAAGTAGAATCGTGCTCATAGGATGGCCTATTATTGGAATGTGTCTAGAGATCTATGGATTCATATTGTTGTTTAGGTAAGTAGAATCGTGCTCATAGGCTGGCCTATTATAGGAATGTGTCTAGAGATCTATGGATTCATATTGTTGTTTAGGTAAGTAGAATCGTGCTCATAGGCTGGCCTATTATAGGAATGTGTCTAGAGATCTATGGATTCATATTGTTGTTTAGGTAAGTAGAATCGTGCTCATAGGCTGGCCTATTATAGGAATGTGTCTAGAGATCTATGGATTCATATTGTTGTTTAGGTAAGTAGAATCGTGCTCATAAGCTGGCCTATTATTGGAATGTGTTTAGAGATCTATGGATTCATATTGTTGTTTAGGTAAGTAGAATCGTGCTCATAGGCTGGCCTATTATTGGAATGTGTTTAGAGAACTATGGATTCATATTGTTGTTTAGGTAAGTAGAATCGTGCTCATAGGCTGGCCTATTATAGGAATGTGTCTAGAGATCTATGGATTCATATTGTTGTTTAGGTAAGTAGAATCGTGCTCATAGGGTGGCCTATTATAGGAATGTGCCTAGAGATCTATGGATTCATATTGTTGTTTAGGTAAGTAGAATCGTGCTCATAGGCTGGCCTATTATAGGAATGTGTCTAGAGATCTATGGATTCATATTGTTGTTTAGGTAAGTAGAATCGTGCTCATAGGCTGGCCTATTATAGGAATGTGTCTAGAGATCTATGGATTCATATTGTTGTTTAGGTAAGTAGAATCGTGCTCATAGGCTGGCCTATTATAGGAATGTGTCTAGAGATCTATGGATTCATATTGTTGTTTAGGTAAGTAGAATCGTGCTCATAGGCTGGCCTATTATTGGAATGTGTTTAGAGATCTATGGATTCATATTGTTGTTTAGGTAAGTAGAACCACAAGAAATGTTCTTTCATACATCCATCAGCGCTCAACAAATAGCATAGTCCCATCTCCCGGGAGATCTAAATTCCAAAAACAGCCCTGTCAGGCAACTTAAGGTGGATTCAGGTAGTCCCGTTAGACTACCTGAATCCTTGGGAAGTTCCCCACTAAAACACTACAAAATGGTAGCGGAAAAAAGTGGCGGGACTTCCTAAAATGGTGGCGGGATTACCTTATTTTGGGTTCAGGTAGCCCCACCAGCCTACCTGGTCCTTCTGGGGACCGTCAAGCTCTGTCCATTGATTTAAAAAGAAACAGTTGCCTCTG
Organism: Maea johnstoni; assembly: GCA_963942565.1. Classification (NCBI taxonomy): domain Eukaryota; kingdom Metazoa; phylum Annelida; class Polychaeta; order Spionida; family Magelonidae; genus Maea; species Maea johnstoni. The sequence continues at coordinate 610,576 of OZ012693.1, forward strand.
TTGACTCCAGAACCTTAGCTTCCAGAGGCATGCGCCCTCTGGGTGGCGAGCTGGTCAGCTAGAATCATAGTCTTAGCCAGCAGCTTGAGGTTAAAGATATTCAGGCACATGCTTGAAATTGACATTTTAAGAAATTCCTCTCAATTTCTTTTGGGTGTCCATAAGGATGATATTTGAGGGTTTGGGTGTCCAAATGATGCCTGACATCCTGCTGGCTAAGACAAAGACCCCCAGCCATTCATCTGGTTTACGTGAAAGAACTAAACTAACTAGAAATCGTTATTTGAATATAACTATCTACTCATTCCGCGCAATGCCATCTGCGTCTGTCTAAATGGTTCTCTCTTTGCACTGGTTAGGCGTTGCATGCATGGTAAAATCCTGCACTTTACGCTATCCGGTTCATTTGAAGGATTGTAAACCTTAAATGCTATAGACAGGTCCTGCATTTTTGTCGGTTTAGGCAGAGTCTGGATAAAAAAATATGGCTTTAGCTATAGTCTATGCCATGGACTGGCAGAGCAGTACGGCTAATATGGAAAATTTGACTTCTTCTACACTGGTTTGGACGTAATTGCCTCTAGTTACTAGCACTGTTGCATTATTTCTTGCTCTGATCTACACACTGTTTTGACATTCATGTATATTCATTTCTCTTTTGCAGCGGTTTCTTCCCAGTTGCCATCAATTTTCTCAGAAGGGTGCCAGTCATTGGATATATTTTCTACCTACCAGGATTTAGCTGGGTAAGAATTCAATATTTCGATATTAATATTAAGTCTCCAATTTCTACAAATACAAGAAAAGAAATGTACAATTCCTTTGTGTGTTGGGTGGAAGGGGATATCAAATGTCTCCTTGAAATAGCATTATTGGGATATGCTTTTATTACTCTTCAATAGTATTTCATGTTAAAATAAAGATTTCAATTGATAAATAAATGAAAGCTGCCCATCAGTCAAAGGATCGGGTTCAAGGTTCTGCTTTTGACTTTCAAATGCATGCAAGGATGTGTCCCTCTATACTTGAAGGAATTGTTAGTCAAACAAGCCAATACAAGAACACTAAGATCAAACACTAAAAACGTATAACAGATACCACACACTCATCTGAAAAGGGGTTGGTGACAGAGCCCTCCATGCCTATGCACCATGCCTTTGGAATGAAAGAAACAAATTATAAACTAGGGATTAGTAATAGTTTTTATATACAATACTAAATATCAATATTGAAATATTGAATGGTTAAAAGTATCATATCCTTTAAGATCTGCTATCCTGTTACTGCTTAATAATATAAAATTGACTAAAGAGCTGCCTGGACCTCTGGGCATGAAGGCAGTTCACTGTATGTTAGTGATATCTTTGAATCTATTTTAACAAGTAAGATTCCTGGGAGGGAGGCAGTATGTTTAAAAATATTTAGATATCATATCTGTGAGGAAATATCAATATCATATCATATCCCTAATATTTTTAATTGTGACAAGTCCTACTATAAACCATTTATTTCCTGTCTTTTCAGATTGTTGGAAAAATGGAACAGCCTAACTCTATGGTATAGCAGCAGCCTCCTCCTGCCAGTTTTTACCCCTACATTTGGACTCCTGTTTATTTCCTGTACATTTTGATGCCTTTTTCCTGTATTATATGTGAATAAATGGACCACTATAATCCTACCACCTATATATCTAAAACAACAGAGTTTATTGTTATTCACATATCATCATCCACGGGGACCAATAAGGGAGATGGAAAAATGTAATTCAAACTCCCACTGCATCATTTTAAACTCCCACGGCAACTTTTGCTACTACTGCAACATTTTTGATTAGTGAAAGTGGGAGTTTTCCTGAAAGAATTTTTGGTCTTATTCAATTGTTTAAGATTTATAAAAGCTGTGGTGCGCGATTGAAAGATCACTTAGTTAGTCTAGCCTGTAGCTGCCACACCGCGGACTATTTCAGTAATGTATTTGTGTGTCATCAGAGGAAAGGTTAGTTATCTTACCTGCACAAAGGTGGCAGCACCTGTATGTCACACCTTGTGCAAGCTGAAGATGCCACTAGACGTTCGTGCGCCAATTCTTTGATTTTGGCATTCTTGACCTGCGCTTACTCATTTCCTGTTTAGATACTTAGAGTACCATGGGGACAGGCAGTGATCTCGTGACCACACAAATAACCCGACAGTGCGTTTTCTATTATGATCGTCTGTTAGTGAAATGTTGAATCCTTGGCTTCGTTAGTGTTTAGGCTGGGCTGGTGTCGTTCAGTTGGGTGGACTCGTGCATGAAGCACACAACATAACATGGGATCATATTTAACTACAACAACAGCTCAATTGTTCCAGTTATCAATACAGTCTAGTGAGATAGAACTATAACAGCCATTGACATGTGGTCGCGGGCGCCTTTTCACACAACTTCGCGTTTTCCATCAAAATATTACATGCTCAATGCACAATTTCCCTTCTAGAATTGAGTCCTGGATCTGGTGTCATCAGAGGAAATGTTAGTAGACTTAGCTGCATAAAGGTGGCAGCACCTGTGTATCTGACCCATGTGCAGGCTGCAGTTGCCACTAGGGTCTGGTGTCATCAGGGGTACTATTAGTAATCTTACCTGCATAAACGGGGCAGCACCAGTCGTGCAATTATGTAGATGTTCTAACTAAAACTACAGCAGGTTTCTGCAGATTATAGTTTCAAGGGCTATGAATCTGACCCACTTGGCAAGCTAACCAATTCCTAAAACTCAAAATTGAAATCTACCCTATTTCAAATATCAACTGGTATCAGAGATTTGTATGTGAGGAAAATGATAAAAGATACACTTATATACATCTATAATTGTATATGTATTCATATATATATATATATATATATATATATATATATATATATATATATATATATATATATATATATATATATATATATATATATATATACATATATATATATATATGTCAGAATAACAAATTCCATTACTTTTCATTTTCATTTTAGTTATCGGCGTCTTTCTTGTTAATGATATGTACCTCACCTATGTATCATTTCTGAAACTTATTGAATTTCTCATGATTGTATTTTTTCCAAATTAAATATACAGTACATTGTTTTGTACTGATTTATTTGTAATACATGTAGTCAATGAATATGCACGACTATGCATCTATCAACTTGCTGATTAACTCAATCTGGATTCAAAACCAAGGGACAACGAGCAGCCAATGCTCAATGCATTAGATCGCCTCGCCTTGGAGGCCGTCCCCACAATATTGACACTCTCCCCTTATAAAGCTGTATTACTATTAACCCTTATGCTGCTGGTGGCTAATTTGACCAATACACAATGATGCACAACACCAGAAAAAGAACTGATCACCTGGCACACGTGTACTCATCTGAAAGTACCTGATACGATGTGTACAATGAATCCCAACATGACTAGGTTTAGATGGTTTTAAGAATTATTTGCGTTCTTGTTCTTTGGACGAAAGTAGCCTCATCATTGGAAGGGTTAATGATTTAGAGCTACTGTAATGTAGTATACATGCCAGGACCACGTGTACCCCTATAGAAGTCGCTTATACTGCCACCTGTACGGCTGGCCTCACTGATCAATATGTACATGTATGTATAACATAAGCAGCAGTGTATATGGGTACTGAATTGACATGTATATGTACTGAATTGACATCAAGGAATGGTAGTATCCGTTATCTCATCGATACTGCAAAGCCTATCGGTATCATTATTGTTCTCATTGGCATCGAACCAAAGTAATTGTATTTGTAATGTTTATTGACCTCATCCACCGGTGCGAAAGTACGAATACATATATTATAGATAAATATCAAGTTACAAATACATCAAACGAAAATAAAACTTTGTGCGACCTAAAATATAACCGGAAACAAGAACAACAGAAATAAATACGTAAATGAATTAATTACTAATAAATAGAAAAACTACTGTGAAAACAAAAATAATACTTATAAGTAGGATTTACTAGTCCCTGTAGTGTAGAATATTTGTGAATGGAAATGTTGACAGAAACGAGAGACATAGACGGGTCGCTGCGCAATTCAATAGACCACTGGGCTCTGGAGGCATCAGCCGTGAATGTATTGCCGATATATAATGTCATATATGAGTCATGGAAACACGTGACCAGCATCTTGTGGCCCACACTGCCAACATTATAGGAGACACCAAGTGTAATCTTGATATGGAAGTCAATAACCTGGCCCATGTTAGAAACGAAAAATGATTCTGAATGGATTTAAATATTAGCATCTCTTGATTGTCTGCAAATCTATCTGCCCTCACAATTACAAAATCATACCAGATATAAAGAACATAAGATACAAAATAAATATAAATGGTGCTCACCAGAAACGATAATATAAAGTAAGACAATCATAGAAGTATGGAAAGGCTGAGAGAAACTCATCGAGATGCTATTTACAAAAGTAATTGATAAGAAGCCATACGGTTACCACTGTGGTAAGGTTCTTTTGAAAATTGTACTTTGCATCAATACAGAAAGAGAGTTAATAACAAATGCAATGTACTAAAGGAATCCGCATCATTGTGAACGGGTTTGTGCCGCAGTCAGTCAGAGGCGCATGCTCCGTATCACCCAGCAGGCCAAGAGGAAGATTCACATCATGGCGCTAAATACCGAGGAAAATATCAGTATCTCAAACGAAGAGATTTTAAGTACATTCAGGCATCTTCGAGAACAGAATTTCATTTTCGTAGATTTAGACATCATCTCGGAAAATATAAAACTCATACGGGGTCTTATTTCCAAGCACACTGGTAAGTTTACATGTAGAGTCAGACTGACTCGCCTTTTTATGCTTTCACCGCATTGGCATTCTAGTGCATCTTCAATTTCATGCTTGCACAGATCAATTTTAAAAGTTTTGCCTTTATCACAAAGATATCCCCAACACAGGAACTACCTACAAACTTACGGCGCGATATTCGAGATGGAGCAGCGTTTCTCAAACTTTCGAGTTGTGGGAATGATTTTCTTACTAAGGTCAATACTCATATGTTGTGAGATATACAGGATAGATAACATATCTTATATCTATTGAAACTTTGCGTTGGGAATAAGACACTACGTATTTCTCCATTAGTGCACCGAGATTATGGAATGCGCTTCCACAACAGCTGAAGGATTCTACATCGTGTCAGGCCTTCAAGAAGTTTCTCAAAACACCTTTTCAGGCTCGCCCATTGAGGCGTTGTTGACTATGACTCAAACTATGACAATATGCAGCGCTTTTGAACATTTAATGAATGGAAATGGCGCTATATAAATTCCAATTATTATTATTATTATTATTATTATTATTATTATTATTATTATTATTATTATTATTATCATTATTATTGCACTCCTCGAGGAAATACTGTTTTAAAGTTTTACTGAAAATACATTTCAACATGGCTTGACTTTTGCACGATTTTCTTGCGAAACAAATGGCCTGACTTTTGCACGTAATTTTGCACGTTTTCGTGTTGAAAAAGATTGCCTGAATTTTGCACGTTTTCTTTGAGAAATAAATGGCCTGAACTATATACGATTATGTTGCTAATCAAATGGCCTGACATGTACACTTTTTCGTAGCAAAAGTAATACCTAGACTTTTGCATGCTTCCATTGCGAAAAAAATGTCCCGAATTTTGCACGTTTAAGTTCGAAAGAAATGGCCAGAATTTTATACTTTTTTGTTCGTGAATACTTAGAGAACTTAGAGAAACAAATTTCTTGACTTTCGCATGTTTATTTGTGCATTAACAGGCATCATAGCCGTACTGAAGGGCAATGGCCGCGGCCTGGGCGCCGTCCCGCTAGCGCGACACTGTAAGGCACTGGGGGTGGAACGGGTTGCCATGGGAACGCTCTCAGAGGGAGCCATTCTCCGTCAGGCTGGTATTGAGGGCACCATACACGTATTTGGTAAGTTCTCATAAAATACAACACATTGTATTAAGAAGGGTACAGTGAGGATACCAAAAAACGCATACTAGTATTATTTATAAATATTAAACACATATCATATCAACTTTTATCCCACAACTTGCATGCATATAAGATGAGTATTATGACAATATATATACATTTAAAGCTATCATATGGGATACTAAAGACATATAAAATAAGTATATGGTAAGTTATCGCGCAAAAAATCAATGCATTAAATGTGGGGACAAAGTAGCTCATTTGGTTAGGTGTCGGACTAGTAATCAGAGGGTCGCTGGTTCGATTCCCGGCCACTCCGGGCACTTTGGTCGTTCTTGGGCAAAACAGTTTATTCCATATTGCTTCAGTCTACCCAGCTGCAAAATGGGTACCTAGCATAAATAAGGCAGTGCTTAGAGTGTGTGTGCTATATGCTGCCAGTTGCTCTGGAATATCCTATTTATAGGATTATGCTGCTTTGAGGTGTGTTTTGGGACAGGGCTTTTAACTGGCTTGCAATGGTACCCATCACCTTAATATGGATTGTCTATCATTGGTGCGGTGGTTTTCGCCGGGTACTCCGGTTTCCACCACTACTTACAACTTGGCTAGTCACGAATTAGCCACACTTGGCATAAATGTGACGAAAAAAAAAGATTCAATGTAATGTTTGCTAGGTTGTTGATATCGTACTAGTAATTTATACCCAGAACTATGAAATCTGTTGTCAAGGCGTTGCCACATTTACCCCTTAAGGCATGCTTCTCTCCCTTGACGGAGATGTCATCCCCCTGTCAATATCCCCTTCAAGGTTTGATTGGGTTTGAAATGTGACCATTTTGTCAACGTATGATATAGAACCCTCATTTAGAAGTTTAATCACGTTGATACACCTGATCTCATAATTAAAACGTTAAAAGCATTCATATGTGTAGGACCATTCTATAGTTAAAAGCTTAACTAATGACACTCTAATATGGATTTTAATCTATTTTCTAATATGGCAGAGTAAAATACTTAAATACTATCTAACATAGAGAGCGGTCTCTAATCCTGGGGCCTGTTTGTATCATTTTCTCCTTTTGTTTTTTGACTCATGCAGGTTTGAGCCTTTTTAAATCTGCGCGTTTGTCTAGAGTAACTCTCCCTTATAGCACATAGCAGAGGTTCTTTTGTACAACTCCCACAGGCAAAGTATCTAATGTGTGTCTGGTTTGTTGATTAAGTAAATAATATAGGTTTTTTGTATATATACTTGAACAACTTTACCTGGTTCGTTCAAGTTTCAGCCTCTTTAATCTGAGTGCGTATGACTAGTTGAATACTTTTATATAGCACGAATCAGAGGCGGTTAATTTAACTTACAACTCCCACAGGCATTGTTTCAAAGGTGTGTCTGGAGTAATGGATATTTTAACTCAGTAAGGGTTCCTGTCTTATATAGGAGCAGCATAGACTTTCCGTTTCTGTTCTTTATTTGTATCATTTTGTAGTAACTAATTCAGTTTGTAAGCTCAGTTAGCAGTATTATGTTATGTTCAGAGTTCACTTCAGTCCTACTTTTTGGTTATCTTTTGTTATTATGATAATGCTTTATGTGATATGTATGATTTTGTAACTTGAGTTACAGCAAATAAACATACTACTACTACTTGTTTAGGTAGGCATGTAGAAATTCTGTATTTGGTTGAGCTGGAGAAACTTCCAGACTTAACGGAGTGTTGATATGCCCCGAATACCGGTACTAGTAATGTAATGTAATGTTTATTGACCATATGTTATATATGAAATTACAAATTACATAAATAATCACAAAATCAGAAAATGAATAAACATTTTGAACTTGAAAAAAAAGATAGGGTAACCATCAATACTTTTGGCTTTAACTTAATAGAAAGAACAAACATACTTTATACAGGTTAATTACGGTATTGTGGTATGTACATATGTATGCGAGCTTAGTATGCATTGCATAAGCTAGTGGAGAAGAGAGGCATACACAACTACACGTCAACTAAATTGTTAAGATAAACCAAAAAAGTATATATGTATGTATGTATGTATGTATGTATGTATGTATGTATGTATGTATGTATGTATGTGTGTATAACGTGTATATATGTATGTATGTGTATAAATGTTTGTATACATGTATGTGTGTATGTATGTGTGGAAACGTGTATGTAAGTATCTATGCACATGTGTATGTATGTATGTGCGTGTGTGCGTGTGCATGTCTGTATGAATGTATGTATGGATGTATGTATTTATGTATATGTATACGTATGTGTATGTATGAACGCGTATGCATGTGTGTGTGCTGTTTTAGTTTTCATGTTGTAATGATGCCTTTATTGGTAGGAAATATGTATGTATTGCCCTTGTCGCTACAGGATCTGCCGCGGCTGTTCACATACCCGGCCTGGTGGAACACGACCTCCTGCCCTCCGTTAGCGACCTGCATTTCCTTGAGAATCTCGTTGATTATCACAGAAGAAATAAAACTAAGGTACAGTAATTGTTAGAAATAAGTGATAGCTTCACGCAATACAATTTAATTTTCTTCCCCATTTGTTGCATTAAGGCATTCAGTGTGCTTGACATGAAGGACCCAACTAAAACATTGCCATTTCAAGAGCTTCTTTTACTATCTGGATCCTCCATAAACATCTGTCCATTGAATATTTTAATGCGCGTTTGCGAAGTATAGGTAAAAAGGGCTTACTGTTATTATTATTATTATTATTATTATTATTATTATTATTTTTATTATTATTATTATTATTATTATTATTATTATTATTACCATCATCATCATCATTATTATTATTATCATTATTATTATTATTATTATTATTATTATTATTATTATTATTATTATTATATTGTTAGTCCTTACACAAGTTTCTGTGTACACATCAATGCCTATTCGAACAGTTCGATATATGTGTGTTCACCACTTATACATGTAACAGAACTATTCACATTTACGAAGATGGCAAATGGACCTGATTGTACCAGGTGGCATGGTCTCCTTTTAAATATAGTCCCTTGGGTAGGTTTGACTACATAATTTACTTACTGTTTAATGATTAATGTGTCCCAAATACCTATCAAAGTGAATACACCTATTCAGGTACATCTAGATGAATGATTCATATCACAGAATGGTTGATATTGATCGTGTTTCAGATGACGTCAGTGTGCCTCAAGGTTGATTGTGGCCTGTCGCGCCATGGCTGTTTATGGCCTGATTTGGAGAAACATGTGACAGTAAGTATTTTGCAAGAGAACATAATCACCCTTCTGCTTCTGGTGACTCGTTTGGCCAATACGAGATGATGCAAAAATCTGAAAAATGAATGAAACCATTGCACATGGGTACTTATCGGAGAGTACTCAGTGAAAGCTATCCAATGAATGCCAGCACTACAAGGTTTAAATTTCAAAAAATAAATTGCGTCCTTGTGCTTTGGATGAAAGTAACCTCAGCATTTTAAGGAATAATTTTTGCTTGTGAATGTTTTTAGTATTGGAAGGGCTGAACATTCTATGCCAGCCTTCACTTTGACCCAATAGTTGGCTGGCAATGCCCAAGATGCAACAACAGAGGGATACTGTTACACTACAGTTGTGGCATTTCTAGGATACTACAATGTAGATCTAGTATAAGGGCATGGTAGAGTAGGTAAAATGAGACTGATTGGTCGATGAAAGAAGGTTTTCATTTTTTCAACAAATTGATCATTGTAGAGTATTTGAAAATCGGATGACTGCCTGACTGAAGTGTAGGATTGATAAAAAGTGTAGGATAAAACTACAGATAATTTCATCTGGATATGTTACAAATTAGTTTATGTTAGACCTAAAACTAGCACAGCTTTACCTTTTAATAGTGCCAGTTCCGTAGTGGACACTTATTAATGATTATTTATAGTACTTTCTATTTCCTATGATATTTTGCTTGCATGCAAATGTAGGATGGCCATCAGTCTCTGAGATCTGCATGTACATGTATAGATAACATTTCGTTCCTTAATTAGTACTGCCAGGAGCACGGTGTCCCTGTGGACAGCATCTACAGCCACCTGCCCCATGATGACGCTGACCAGCTCAGACCACGTGTTCAGGAATTTGTGAAAATCACCAAAAAGTACAGGTATACTCTTTTCATTGCTTCTTATATTTGATTAAATTATCATCACACCTTACAGGATGGATAGGTACTGTTTAATGCACTATTACCCATAGCAGTTAAT
>OZ012693.1:625819-663319 GCA_963942565.1 Maea johnstoni
TTAGCAGTCACAACTGACAGTTATTTATCTTGGTAAAGTACTACAATTTGCAAGTGTTACTCTGAGAGGAAAATAAACAGGATTCAATCAAAAAGACATGGTTTTCTAGTCTACATATCTAGAAGTTTCAATAACAGTATCAACAGTGATTATAAATATTGATAAAAGTCCTAAGATAATGATGCAATGCTGTCCTTTTCTATTTGTGGTAGACAACTGTTACACATCAACGAATGGTGGGGCCTGCCCCAATTGCCGTGCGGTCTAAGGCGTTGCGACTGACTGCTATGTATATACATATACATATGTGTATGTATGTATGTACTATGTGTGTGCATGTACTACCTTCTCTCTGGCTAAGCGTGCCTGTTTGACATAAGGCTTTTCATGGTGAGTGCCATAGAGTTTATCTAATTGTGAACATTTGTCTTGCTGTTATATATACTCCGCAATTATCAAATCTGCAGAGAAACTGATTCCTCTTTGCAAGGTGTTATTGACAGTGAAGTATATTAATTGCTGATGACCTAATCATTAACTGCATTGTCCTCCATGTCTGTCTCACACCTCACTTTATACTTTATACCAAACTCACTTCGCGGGTGTTGCTATCCTCAAAGGCCGGAAGTGAAAATAGCTGCTCCCCGTTTTTATAAACCCTGGTGATTCTGGGTGCAAAGAGCCAGGAGACGTAGGTACTCAGGCACTCCACCATAGTAGCACAGCCCAGCAGAGGGACTGTCTTATCCTGACCGTCGTCTCCCAGAATAGTGTACCAATCCTCCGCATGGGGCGCTTCATTCGTACCAACCTGCATGGCGTCCGTACTCAAAGATATGATGTCACATACTTTCCCTGCAAAATGTACAGACATAACGTAATTCAAGACAGAGATCAGACAATACAAGAATATTGCATCATAGTGAATATACTAGTGAATAGTAGTGTACAGCAGGTTTGATTGTTCATCATCCTCCCCCAAAACACAGGAATCTACTAGTACTAAATATTCAAACAGGATATCTAAAGTTAAGTGGATTCTAACGAAAAAAGGAAACACACAAGGCCACCCCAAGAATCATAACAGTTGTCTCTGGGCAGTGGAAGTGGTGGGAAGCTTTGACGCCTATTATAACATCATAAAGGTTTAATCCCACGTGCACTGTGAACCAGGGTTGAAATGTGTATGCAAGTATATATGCGTATATAATTGTTTAACTGTCCTTATCCTGGCCTGTTTGACTAACAATACCTTTTAGTATATGGTGACGTAGCCACACAGGCATACATGTAAGCTATGAGCTTATGTATGTATGTATGAATACAAGTGTGTATATACGTATGCATGTATGAACGAATAAAGGTGTGTGTACATATGTATGTATGTATGCATGCGAGTATGTACATATTATAAGGTAATGTATGTATGTATGCATGCGAGTATGTACATATTATAAGGTAATGTATGTATGTATGCATTGCATTTACCTGTTCTAAGGTTCCTGACACACCAAGGCTTGGTTGCTACCTCGAAGGCCAAGCCGTCCGCTCGCCCCACATTGATGACGACCAGCCACTCGTAGGTCTGTGTGTGTCCGCCCTGCCCCTTGTAGCCCACGCGCCCGTGGCTGGGGAACGGTTTGCTGCACGTGGGCTTGGCATACCACACAAAGGGTGCTCTGGCGACTACGCAAGACGTGTCCTCTGCAGCATCTACCAGGAATAAACGAATAAATGCATGAATGGTTGCTACATACAATAACACTGCCCTTTTTCACAGAAAAAATAGTTTCTAACCCTTATGCTGCTATTGGCTAAATTGGCATATGGGCACGCAATGAGAGCTATCCAATGAATATCAACATGACATGGTTTGGATGGTTTTCAAAAATAATTCAAATGTAAAATCTCTGAGATACACATTAGGGTAAAATAATGTCTTAAGAAATATTTGAAACAAACCTAATATTTCTGAATTGTTGGGAGTGAATCCAGGTTATTATTTACAAGGTCAAAACACTGTATTTTCGTACTGATTTAATGGCTATTTTAGAAAATGTAATATATTCCAATACATTATAAAATGTGTATGAATATTACGACATGTTTTTGGCATGAAGTAGTAATAGTTTGTTAAAATAGTTGATCCACTGGGTCCCCAATCGGGTTGGCCTGGTTGCTCTACAAATGTGCAGCATTGTGGAAGGCTAAAACTAAAATACCCGTTGGAACAATTCGTGAAGAGTAGGGAATTTCTTCCCGGTTCCGGATTTCTATCCTGTTGCGATATACCCTAAGCTGTTGAAAGCGACATAAAACCCCATTCTTTCCTTGCTTCCTCCCCCCCCCCCCCCCTCCTCCTCTCGCCCCCAAAGTCTCACCTTTTAACTGTTCTGCGCGGAAGAGTAACAGTCTGCCACAGCGGACGTAGTCGAGGTCTGTGCCGAGGCTGAGGTGTGACGCCGGCGAGGAGCTGACGTGAACCTTGATCCCCATCTCCCTGAAACAGTGCAAGAAACACCAGCTCTAAGCCTCAGGTACCTACATGGTCATCTAAGGTACTACTACTACACAGGTGGTACTACTACTACTACTACTACTACTACTACTACTACTACTACTACTACTACTACTACTACTACTACTACTACTACTACTACTACTACTACTACTACTACTACTACTACTACTACTACTACTACTACTACTACTACTACTACTACTACTACTACTACTACTACTACTACTACTACTACTACTACTACTACTACTACTACTACTACTACTACTACTACTACTACTACTACTACTACTACTACTACTACTACTACTACTACTACTACTACTACTACTACTACTACTACTACTACTACTACTACTACTACTACTACTACTACTACTACTACTACTACTACTACTACTACTACTACTACTACTACTACTACTACTACTACTACTACTACTACTACTATTGTTAGTATTATTATCATCACTATTATTATTATTACTATTTTTTACTGTTATTATCAATATTATCATTATTATTATTATTATTATTATTGTTAATATTATTATTATTATTATCATTATTGATGATGATGATGATTAAATGCTACTACTATTACTACTACTACTACTACTACTACTACTACTACTACTACTACTACTACTACTACTACTACTACTACTACTACAAGACATCCTGCTGCGGGGACCAAAATAAATTTGACATGATTTGTATAAAACTGACTTAACATACCTATATTTAGCTGTAGATTCTGTGAACCTCTCGACTCTCGCTTTTGTGGATTCATAGTCCTCATAGGGAAGATGGCTGTATATACTATCCACGGGAATCCCATTGTTCTCACAATACTGAGTAAGAGAAAGGGAGATGAATGAATGAATGAATGAATGTTTAAAGGCACATGCTAGAGTGTAAGCCATTTTGGTAATGAAGTACAGAAGAAAAACTAAAACTCCTCTTGTCATGTCAGATATTTTTATGGTGACTGACTCACATGACTAGAACAAAAGAATACAATACAAAAGGGTTACACAGGAGATGTCAGTGCTCACAGTAGTGACCACTACAAATGATAGGTGGAAGCACCTTATCTTTATACAGTAACTCAAGTTTACATTTCAATATCTTAACAGCATATCTCAACACACAAAGGTCATTTAGTGCCATAAAATATTATCAAAAAGTGGTCCCTTGTGATTGTTGAAGAACAAGGACCAAGCATAACTATCCCAGGCGTAAGAAGAAGAAGACGATGATGAAGAAGAAGAAGAAGTAATAGAAGAAAAAGATGATGAAGAAGATGATGATGAAGAAGAAGAAGTAATAGAAGAGAAAGATGATGAAGAAGAAGAAGTAATAAAAGAAAAAGATGATGAAGAAGATGATGATAAAGAAGAAGAAGAAGTAATAGAAGAAGTAATAGAACAAGTAATAGAAGAAGTAATAGAAGAAGTAGAAGGAGAAGAAAAAGAAGAAGTATTAGAAGAAGAAGAAGATGTATACAGATACAGTTAGAACTGCTAGAAATGTGAGATATCTTACTTGGACATGTAGGTCAAGGTCATTGATGTGGCAGCCATGACGGGAGAGACCGCAGTCGACCTTGAGGGACACAGGCAGCTCCTGTAAAACAACACATCCACATTGAGTTGAGAAAAAGCAATATTCTCAACTCTGTTATTTTGTTTTTTACTCATAAATACAATGTCAAAGCATAAACCTCTGGAAAACGAACTATTTTTGATTGAGCTGAGAAAAAGCCATATTTCAAACCGGTGTCAACTCTGTTTCTTTGTTTCCAACTCCAAAAACCAATGTCAAAGCAAAAACCTCTGGAAAACAAAACATTTTTGATTGAGTTGAGAAAAGCCATCTTCTAAATGGGTGTCAACTTTGTTCTTTTATTTTCAACTCCCAAATGCATTGTCAAAACATATACAACTTCAGTTAATATTCATATGTTGTAAGAAGTCATTAAACATATCATATGGTTAGTATAACTTTCCAGTGTTGTAATAACCACATTTATGCTAGAATTTTGCTAAAATCCTGTTTTTATTATGATTTGGGAATGAAGCGCTTAATTGTAAAGTAGCGTCTTAGTAGAAATACAACTAGCATCGAAAATAAATACTTTCAAAAGAGAACAAACAAAAACAAAATAAAAAATAACACTAATAAAAAGTGTTGTTAGTCATCGTGATATGAGCTTACCCGACTGTCTTGTTGTTTGTACTCGGCCAGCGCTGTCAGGAAGTCTATCCCGCTGACGGTAGGCATCAGATCATACTCAGCTAGAACAGGTATCTCACTCACGGCCGCTGAGCCTAGAGAGGGGATGGAGAGCAGCATAATTACGTAATCATAGGAAATGCGGGTCCGGGTATACATACAGACTGTCTACTGGGGATAATTTGGCTAAATAAGGGCACCACATCACAAAACTTACTATAAATCAAATTTCAAACCAATTGAAAACATAAAACATTTATTTGATGACAATACCACCATAATCGATACAAAAACGACAGTCATCACTGACTATCGTGGATACCATCTTATTGAAAAACAGTACCGTCCATAGGTAAAATATAACCAAAATGGCTTCACTGTTATATTTGATCATACTCAACTATAACAGGTATCTCACTCACAGCGGCCGAGCCTGGAGGGGAGACAGAGAGCAGCAGTGTGTAATCAGAGGAAATGCGGGATGTTAGTGTATTGTATTGTAGTATTGTACTTTATTGACTGTTCATCAGAAACAAAAAGGTACGGTAAACAAAAATAAATCATAAGTTAACAGAATACAAACAAATCAAGTAAGGAAACTGTTAAGTAACATACCAACGGAAAATAGTAAACTAATTTTGCCTCATTAAGGTGGCTACATTGAGCCGTGCCCCTTAAAGAGGCAGAGAAATAAATTAGAAAGATCCAAAAAATAACTTAAGGTTGCAATGTCATCCTTACGTGTTAAGCAAGCTTAATCCACGTAAGTTGGTTATTCAAGATCGGTCTGTTTTCCATAGAGCCTATTACGCATACTTAAGAGGTCTACCCCACCCCTTCTTTAGTTAGGTTTGGATTTGTGATCAATGGGACACCGATTCCTTTCCTGAACACGGAACCTCAATTTCTGCATTGGTAAGAGAGTAGATTAGAGCAAGTCGTTGGTATCGAGCGGGACAGTTGAGACTTCCGGTCTATCTCATGATGTACCTTCAAATGGGGTTCAGCGACTATCAAATATAAGGCTGACCGAAATGACCGAATCTTTTTATACGTTTTATATTAGATAGACTGGCCGCAAGCTTGATATCTGCGGTCAAAACACATAAATTGGTTATCAACTCAAAATGCTAGCAAGGAAACAAACAAAACTTGACATGTCTACATGTATATATGTAAACATATTCAATACATATGCACATCCTTTGCATAGCTCCAATTAAGATATTAAGTGGACTTCTTGCTTTAAATTCTATTGGTGTTGGAATGATTCCAAATATTATTCAGTGACCTTTCCCATAAAAAGTTTATCTTCCATTAAGACTACCAACGAATTATCATTGCCATGCATTGACAAGTCTGAACGGAAATCGGAAAAAAGTATGACCTTAGCTGTTGAAAAGGGACGTAATCCCACCCCCACCTTAAATCACGAGATGTTATCATAACACCATTTAAACAGGATTCATTTGAGGGTATAACTCTGACTTCATAACCTATATCATCTCACATTGCATACCCATATCTAGCAACTTTACTGGCAGTTCTTTGATGATCCTTCAGGCTGCATTACTCGGAATGTATAACAAAACGGCTTCACTGTTTATGGATATTTGTATAAAATGTTTGTCAGAACACGATATATTCAATTCGCCTTATTTTAACGGGGCCTGCCCTAATGGCCATGTGGGCTAAGGCGTTGTCACTGACTGCTAAATGTCTCTTAAGGGTTTGAATTCCACGTGGGGCATGTGAGAAAGTGGTAAGGGTGTGGTTTTCATTTGTCACTCTGGTTTCCTCCACCAGTTACAACTGGCTAGTCACGACTTAGCCGGAATGTGCCAAAAAAATGAAGAGAACCAAAATTCCAAATCCAACTTATCTTTTATGATTTTACATTTCACTTTCAAGTTAACCTCATCAACGCCTGGGTCGAGCTGACGGCTCAGCTAAGCTGAGAAGTTGGATAAGGCAGATTTATTTATATTTAAATGGAACTTATTGTACCCATTGAACCATTGTCTGTACTGATAGAAGCATTCTTGGTACATTTCCACTGATGTAATCGTAATTAATGTTGTTCGTTCCGCCCTGGTGTTCCGCGCCAATTGTATTACAGCCACGTGATTACATCCTACCTGCTGCACGTAAACACCTCTAGCAGGTATTTCCAGTACACATGCGTCAAATGAGTTACGATAGCAGTCAGGCAAACACACACACACACACACACACACACACATATATATATATATATATATATATATATATATATATATATATATATATATATATATATATATATATATATATATATATATATATATATATATATATAAATATATACATATATATATATATATATATATATATATATATATATATATATATATATATATATATATATATATATATATATATATATATATATATATATATATATATATATATACAGTGGAACCTGTCTACATTGAACACTCACGGGAAATGAAAAAGAGTACAATGTACGCAGGTGTTCAATGTATCCAAGTTCTGAATATTTGGAGGTCGGGTGAAATATAAACGAAATCAAGGGTAATTAGAGAAACATGATCATTTTATTGCAAAATCTACTATGTCTTTACCTGACTTTTTTCATATAGTTAAAAACTTCACATGTTCGGTATTTGAAAAATATCACTTAACAAAATCGTTAATCTCATATATCTCATTTGACCTCATTTTCAGTAAAAAGTTTCAAATCAGTGAAGAATGTTCAAAGTAGACAGGTTAAATGTGGCCTGCGGGAACAAATTTGGCGTTCAATGTTCAAGGTAGACAGGTGTTCAATGTATCCAGGTAGCCTCCCATTGATTTTCAATGGCCCTGTGCAGGGACATGAAAAATTGTTCAATGTACGCAGGTGTTCAATGTACACAGGTGTTCAATTTGACAGGTTCCACTGTATATATATATATATATATATATATATATATATATATATATATATATATATATATATATATATATATATATATATATATATATATATATATATATATATATATATATATTAGCCCTGTGGCTATGTGTAATTACACCTGTAAATGAAGATTTAATTGTAACTAAGATATCAGAGATTGAGTACTCACCTAAGATGAGAATAGTTCCCCGTATCCCTGCCTTGCGTAGCTGTATTCCCTCTGATATCTTGCCCATGGCTATGGCTTCCACTCCCAGGGCCTTGCAGTGGCGGGCGACGGGTACAGCGCCCAGGCCGTGGGCATTCCCCTTCAGCACCGCCATGATGGCTGCAATACACAACAATATATACAGTTGCTTCCCATCTTTTTATTTGAGACTATATTTTTTGGTTAAATTCTTAAATACGGATAAAATGGTCATTTTTTTCAGAGACACTGAAACCAATCAAGTGATACAACGCCCATTTTATGTTTTAAAACACCATGAGAAGATATTGTACAGAAAAGACATTTGCGGAACAAAATTCATGATAAGGCTTTTTTAAAATATTAGTACATCATAAAGCAGTTGGAGTTTGCTGCGATTTTTCGAAAAACGAAAAGGACAGTGAAAAGAATCCATATTTACTCAAAAGCAATTTGATATGTATGTTTCATCTCGGGTACACAGTGACTCAGTACAGCTGTTTTGGGGCAATATCATGCAAAAATGAATCTAAAAATATTATTTTGTTGATTTCTGAAAACGTATAATTTGAATATTTATAAGCACACCACTATTCTATTAATTACATAAAGTGTGTGAAATGTTGTGAACTGTTTAATAAAGAAACACACCATAGTGAAAGAGACTTCGAAAATCCTGTGGTCTGTATCTCGGGATCTGTTTTTGGTGCGATATTGTTCCTAATATACAGCATACCTCAGCCACAGCTAATCCGATCCTACGGTCTGAACAATCATGGCTACGCTGGTGACACCGGGCTCTGTTTATCGTTCAAAAAGTGATAATGCAATTGTCCAACGTGATTCTAAATCTTGAGAAATGTTTGTGTGACATTAGTGCCTAGATGTCTCAAAACAAGCTGAAACTCAGCAATGACAAGACTGAGATCATTCTTTTCGGCTCTAAGAAACACCAAGTTGAACATTAAGTCACTCTATGTAACGAGTGTCGTAACGGACGGATGTGTCCGTTGCATTTGGAGCCGTGAGAAATTTGGGAGCTACATTTGACTCCTAACTGAGCATGGCATCCCAGGTAAAAGGTGTCAAAAGTGATGCAATCAAAGTTGATGTCTCGCTTGGATGTAATGCTCTCCTAATTGGAATACAACAGTTTTTGCTTGCAAAACTGCAAGGATTACAAAACAGTGCCGCAAGGGTAGTATCAAGAGCCAGGAAGTATGAACATATCACACCTGTTCTCATCAAGCTCCACTGGCTACCAGTCAAATTCCGCATCCAATTTAAGGTCCTACTGCTGGTATACAACATTGAACATTCTATGAATGGAAATGGCGCTACATAAATTCCGCTATCAAAACGTCAGATCATGGGTAGAAAGTCAAAGAAAATTGACAAAGTTACCTTCAGATATATTAGCTACATATTTTGGACAGCTAAATATATGACTGCATTTGCCATGTACCTAGGATGCATTCTTTAGAAGTGTTATTAGATAGAATGGTATCTTTGAGTTGGCAGTAGGGTAGATATTTCCAGACAATTATTGACATCTTTGTCTGCATTAGATACTGATTTTAGTGAAATAATTCTAACACCATTGGATTGATCTGGCCAGTGTTCACTCTATAAACAGTGCATGGTCATCATAGATTGCCAATTCAGTTTAAAACTAACACATGGAATATCATATCTGCACAGTGTTAATATTGTGGCAGTTTGATTCATGCCCACTCCTAAAGTTCGCAACTATTAACCAGCGCACCACGATTTAGATACCTGATCCTTATGCCAGGCCAAAAGGGAACCAATAAAAAGGGCCGAAAAGGTCAAAGAAAGGCTAAAAAGTGTACTTAGCCCTTTTTTGGCCAGTCCACCCATTTAGCCAGCGATTACTGTCAGATGGCCAATATGGCCATAGGGGATGAATGAGCTCATTTGCCCCTTTTGTTCTTTTTGGCCCTGGACCAGTGAGGGACATACAAAAATTAATTCAGAAAATATAAATAGAATAAAGTTTTAAACGATGGGGCATGGCTTTTTATGACCAGTGGTAACCAATTACACGAGAGTACCTGTCTATAACAAGAGGCAAACGGCCTCCAAACCATTCAGGAAGCTTGCAAAGTACTTTCATAGAACTAACCTGTCTTTTTGGAAATATTGGCACGAATCCTCTTGATATTTTCTGTGATAACATCCAAATCAATAAAGACGAAATTCTGTTCTCGAATATCTTCAAAGGTAGCGAAAACCTCTTCCTTGGTGAGAGCGATGGAGTTGTATCTGGCCATGTTGGTTTGTGTGGTGTTACGCGAGGTAGTGAGTTTCATAAGTGATTGCATGCCACTATCATCTGACCATGTGGCCATATGCCGTGTTTAACATGAATAAAGGATATGCTGACCAGTTGTGTCCATCTCCCGATAAGGCCAAAGCTGAAACTATATTTGGTTCTCAATGCGTGATTTAAAAATTATCCGGTAGCAATATAATGAGAAAACCCCAATGTGCGATTCTAATGATCAAAAGTCACTTTTGCTGAAGGTTTGAAAGGAAACCTCATCATCAAGCAAAACGTCGATGTTTTTATACCTTACTTATTAGTGGGGAGGCTAAGGTCGAAAATCGTTCACTTTTTTGATAAAAGCGTGAAAATTGGCACAGGTGTAGTTTAAAGGATGGGGAATTTTTTAAAGCCAGGTAATTTTGAAATTCAAAATGGCCGCCATTGAACTCTCTTTCTTGCCATATTTCTGCCTTAAAATGTAACAGAAATACAGTCTGTGTCTAAAACCATGTTTTATGGGGTAAGGATTCTATTTCTGATATGGCAAATAGCATCAAGACGGCGGCCATCTTGAAATCCAAGATGGCCGCCAGGTGAAATTATGTTTTCCGCATAACTTTAGTTTTAAATAACCTAGCCACTATACTCTAATATGTGTTTCATCAAATGGAGTTATTTTCAATGGCTTACATATCATGTACATAAAGAAGAAGAAAATCACGTACCTCTTACCTGTCTTCGGGCAACCAGTCTTCCTCACCAATTGCTACTATGGCAGTTGTAAATTGGCTAAATGCTATTTAAAAATTCAAACAGTTTAGTGGCTGGCAGCTAAAACCTGGTGCCCACTTTGGCAGAGCATTTCAAACCATAACTAGCGACTTTATTTATTTCTGAATAAAAGTTGATAAATGTAACTGATAAAAAGAAATCCTATTTTAGAAAGAAAGAAAGGGAGCTCTAGGTATAACTAGGTTCAGTGAGTACAGAAGAAACAAGTACTTTATTTCAATATATACCCTGCCATTGTATTCCCACCTGTGCATATCTGTGCAATCGTAATTTATTTATAACCCACATTCCGAAGATGTCCATTGTGACTGTAGAGATGAGCTGAGCATATGACAGTATGAGTGCACTGCTAGGTATTAACCCCATCCATGCATACAAGTTTGATGTGTCAATTTGAATGAGGACAATGTTGGAAATTACAGTAATAAAACACAAAAAAATAAATCATCAATACATGTACTAGTAATTGCATATGTATGTATGTATGTATGTATGTATGTATGTATGTATGTATGTATGTATGTATGTATGTATGTATGTAGGTATGTATGTATGTATGTGTGTGTGTGTGTATGTATGTATGTATGTATGTATGTATGTATGTATGTATGTATGTATGTATGTATTTATGTATGTATGTATGGGTGGGTATCAGGACAATAACCCCCCGGACAACATCCCCCATGACAATATCCACCCGTACAATATCCCCCAGGACAAAAGCCCCCGTTCCAATATCCCCCCCGATGATATCTCTATTAAAACATGAGTGTTAGTAAAAAGATTTTCTTTTTAATTCCAGTGTTTTGAATTGTCCTAAAACATGTGTTCGAAATTTTATTTTTTTAAATTCAAAAGAATTCCAGTGTTTTAAAGTATCCTAAAACATGTGTTAGTAAACAAACAAACAAACAAAAAAATTCCAGTGTTTTAAATTATTCTAAAACATGTGTTAGTAAAAAATGAATAATTAAAAAAAATCCAGTGTTTTAAATCATCCTAAAACATGTGTTAGTAAATTTTCTTTTTTTAAATTCCAGTGTTTTAAAATATCCTAAAATGTGTTAGTATTTTTTTCTAAATTAAAAACAATTCTAGTGTTTTAAATTATCCTAAGACGTGTGAGAGTAAAATATATTTAAAAAAATCCAGTTTATGAATAAAATAAGGATAACTTAAAACACTGAAATTGTTTTAATTTTTTCAATTTTTTTACTAACACGTTTTAGGATAATTTAAAATACTGGAATTGTTTTTAATTTTCTAATATTTTTTTTCTAACACATGTTAAGGATAATTTAAAACACAGGAATTTTTCTTTAGATTTTTTTTTATTAACACATGTTTTAGGATAATTCAAAACACTGGAATTTTTTTTAAATCTTTTTACTAACTTATGTTTTACTAAAGATATTATCCTGGGGGATATTGTCCGGGGGATATTGGAACGGGGGTATTTTGTCCGGGGGGGTTTTGTCCTGGGGTATATTGTCCTGGGGTATATTGTCTGGGGGATATTGTCCAGGGATATTGTCCGGGGGGATATTGTCCTAGAACCGTATGTATGTATGTATGTATGTATGTATGTACGAATGTATATATATATTTTCTTAAATATATCATGATTGGTGAGTTGTTGATTATTCATTCATGGAATCAAGATTGCATTGGCTTGCTGTACTTTCTGAGAGCACGTAAATGACACATCTCATTTACTACGAATAGGCGCGATAGAAATTAATGCTACATTTTGCCGGCAGAGGGCCGCGTAGACGGTGGCATCAACTCGCTTACTCGTCAATGGACGTTATTGTACAGCAGAGCATCACAGAGGCCAAAATGGGACCAATTTAACCTTGTCTCAGATGGGCGTTAACAACAGTGGCCAGGCTGATGCATTTCAAGAAGTGGCGTTCAGATAAAGAAAAAAAGGTAAACCGGTCTTTTTCTAGTAAAAGGGTGTATAAGGTCTTGTTAATTACACATTAAAGCCTCGGAAATCACACAGTCAAAACGCTTTTGTTTTGCACTCTGTTATCTAACCCCTTGCTGCTTAATGAATGACATCTCGTTCATATAGATTTACCATGCCTGATAGGATTTGGATTATACTTCAGAAAATGATATATGGTAACAGCAAATGAGGATTCAGTAGTGGCACGCAACTAATTTGAGATCCCCTTCAAGGCATTTTTTTTTCATTTCATGCACACCCCCACCGATGAGTTTTTATATCAAGAAGACCCAACAAATTATTCCTAACTAATCAACTTTCTAGACCCCAAATCATATTTCTACATAATCTGAAAAAAGGTTCAACTAACATATATCAGTTGTAAACAAGTCTTTATTAGAGTTTGTCATCCAGCTAGGCACTTCATTGCGTCATCGCAAAATGTCGTCAACATGACGTCCACTCCAAATTAATAGACAAACGAACAACGGGGATTTATTGCAAAATGAAAACTTCTCGAAGTATAACCATCAACACGGTGTATTGTACCATTATATTGCCAAGTTACAGGTTAAAACAGGCGACAAAACTCTCACTGTGCAGCTACTGTAGATGACGGATGGCTGAAATCGTTGGAACTCGTCAAGTTGCTTCGCCGGGACTTTCTCTTAATAAGGCTTTGATGCTGGTGACACACTCAGAATACGACAACTCCTAGTTTAGCACTCGTGTGTCCTTTCTCACAATAGTTAACTAATCCATGAGGTCTTGGTGATACCATACATTTTGACGGAAAGTTTACTTACGAAAGTAGGTCAACATGGTAGACTGCCTGTCCATTGTGACCTACTTTCTTAGGTGAAAATTTCCACTAAAGTCGGGTGCTGTAAGGCACTATCTTGCAGGAACTCCAAATTTCCCATCCAGTTGCCCTAGACCAGTATATTTAGCAGACATGTATGGTATTTATAAATCATATGTACCTTAATTGATCAAGAAAACCTCATTTAAGGTAAAACAATGTAAAATAGAAACTGTGTTTATATCAAGGTCAGCTCAAACAGGTAAGTTAAAATAAAAACTATATTTGAAATCACAAGACCTCAGGGATTGGATAACTATTGTTAGAAAGCGGACAGGAGTGCTAAACTAAGAGTTGTCTTATTTTGAGTGTGTCACCATCATCACAGCCTTAACACTTTGCCAAGGTGCGACAATTTAAGGCTTTGTACCAATTTATGGCAGTATAGTTTTGATCCAAAAGATGGCAGCACCGTTTTGTACCAATAGATAGCAGCACAGTTTTGTTCCAATAGATGACAGTATAGTCTTGTTCCAATAGAAAATATGGCAGTACCATTTTGTACCAATATATGACAGCACAGTCTTGATCCAATAGATGGCAGTACAGTCTTTTTCCAACAGATGGCAGCACAGTCTTGTTTCAATAGTGAGTTTCTTGTTGTTGTACTTGCTACATTCATTAAAAGATATATATAATATATATATATATATATATATATATATATACATATATATATATATATATATATATATATATATATATATATATATATATATATATGTATATATATATATATATATATATATATATATATATATATATATATATATATATATATATATATATTGGCTTGCTGTACTTTCTGACAGCACGTAAATGACACCTAACTCTTTTACTACGAATAGGCGCGATATAAATTAATGCTACATTCTGCCGGCAGACGGTAGTATCAACACACCGAGACTTGCTTACTCGTCAATGGACGTTATTGGACGGCGGAGCATCACAGATAACGCTATGAAAATGACATTTTGAAAGAGGCCAAAATGGGACCAATTTAACATTGTCTCAGATGGGCGTTAACCAACAGTGGCCAGGCTGATGTATTTCAAGAAGTGGCGTTCAGAAAAAAGGTAAACAGGTATTTCTTTTAGTAAAAGGGTGTATAAAGTATTGTTAATTACACATTAAAGCCTCGGAAATCACACAGTCAAAACGCTTTTGTTTTGCACTCTTTAATCTAACCTCTTGCTGCTTAATGAATGACATCTCGTTTAAATAGATTTACCATGCCTGATAGCATTTGGATTAGACTTTAGAAAATGATATATGGTAACAGCAAATGAAGATTCAGTAGTGACACGCATCGACTTTGGGATCCCCTTCAACGCAATGTTTTTTTTCATTTCATGTACACCCCCAGCGATGAGTTTTTTATATCAAGAAGACCCAACAAATTATTCTTAACTAATCAACTTTTAGACCCCCAAACATATTTCTACATAATCTGAAAAAAGGTTCAACTAACATATATCAGTTGTAAACAAGTCTTTATTAGAGTTTGTCATCCATCTAGGGACTTTCCCTTAAGGCTGTGATGTTGGTGACACACTCAGAATAAGACAACTCCTAGTTTAGCACTCCTGTCCCCTTTCTAACAATAGTTATCTAATCCCTGAGGTCTTGGTGTTTCAAATATAAAGGTACATTTTGTTTATAAATACCATACATTTTGGTGGAAATTTTACTAACGAAAGTAGGTCAACATGGTAGACTGCCTGTCCATTGTGACCTACTTTCGTAGGTGAAAATTTCCACCAAAGTCGGGTGCTGTAAGGCACTATCTTGCAGGAACTCCCAATTGTCCATCCAGTTGCCCTAGACCAGTAAATTTGGCAGACATGTATGGTATTTATAAATCCTATGTACTTTAATTGATCAAGAAAACCTCATTTGAGGTTAAACACTGTAAAATAGAATCTGTGTTTATATCGATGTCAGCTCAAGCAGGTAAGTTAAAGAAAACTCATATTTGAAACCGAAAGACCTCAGGGATTAGATAACTATTGTTAGAAAGCGGACAGGAGTGCTAAACTAGGAGTTTTCTTATTTTGAGTGTGTCACCATCATCACAGCCTTAACACTTCACCAAGGTGCGATATTTTAAGTCTTTGTACCAATTTATGGCAGTATAGATTTGATCCAAAAGATGGCAGCACCGTTTTGTACAAATAAATAGCAGCACCGTTCTGTTCCATTAGATGACAGTATAGTCTTGTTCTTAAGAAAATATGGCAGTACCATTATGTACCAATAGAGGACAGCACAGTCTTGATCCAATAGATGGCAGTACAGTCTTTGTCCAATAGATAGCAGCACAGTCTTGATCCAATAGATGGCAGTACAGTCTTTTTCCAATAGATAGCAGCACAGTCTTGTTCCAATATATGACAACAGAAGGGGGGGGGGGCATGTAACAACCAGAGGGTGGTCACATGGCAACTAGAAAATGAAAATGATAACTGAAAAGGCATTTTAATTGACAGGAACTGTTTATTATAAGATGAATTGCTAAAAGCTAAGATGGCTGACTTTCTTAGGAATATACGTTTGGTTTTTGACAGGAAATCGCCACAGAATTTGGAACTTCAGCATAGATATTCCAATACAAAACAATTAAACTGGTACTATTTACATTTATCTGCGTCAATAGTGTCAGCATTAGTGGAAATAATGATAATCACGACAATTCACTTAGTACCACAATCACCTTAGTTTCAACTATACAAAGCAGTTATAGTGCTGAATTGTCAGCAAGATACTCACTTGAAATTTTTTATGTTGGAATTTAGAGCTGTCAATACCTTCTATTCGTAACTAACTGAGGAAGGTGCCCTAAGATGCAGTGGTGCAGACATTAGTTTCTGATCATTCTCACATCCAGCCTTATCAATTGCGTAGTAAAGAGTGGAAACGTATTATTGAAAAATCACAGGACGTACCAATTTTGAAATATCTTTTTGACAATCAATGGCTAATTTCAACACCAACTGAAATCAACCTCCAAATATTTTGTTAATTTTTTGTCCAGTTACCTTTCAGATGTGTTGTACGTTCTAAATATTTCACTATGCCACCTCATCTCAGACAGAATTTAAAAGTGGACTTAATTTCTTTCTTTACACAGCACAGTATCTTACAATAACATATAAGGAACATATGACATAAAACCATTACGTTCAGTTATGATGCTACAACTAAAGTAATGGTGGATGTAAGCATAAAGAAATAAGCCAATTGTCAATTGAAACCCTACCCTTGATGCTATCTGCTTGATCCTATCACGGTACAGACAGCAAAATAATAAGGCATAGTGGAATATCACGGTTCATACAGTGTGTAACAATAACAATATGATTATCATATTCATACTGATAATTATACGATTTCAAAGGCTACAGAAAACATATACCTTGATGAATTCCAAAAGTTAGAGTTGAAAGTTTAACAGAATCATAATGATCCCAACTCTATCGCTCTTGTTTTTCAACAGTCTCCTGGGGATTTACCTATGCGTTAAAGTACAAGCTCAAGTCAACAACAAAATCATACCAACCACCCACACAGAGTCCTTCACGTACGACAAAAACGAAAAGGAGATAACTACGTCAATCTCACTGGTGTGCCGTCCTATCAACTAACCATCCTAGCACAACAAACTGATTACGCCAAAACTCAGCATCAGAAGAGACATATATTACTTCCACCAGTGGCAGAATATTGTGAATATATATCAGTTCATCTTCCAGTATGGTGGCACAGCATTAACGTCATATCCTTTCTGACGACACAGAAAATCCTCAACAAAAGAGACAGGATCACTGGCATTCTTGCAGATAATGTCGTGGGCACCAGGCTCACATAAATTGCAAGTGTATTTCTTAGTGCCTCGACAATCTCCAACTCCTCCAACTCAAATTTATTTGATTATCTCCTCATCACTCCATGACGTCGTTGCCACGGAACCATCATCGGTGTCACTTTCAGCATCATAATCGTGGTTTGAGAAAATGGTCTTCAGCAAACTCAACGTTAGTCCAGTATCCCACTATCAAATTCACTCAGCAGTGGGTGGATTTGTCTGGAAGTGGTGGCCAACATGTAACTCGGAAATGGGCAAGAACAAGTTAAGATATTGATAAGAAGTTGTTAAGAACTCTCTCAAGATTGTCTGAGGATTAGTCTTGAGAATATCTCGAGATTAAGTCAAGAATATATTAGACTTTAAATGACATTTGCAAACTTAATAGGACCAACGTAAGAAATTCCTATGCAGCTCTTAATGAATTCCTAGGACAGAAGCACAACTATGCTGAGAATTATTCAAGACTAAAGGCCAATAAACAGAAAAAGCACTTGAACAATGTTCAAATGAGTTTATTATCAGCATATTAACATAGCTTTATTTGTTGATACTCACTTGATTCATTTCAATTGTTGTTACAACAATATCTTAAAAGATGTGATCAACAAATTTTGGGTATTCCAGACCCAAACACATGTGGGTTTTTTGAATGGTCCAATGTTTTTTTTCACAAATTCTGCAACAGATCGAAAGGGATTTGGAGATGTTGGTTCACCTGTGCTGTCTTTGGTAGCATACATTTGCTCACTCATCTTTATTTTCTTCTTTTGCTAATAAGTTTTGCATATCATTGGAGATTTTTTTTATCAACTAGTGATTTTCGTGCCTCTGCCTCATGATGCCATGTTTTCATAAGTGACCTACTTTCAGGCAAGTCACATGATGCATTATACATACTTCTGGTAGTTTCATTATATCTGTAGTCATTCTTAGGAATGTTCACTTGACATTCCTAGGATATTCCTGAGAATACGGTAAGAATTTTGTAAATGAAAGATTGTGTCCCGAACACACAAGTATTAAGACGAATATCCTAGGAATGTCTTACGAACACTCCTAGGAATGAGTTAGGACCAAAAATCATTGATCTATGACCCAAGAACTTCCATGAATGTTTTGAACATGTTCAAAGCTTCGAGACTCTGCTAGGACTTAGGTAAGATGTTATGAGATGTTCATAGGAACAAACACGAATAAACAAGAATGACATGCAGAATCTTCCGAGAACACCAAAATCAAAACCAAAGTCTTGTCTGGGTTCTGCTTTATCCTCAGGTTGCTGGTTCTTCATAATTAAACGGACGAAAAAACATATGTCTGACATTAAACTATCAAGCAATCATAAAGACGTTTGTTCTTTTTAACATGAATACGACACCATTGTATTATCGTCATTAGTGTCAGATAGCAACATGGTTTCTTATTCAGACGACACTATCATAATTGAAAATTCAGGAGAAAGTAGTGATGTTGTGATATCAGAAACAGACAATGAAAGCACAGAAGACAAATGGACTAAATAATGTATAAGCAGACTATATTGAGAAATAACCTATATACATTAACCTATAGTAGAACTTAATTGCTGAAATGGTAGCTTTATGCAAAATATATATAGTATTCTTTGTATTGTATTTTATTGGTCTTGCATGAAATGTTATATTGTTATGGGATAAAGTATATGTAGTTCATAAAACGTTTATTGCAAAGGTATAATTGATAAGGGGGAAACAAATGTAGAAAGGCTATTAGAGTTTGAATATCTACAATATAATAATTCTCTAGAATATAAAAACTACTACTGGTAAGATAAACCATTAGTCATTAGAAGAGGTCAACCGGCACAGTAAAATCATACAAGTATGAGTACACTACAGGAATGATTTTAATCATTGCATTATGCCCTGTGACACAAGGCATTAAATGTCACCTCCTAATGTCCCCAAAAGCTAACTGACATGATTAGACCATTTCTCATTTACTGTTTAATGATTCTGGACAACTTATGTAGGTACCTTTTCCTTACATCTCCCTCTCATGCTTAGTCTGTGTCATTGAAAAACAAAAATGCTTACAATAAGCAAATTAATCTCAGATGATCACAACATTGGAATCTGAAATTATGTAATACATTTTTTAAACAAAAAAAAGAATTTTGAAATAAAAAAATATGCAAAATCTTATGATCAAAGTTACAATGAATATTCCTTGGTGTGCCCACTAGATGGCTTTTTCACCTGGTTCCCCTTTTCTCACTCCACATCCTAGTGGCTATATTGCAGTGTGGTAACTGGTAAGTGTGACACAGAGTACCAATGTTACTCATGGAGCAAAGGACCAATCTATTAGAGGAGAGGCAGAAAGCTTCATAGAATTCACGGATATATCGTTCAAAAACCCTAAATGGGGTAATGCCAATTAGCTTTATCTGCCCAAGTTCTCATAAAGAAAAGCAGATATTAAAAAGGAAGAAAGTAGAAGAAAAAAATTGCCCTAAATATACCACAAGATACTTCTAATTAGATCATAAGAAACGTCATATTCAGGGAAGCAATAATAAAATCCTTAATAACTGTTCACCAGGGCAGTATGTGTATTAAATGTGCACCTTCAGACATCCTGGGCAGACCGAGGGCTGAACAGTCATGAACAGTCATTAAGGCTTTAATAGATCAAATATCATTTATGTATTATCAGTTTAGTATGAGTCTCGACTTTTGTTATTGGGAATCACGGTTTGTGACTTGGTATTTTGGAAATTCCAATGTTATGCAAAACTACTATATAAAAGAACATGATTTTGTGAAAAAGTCAGTGTAATTGAGAGCAGTTAACATACGTTGTAATCAGTATTCTCTGGTGCTTCCACACTCCACAAGCTCTAAACGGCTTGTGTGGTGAATAGATTCAGACAATCTCGTGCATGACGAAGCACTGTGAAGTAATGACCAAATTGGCTGGTAACAGTAGTTTACTCAAGGACAGTGAATACAGTTTAAAAAACCTTCATTTAGCCATGAAGTCTGTATTGCCTGTGACTTGGAATGTAGGGAAAATATAATGTCCATGGCTATGCAGTGTCCATCTTATATTGACGACAGGGCTGAAGTGTATGATGTTATTAGAGCTATCGACGATGTATTTATCTCTAACTTATTGGAAGAGCAACACGATCTACTTCACGTAATGATGGGAAAACATCCTGAATATATACTTTTTGAATCTTTGCTAAAACTGTAAAAGGTTTCAGGTAAATACATTCCAAGAATGTATAGACAAGTCTTTAGTGAACGTTAACCTCCCCATTGTTAGACCAGTCGAACACTCTATGCTGCATTGTGATATTCACCTGTTTCCAACCCAGAGAATGTCCGATACAAGGTGATAGGAGTGGAACTGAAAGGAATGGAAAGTAGTATGAAGCTAGTGGCGCTGGGCGCAACACAGCGCAAAGGTTAGGCAGGTATGGTAGAGGAATGGATCCGTGCGCCAAAATATGTAGGCCGGCGCATGGATCCATGTCTCAAGGGGAATGGATAGAGATGTAATAGTTATGAAATATGAGGAATATGGGTAGTGAGTAAAAGCAAATTAGTGATCGTGTAAATATATACAGCTAAGTTCACCTGGGAAAAGAAAAAATGTCTGATTTGGAAAATATTTGTTACTGAAATACCATGAAGCTGAGAATATGGCGAATTCAAGAAAAATTATCAGAATTTGCCCCCATGGACCTTTATGATGTTTTCAGTTCAAAAGCAATCTCTGTGTGTTTCTCATAACTGGGAATCTGTCATCATGCTGCAAGTGTGATCTGCTTCATAAAATTAAAGTTATTTCGTAATCATACTTGTATGGTTATCAATTTGCCAACACCTGTAAAATATAATAGCCCACTCCTAAACTAATAAACTAACCTGACCCCTGGTGGCCAGGATTGTAACCGCATAAAATCTCCTGATTTTGGATGGTTGAATGTTAACAGGTATGAATTATATAACTTGGTCAGAAATCGTCAGATTAGCTACTGATTTGCCAACTTTCAAAAACCATCCACCATTCCTCAAGAATAAATTTATTTTCTAGCCAAGAGCCAAGAATTTCATAATATGCTGAACATAGTAAATATTTGATCTTGAAATATCACACAATGTCTGGAAAGATCACACAATGTAAATGTTGATGATGACGACATTTTCAGTTCCAAAGCTATCTGCGTGTTTTTGATAACTGTGTGTATATTATCATGCAGCAATTGGGATCTGCTACATAAACTGAAATTAAAGTTATCCTATTAACATATGTTTCCATGATTACCAACTCTAAAGGCCCGCTCCTTAAGCAAAAGTACTAACCTGGCCTCCTGATTTTGTATTGTTGAATGCTGACGGGTATGCCAACGTACGTGCACAATATCAATTGAACAATTCATAACACACACGTACCATGGTTTAAGAACTTATGGCCAGTTTAACGATATTCTCAGAAAGAGGCATCTCCGCCGCGTAGACTAGTATAGTATACCATAGTTGTACGTCCTATAGATGTTTAGACAAGTCGCTGGATTACCGTAAAGTCGTTGCCCTTTTTCGACATATTAGCTAAATGTACACGGGCGCGAAATTATCCCAAAGATTTCCCCATATATAATCTTTAGACAATCTTTTAATCGCACGCATGACTTGATTTTTTGGCCGCTCAGTTTCATCAATAAACTCGCTACCATAAACCGTTATTACGAAGAATTTTGTCATCGCACTTTTCCCTATACACCTAGTATATTGCCAACTTGGCGAGTGGCAGAATGGTGAATCTATACATGTCCTTCGGACGACTTGCTACCCTATCGCAAGTCCTATGCCGACGTGGGTCTAGAGTGGCTTTTTTTTTTACTTAAACAAGGCTTCTTCAAGATAAGGGAATTGATTTCGATGCCGGATTTCTATTTTGCAGGGATATGACCTATTTTGTTCAAAGCGACGCAGAATGTTACTCCTTACTCAAAGAAAAACACAGAAAGGGACATTAATGCTATCAATGACCAACAGTAGGTGGTCCATAGATAGGATTTAAATCTTAATCTTGACTTAATCGGATTAGAATGGTGTAGGGCGTTGCCACTGACTGCTTACTGTGCAGCATCCTGAGGTTAATGACATATATGTATAAATAAGGTCAGTGAAAGGTTCCCAGTGTTTCCGGACACCGGTTTCAATAGTAATACCCTGCCTTGTATTCAGATACATTTGCTGCTGGCCAATAACTATCGTAAATGTTTTAATTGCATAAGGGATTCCATTTCTTAAAATATTTACACATCGGCATACCTAAAATGCCCCCCACACACAGACACTTACGCACACATACACATTATGGCACACACACGTACACAGACACACAGACACACACACACACACACACATCCACATATATATATCTATATATCTATATATATCTATATATATCTATCTATCTATATATATATATCTATATCTATATCTATATATATCTATATCTATCTATCTATCTATATCTATCTATCTATCTATCTATCTATCTATCTATCTATATATATATATATATATATATATATATATATATATATATATATATATATATATATATATATATATATATATATATATATATATATATATATATATATATATATATATTTATATATATCTATATCAATACATATATATATATACATATATATATATATATATATATATATATATATATATATATATATATATATATATATATATATTTATATATATATATATATATATATATATATATATATATATATATATATATATATATATATATATATATATATATATATATATATATATATATATATATATATATATATATATATATATATATATATATATATATTGAACATTCACCAAGGATTTCATTGTAGTACATTTCGACAAGTCCCATAGTTTTACGAGGTTTAAATGGTTTGGGCGCTCAGTTTCATCAATAAACTCGCTGCCATAAACCGTTATTACGACGAATTTAGTTTTGGCAATTCTCCCTATACACCTAGAATAATGCCATCTAGGCGAATGGCAGAATGCTGAACTTATCACGCCCTACGAGCAGTAACGTGCTACCGCACGTCGGATGCCGTTTCGGTCTAGAGTTTGACGTATTTCTGTCACTGAGACTGAGACTCTGCTTTATTTTTACATTAGTCTGCATTTGCTTTTTACATGCTAACGGCCCGTGTCCTTCACACTAGAACATTCCTTATATTTGTTAGTAATATTTAGTTCTCTTCCTGTTGGTTTTGATGTTTCTCTCTTCCTCATTTGTTCACAACCCCTATAGTCCTTATGTTCTTTGATTTTTATGTTCTTTGATTCATAAGGATATGTATGATTTTGTGCATAATAGGAACGATCAATAAACATACAATACAATCTCTCTCTCTCTCTCTCTCTCTCTCTCTCTCTCTCTCTCTCTCTCTCTCTCTCTCTCTCTCTCTCTCTCTGAGTATTCACATATATATATATATATATATATATATATATATATATATATATATATATATATATATATATATATATATATATATATATATATATATATATATATATATATATATATATATATATATATATACATATATATATATATATATATATATATATATATATATATATATATATATATATATATATATATATATATATATATATATATATATATATATATATATATATATATATATATATATATATATATATATATATATATATATATATATATATATATATATATATATATATATATATATACGGTAACGTATTAATGGTATCATTGGTGTATGTTGGAGCAGGTGTTTTTCCCACGAGAACTCTGCTATCTCCATATCCCACCTGAGCGTACCATCCTCGCCTGCAAGTCAAGATAAGACCAGCACCCTCAGGGGGTGCTATGCCTAATTCTGCCCCTAGAACCCAAGCGGGGCACTCAAGCATGGCACATACGTACCAGCCACACAGCCATTCACAACCAACCCGAAAT
The DNA here is from genome assembly GCA_963942565.1 of Maea johnstoni. Lineage (NCBI taxonomy): Eukaryota > Metazoa > Annelida > Polychaeta > Spionida > Magelonidae > Maea > Maea johnstoni. The sequence continues at coordinate 650,541 of OZ012693.1, forward strand.
GTTTCCTATCTGTGTCGAGTATCAACACTTTCTCACTCGGGATGATATGTACATGGCCTGGGAGAAAATAGTCTACATTTTCGACACGGGGAGGCGCGCCTGTCCCTTGGAGGGGTGGATGATAATGTAATCTGTAGCTAGTGAATGATGTATATAAAGCCTGTTACCACGCTGCGCCTCCTCAGCTAGTCCAGATGAGTATTCGCTGTTTGACTGTTATCAGCCACGCGGGGTGTACTCACCATGGGTACATTCCACCAAAAAGGTAGAATCTACCACGAAGATATGTCTGCCACACTGAGTAATAAGGACCTATGGAGATGACTATTCTTCCTGAAAAATCGAAGGAACTGAGCTGTCATCTAAATCACTCATCCAACGCAAACTATGTCACATGTCGCAATATACTGAGTTGACTCTTCTTGCTGCAAAGTGCCCGTCCAGTGCAATATGCACAGACAATGGGCAGATCGAAGGACCTGGACTTTCATCTAAATCGCCCATACAACACAAACTATGGCACACCCAGCAATGTACCAGATTGACTGTGGCTATCACACGAATTCTCTACTCAAAAGAAACACGATTCGTCCTCTGTCAAGTTTTGGAAGATGCGACAGTGAAATGGCAAAATCATCACTTGTCATCAGTGCCTGTCACCACTATCATCACCAGAGTCCTGCCCGTGATGGAGACGTGAACGTAGTCCTAGCATGGGAATGTTGCCCTCAGTGCCAAGATGGGTGGACTATCAGTATGTGAGCATCCTGTAGCCTCGCCAGGACTAGACTTCTAGGCCACTAGCAACATTTGGCTATTACCAACACCGAGGAGTGGAAGCAATTATGAATTTTCATGACACCAAATGACAATAGTTCAATAATAATCACCACTCCTTAAGAACTGCAAATTTTCCAACATTGACAGTTATGGACAACTATTCCAGAGAGAGAGAGAGAGAGAGAGAGAGAGAGAGAGAGAGAGAGAGAGAGAGAGAGAGAGAGAGAGATTCTTCTTTTGTCAGTGTCATTTGTTCCACAATATGCCCGCACCTTAAAATATTCAATTAACCATAGAGCCAAATGAGCACTGTTCAATTCTATGATGGCTCTGGTTACTTGAGGACCGAGCTTAATCATTATAACTAATGGCGAAAGCTTCCTAAAGATCTAGGCCCTTTAAAGAAGTCTGTTTTTGAAATATCGATAGACAGTGTTCCTGCATCCTAAAATGGGGTAAACCTCCTGCATTAATGGCTTAGCTCAATAATGACTCTTGCAATGCACAAAGGTTTCCATACGTTTGATATAAAGAAAAGTAGGCACAGTCTCTCAAACGGGCACAACCATCTGCAATGGGAGGAGCCTTCTGAGACACAGTCAGACGTGACGCCAGCCGACTGCTGTCCTTCAACTCTACAGAAAGAAGTCTGGAGTAAAAAGGTAAGTCTCACATCTGGAGCATGATACTAGTATGTCTGATCTCACTCTCGTTGAAATATAGCCATAACCGAGCGACAGGCTGTGAAGGAATGGCTGAAAACTGCTGTTTCTGTAAATTGCAAATATAATTCACACTGTCTCCTATCATCATTCTGTCTTGTGGGTTTATTTGGGACGCTGTCGGAGATACGCCATCTATCAAGAGCTTCATTTTATTCGACAACCAATATCGCTCCCCAATATAAAGAACAACAACTTTTCTGGGTTCGCTTGACGATTTTCCTCGGCTTATTTAAAGGCGGATGTAGTAAACATCTCAACACATTGTTTCACGAATTACAGACAGACAGTGGCAAAGCATAATCATATTTGGCACACGCTTTGAAACTCGGGGCAAAATTACTCAATCAAGGATCATAATTGTGGTAAAAACATATGCTCGTAAAAGCAAATGTAAACTAACCAGAGGTATTCTTTGGAGTCTACTTTTTAAAGCCTATCGTAGCCTTAAATTAGGATACAAAACTCAGGATGAAGAATCAGGGCTAGTTCACTTAAGGTAAATACAATACCTGTCTCTTGGGTATTCATACCTGTGGAGTTAGTCACAGGTGAACAATAGGGCCTTGAGAGTAACACCTATAACTAACACCTCTAAACATACGCTTCTTGCCTGCTGCGGCGTGATGACCGCCTGAGCCCGGGGGGAGGGGGAGGGGGGGGGCGGCCTGGCTTATCATCACTTGCTATAACAGGCTAAATAGTGACGAGCTAGTTGTGAACGGTGGAGAAACTGGAGTAACCTTGGATTTTTACCGCCTACGCTAAGTTACTGGTAACTTTCTCACATTACTCGAGTAGGGTTAAAATCCAGGCATTGGGGAAAGACAGAAACCAGCCAGTGGCAACCCCTCGTTAGCAAGAAGGACTCAGTTTACCTTTATATAATCCACTTCCATCTGAAACATGTCACACATGGTCTGGTAACTGGGCCACAGAAATAATCAGCAAGGTTGATAATTGAAAATAATGTTTGACAAGAACCAACAGGTATGATAACTTTCAGTCAAATCTTTTTGAAGGTAGGGCATTTTTATCGATGGCTAATCGTGAGCAATATATCTGTATAAATTTATATATATATATATATATATATATATATATATATATATATATATATATATATATATATATATATATATATATATATATATACATATATATATATACATATATATATATATATATATATATATATACATGTATATATATATAAAAAAATATATATATACATATAAATATATATATATACACATATATATATATATATATATATATATATATATATATATATATATATATATATATATATATATATATATATATATATATAATAATAATAATAATAATAATAATAATATAATAATAATAATACGTTTATTCGCTGTAAAATTGCATTTACAAAAGTCGTACTTATTATTCATAATAACACAAACATATATAAAGCAAAAGAAAAGGAACTCAAATATTGGGTTGGAACACAAACCCGTACCCTGAAAATATGGGCTCAGAGTAAATATTGAACATAAATTATTTAAACATAAATTTTTAAAGAGAAATAAACAGCATACTCTGTAGATCCTGTCTTATGGGCAGAGTAGGAAAAACAACGTATATTGACCACGGATTATGTATAGAGTAGGTTATTCATCCAAATGAATTAACCACTAGATCTACCATTACATGATCAACGTAACTAAGCGAAATTCATCGTCATATGTATCATTATAAATGCCATTACATCATGTTTATCTGGATTCCATGTCATTGATGTTTTGTCATGAAATTTACAATAGCATATCCAAAATTATGTACTACGATAAAACGCAGTTCATCAAATATGGATATGGAAGAAGGAGTTTACCAAAAACTCCACACATTGGCATACATAAATATAAACTTATCTTTACACACACCGAAATCAGAGGTTGTTAGATTCTCGATTTTAATACTCTGTTGTACATTTTGGTGATGTATGTACAGGTAATTTTCCTTATTGGAATCATTTCAAATTCACTCCATCCTTCGATTTCTTTACCTAGTAAAACCTCTAGATTACATTGCCTATCTAGACCCCTGGATAGCGCATTTATCTCTGCATACATTTCAATTCTAACTACCTCATGGTAGTCACATTGCATAACCATGTGAGTTGTGCTCTCATATGCCAGATGGGCACAGAGTAGGCAGCACCTCTCACCAAAGTTTGCCCTTAAAAGTTTACTATCATCCGCCTTCAACTTGCTTGTGTGGCATAGCAGCTTAGTCATTACCTCACACCTCTTCATATATTGTTGGAATTTATCTGCGAGAGACCACCACACTGAGTATATCGGTTTATCAGTTACCATTGTGACTAAGTCCATCTTACAGTTATTAGCAGCACCCTCTGTCCAATTAATATCTTCTATTGCCCACGCCTTGTCCCACACTATTTTCTTCCAACCTACTTTGCTAAAAGTGTGACCTCTGGCCATTTGATTAACCTGTTCTAACACGCCGAGTTCTACACAAAACTCCAATATCTGAATAATTGGACTGTCATAATCGTTTGCCTGTCCTTCTTGGTACTCATTCAGTCTTTCAATAAATACCCTCCTGACTGGCATATGTTCGTCCATCTTGAGGATTGTTCTTACAAAAATAACTTTTAAAGCTTTTATATACAATACAATGTCAATCCAACCTAGACAGGCAAAACTTGTTATATTCAGGGAGTTAAAATGAAACCTTTGCAGTCTCCTGGCTGCATACCTCTGAAAAGCTCTTAATAAGTCACAATCTTGTTTCTTCAACACCCATATTTCACAGCCGAACATTAATGTGGGTATTACAAAGGTCCAATAAATTAGATTACAGGTACTCAAGTTAACTCCACCTCTCCTAATACCGACATTAGTAGAGGCATTTAACGCTTTCCTAGCTTTAGCAATCTTTTCTATAGTTCTCACATGAGTATCCCCCTTTACGCATGTCTTCACTCCCACATGATCGTAATATAACCGCTCTTTTACCCTTTTTCCGCCTAATGCAAACATCCGGTGCTCTGTCCCAATTTTCCTATCTCTATTGGATTCTCCAAAAATTAACACTGCACTTTTAGAGGCATTAAAGGAATAGCGCCAGTCGCAGCCGTGCTGATATACCTCTTGCATAACCAGGTCCATTTTTCGTTTAGTAATCGTGCAGGCGGCTAAATCGTCTGCATACCCTACTGGTGAAGTCTTTACCCTGTACATCTCAGTACACAGACCTGATTGTGCAAGAGTCATTATCAGTGAGTCTATATACGCAGTGTATTTCACCAGGGATAAATAGCCTCCCTGATGAATTCCACACTTCATCGTATATGGTGCAGAGTCCTTAGAGCCAATACGGACGCAGCATTGAAAGTCTAGATAGGATTTGTACAAAAGTCTCCAGAGATTACCTGTAATTCCTCTACGGTGCAGCTGGAAGAACAGTCCATCCGTCCACACCGAGTCAAAGGCTTTGGATACGTCATAATACGCTACAAAGACCTTCTTCCCTTCCTCACGCTGCTTAGAAATAGTTTCTTGCAGCGTGAGGGCGGTGTGAACGCATGAAAACCCCTTCCGAGCTGCACCTTGTAGGACTGACGTTGCCTGATTAGATACCCACCAAGGTTGTACTCTTTCCCAAATGAGTGCCTCAAATAATTTGTTGAAAGTGGATAAAAGTGTTATACCACGGTAGTTGTCTGTGTTTAGAGGACAAGTATTCTTTCCCTTATACAAGGGCACCTGTATCCCACGTCTAAAATTAATCGGAATATACTCAAGTTGGACACAAGCGTTTACAATTCTGCACCATAATTGAATGAAGTTATCACCAGCATATTTTACATGTTCACTTGTGATCCCATCATGCCCCGGGGTTTTTCCATTATTAAGCTTACCAACCGCTATTTCAACTTCTCTTACGGTAAAGGGTAACTCAAGAAATTGACTAGTGTCTTCCTGCGATAACCAGTTATTCACACAGGCTGTGACTCGATCAAAATTTTCTTGGTTAAAACTTGGGTCATTCTTTGGTTTACACAATTTATCAAAATGACCACGCCACTCTTCTAGTACATCGTCGAGATCGTGTAGAACTTTATCATCTTTGTTTTTAATGGCATTAAAAGAGACATGTTGTTTCTTTTTCATGTTCTTCACAAATTTCCAGAAATCCTTCCTATTAACCTCTGCTTTCTGAGTAGCCTCAATTACCATTTTGTTGTGATAATCTCGACTAATCTGTCGCAGTCTTTTAGAGAAGGCTTTCTTAGTCACTTTCATCATAGATCTGGTATGGTCATTTTGATTCAAAGTTCTACCTTCAGTTTTCCAGCGTTCAAACCAAAGCATTTTTTCCCTCTTCAAAACGTTAAGCTCATTACACCAGTAAGGTTTTAAATGCCTAACAAATTTACTTTTAGGCACAATTGTTGCTGCCTCGTGTAAGATTATCACTAGTTCCCTAATAATATTGTCGATGCCATCCTTAGTTATGTCAGCTAATTCGTCCAACTCTAACATAAGTGGGTCTAATCTATCGTTAATAAAAGGTTGGTATTCATTGATCATTGTTTCTTGGCCCATCCTATCCCATCTTATCCTCGAGAAACTATCTGCTATCTTAACTTCGGTAGGCAGCATATCTAATTCAATGACAAGTTCAATCGGTAAGTGGTCAGAGGTATTCAATGCATTATTGCTCCCTGTATAGCATGAAACAATCTGGTCAGTCAGGTAACTCGGCACTGTTATATAGTCAATGGTTGAACTTCCATTGTGACCTTCATAGGTCCTACATGACCCTTTAGCATTAGCCATTAGGTTAACAGCTTTGAGGTTATAGTAATTTAGGAAGTCCAGTACACTATTTCCCGCTTTAGTAGGCACTCCTACACCCCGTGGTCCTCCCTGTTTGCCTATGTCCCCATTGAAATCTCCCCCTATTATCGGTACGACATTATCATCCAAACTCTCAATGAAACTTGCAAGCTCATCCAAAGTGATTGTTAGACTCTCTTTGGACCCGCTCGCTGGTAAATAGACTGATATGAAAACAAAAACAGACCCATCTTGGCTTTCCATTCTTACACCGCAAAACCTATCATGTTTCAAGGTTTCTATTATAGACACCCCTTTTAGGCTTTTTCGCCAGAAAATGGCTACTCCTCCCTGGCCACGTTTAATGCCATAGTTTTCGTCAGAGGAGTGCCTACTTGCCCTCGCATGGTAGTTAAACTCATCACTAATTTCACTTAAGGTGTGAAGGCGATTATTATGTTGCCAGTGCTCGCACAACATGAATATATCGTTATTGCTAATTATTTTCCTAAGGAATGGGATTGCCGCACTCAGTCCCCTACTATTCCAACATCCTATTTTTAGTTGTGATTTTGTACCTTGCATGTTTTGGTTTTAAATAAAGATACACACATACCATACAATAACATGTTTACTGTTACGTGAACTATTTTAAATACAAAGATAACCATCACTCTAATAATACCATAAGGGTTGGACAACATCCTGCCACTTTTACACATGATATATATACAGATATTTACACTATAGCATGCTGTGGAACCAGCGGTCATGTTCAAAGCGGTAGAAGTCTGACTAGAGCGTTTCATTTTTCTCATAACTGCTCCTACCGGATTGAGCTTAACCGTACCATTAATGTCTATACCATGTCTCCACCGTTGTTCATGTCGCGTTGTTCCTGATAGACTGCAGCTGGGTACTTTTGTTGCCATTGTAACGAAGGCCAATGTTTCGCAGCTGTGATGCTTATGGGATTGCATACGCAGACGCTGACTGTAGGTGGGATCAGGTCGACTTGGTAGTTGGTGTTCGGACGTTTGGTTCCACAGGTAGGTCATCATGGCAAGTGCGTACATGTCAAGTGAAGCCATCCCCATTGAGTACTGTAATAGCATAGAGATAAGACATATTACATATAAATCTATGGTGTCATTCAATACAAGCCCATCTGATACCAATCTATGATATATTTGCAATATCCACATTAGCACTTGAGTAGAGCCTGCCTTTGTAAAATTTATAAGTGTCTCGAAGTACATCCTGTTTCTATTGTACATAGTCACATAAGTGTGTTTACGCAGTAAACATTTTCTATTTACAGCACAATCCTTTATAATAAATATCCATATCACAGTAATCAAGGTTTCAGTGGTGTAGGTAACACAGAGTTCGCCAGAGTGTACAGCATGCCAGTGACATCCCGGACTGTGATCGAACAGACCGGCAGACCCCCAGTGGCATATCAATACGTCAGGATTAGTTACCCAGTACCATAGTCCCGTCGTACCCTGCAACATCGCGTGGGAGTCTGCCGCCCAGCCACGATCCGTCCTGTTTGTCTCGGCCTCGCATAGTACTGGATTCTGATCCTGAAGAACATAATCACAATTCAAGATGAGAAATTTAAGCCTACATATGAAAGGAAGATAGCACAGTGCACGTATTTCTACTGTCTCAGTGTGCGATCGCTCCGCACACTTCATATGGGTCTCAGTTCTAGCAATGTAGATAAAGGTACACAACAAATAATCAGTACTTAATATGTAGGCTCCTAATATCTCAGTGTGTGGTCTGGACACATACATCGCATTAAAACAACAGCTTTGTAAATAGGCGCAAGTGGGCAAGTAGTGTCGCAAATATTTAAGAGCATAGTCATTCACATACGGCCTATACAGCCTTATAGATAATTCAGATACATGCATTAGCATTTCCCATGTAGCTATCCGCATACATTCATACTCGTGGTCAACGAGGTCATACTTATACAAACCGCAGCCGTGCGACGCGATGAACCTCCACTCGCTGATATCCATTGGATTTCCGTATTTCACCTCCAGTCGTATTGGCAAGTCAGGCGTCGTGTGGAGGTCCATCGTATCGCAGGTGTCTGGCGGAGTCGTAGGAACTACGTTGGTATGATCTCGTTGGCCACCGTTCTGAATAAGACAAAAGCATAATATCATTAGTGGATGTCTTATCACACTCAACATAATCACATACGGTATATACTTGTCAATATCACTCAGGGGGTACACTTCTTCTCTAACCCTTAATAATATCTCAGCATTTCGGCACGTCCGACAGTTATATGTACCCCACATTACATTTAGGCAACTACTCGTTACTCTATGTGGATTAACACGTGTACATACCACCCTCAGTTGATTTAGGCACGTTTGGTTTTCCACACTGTTCCTTACAGCCGAATTCTGAAAAACATCTTTACATGCATAGCAAACGTATGAGACAGTACTTTGTCTCATTAGAATACACAAGATCATTAGAACTACATATGCAAAAATCATCTTCTGCTCTCTTCGGTGCTTCGCGAGCACCGTTTTCATTCTCTTTTGAGAAATGAATGTACCTACTCGTCGTTGTCGGATGACGTTTCTACGTCACCCACCTCATTATCATTATCTCTTGGTCTCTGTGTCCACTCTCTTACACGGATATTCTCTGGCCAAAAATCATTCATTAGTACTCTCTCGAAGTCCTCTTCTACTACTGTTACTCTACAACCTGTTCGAGTACAGTCGTATTTGACCGGTATGATGCGAATGAATATCGGTGTAACTCCATTCTCCATACAGTATGACCTTACACTTTCATATATATATATATATATATATATATATACACATACCTGTCAACATTCAACCATCCAAAATCAGGAGATTTCACGGGGTTCACTATTGGGGCCCTCCTTCGCGGCATTTTATTTAGTTTCAATCCTGGCCACCAGGTGCCAGGTTCTAGTTTAGCTTTGGAGTGGGCTCTTTTATTAAATAGGAATGAGCAAATTTTTTTTTTTTTAACAGGTCACATTTGCTTTAAAAGCTTGTTGAATTCAACAGCCATTGCAAATGGTAGATTGTGTTGAGCAATGAAGTTCGAAAACCGAGTCTCTAGTACAGGGCTGTCCAAGCCCAAAATGCCTGTAGCAAAATTTGAACTACCTGTAGCAAAATACTTCTACCGTCTGCCACCAGGTGGCGTTTTAATGGTTCAAATTTTGTCCACCAGGGGTCATTTAGTTCACAGTTTACACACTAGGGTAAGTTAGATCAAGACTATGACATAGCACCAATTGAAATGTATTTTGAAACTGAATCCACACATAGTACAATATAGGTTATACTTATCACCGATTTCAAGATTTGTATATTCAAGCTTAAGATTCTTCAATATACTGGCACACACTCTATTTCACATATATAGCCAGCTTGAATATTTATAATACAGTCTGATAATACTCGGTAAGTGTTTTGGTAAGTGAGCATCATCCGATTATAAATAAGAATTGCTCAAGCATAATTTCTTTCAAAAACTATCATCAGCATCCCTAAATGTATTAGCATATCAAATAATATGATGAGGCATGGCCTCGACGACGAGCGAAGCTCTTAACAATAACATAGCTGCAATTTTCTACCCGTAGTGCCAGCATGTCCCGGGGGGGGGGGGGGGGAATTTGATATTTAGGGGGGTACATTAACGCTAGTTATCAAAATTTAAAGATACCCCTAAGGCCTAAAGCACTGATTTCTGGCCAAAAAAGCATCCTTATTTTTTAAAAACGCTGACTTTTTCCAGTATAAAAACACCCCTTCTTTTATCAAAACAATGACATTGGATGAACGGGAACACGTATTTTAACTTAAGATTGTATAATCCTCTGCCTGTTCAGTTTGCGGCAGCAGACTCGGAAGCCCACGTCACTTCGGGAGTCACTCGGCGTGACTCAGAGCCACATATATTTCGTAGATTGTTAGGGGATTTTCACTCCCCCATACTTCGTACCTGGTTACAAAAAAATACCCTTTTTATACAAAATCGCGGACATTCAGAGGTCTTAAAAAAGACCCCTTCTTCCGCGAAATACGTAAGGAGGGCGCGGCCCCCTCTGTACCTGAGAGCCTTACAATACCCCCCCCCCCCCCCCACGCGCAGCATGTATTGCGAACTATAGTTAATGATGCGTGGCGCGCTTGTATCACGTTCGCTATTTGGCGCCAGTTTCTAAGGAAAATGAACGCTGCACGTCACAACACACGCACATTACCATTGTTGAATTAGTGTATAGGCTTCACGATAAAACGCGTATATTTCTCTTCTTTGTCCGCAACCTTGGGTCGTTAAAACATATCCATAGTTCATATGCTGTACGACATTGAGCTGGGCCTGGGAATGGGCATAACAAAGCTCAGTGTTTAACCACTTCACGCGACTCCGTCTGACGTCACTTCCTTTTTAACAGCGGGACCCGGACGTACCATAAATTGATCGATGGAAATTTAAGGCCATCGTCCTACTGACAACAACAAGTCCGGTTGTAGATGCAAAGCATCAATAGTCAAAAGGCGGGGCCAAGTTATTTATGAACTTGTGAGGGAACCGGATGTATAAAGAACATTAACATTATAGAGGAAAATAATTTATAATGACTATAGTCTGTCTGACTCGAGTTTGGCAATCACTTATGCCACTTTTTTGTGACAAAACGTTCAAGATTGCCGTCCAAACTTGGCAAACCTCTTTGGAGCACTACTACGTGTATGTACAGACATACTTTTTGTCTCAGCTCCCCAAAATGTTGATTTTGCTCATTAGTTTATATTGTAAAATGGACACATTGCCGACACTACGATCTCGCGTGTTTGTCTGTTGCGAACAATACAAACACGCGAGATCGTATTGTTGGCAATGGACACATTTTACAATGGGACCTAATGAGCAAAATCAACATTTTGCGGAGTTGAGACAAACAAATTGTTTATACATACACGTAGTAGTGCTCCTAACATGTTTGCCAAGTTTGAATGGAAAACTAGAACGTTTTGTCACAAAAAAGTGGCAAAAGTGATTGCCAAACTCGAGTCAGACAGACTATAGATTTGTATCATTTTTGTAGAAATAAAACAAATATCGGAATTCTAGGCGCAAGCTGGAGACTTCGAAATCTCTTGCGTGCGAAGCTACTAGGGTACGCATCAGTTTGGTTACGAACCAGTTTGGTTACGAAGTCTCCTGATTTCATTCTATACACATAGTAGACGAGTGGCAGTCCTATAAGCCGCTTCACGCCAACAATAGATAGTGGGCGATACAAGTCCCTAATCCGTGACGTGATTGTGAGACTGGCGCTAGTCTATACACGGAGTACTTTTTTCTTAGTAATTTTCCTTCCTATACTGAAAAATATACTTTATGTCCGCTTAAAATATTTTATATATTTGAAAACTTCATGCTAAATTAAAATAAGGAAGGCACGATTTTCCGCGGCAAAGGCAACATTTATATTATAACCAATCAGAATAGAGAATTATATTCAGTCCGGCCTCATGATTTAGATCACGTGACGTCTGCCCATGTACATCTCAAAACACCTTCCCAGATAAGGCGGGCCTGATGGCCCCGCCAATGAGGTATCTCGCGCATTACCATTATCCGAGCTTCGCTCGGTCGGCTTTGCCGACCGATCTTCGCTCGGTATTAATGAAATCTGGTGACCGGTTGCAGAGAAATTAGGTAAACAAGTTTTTTGGTAAGTGAGCATCATCAGATTATGAATAAGAATTGCTCAAGCATATTTTTTTTCAAAAACTATCATCATCATCCCTAAGTGTATTAGTATATCAAATATTAATGATTTCAGACAGCAAAATTGCCTATAGCATAGAATTAGAAACCTGATTTTCCTCAATAGTCTTTTGTGTTTCTAAACAGTTTACAAAATTGGTTACCAACACGTCTACTAAATACAAGATTTCTAGAGTTGACAAGTTGGTTTTATTAGACTACCTTTGTGGGCACCCCCATACAACGTTTTATTGATATCTAGTGCTCATCGGCCGACAATGCGACAGCTTGGACAGCCCTGTAGTAGGGTAACACTATGTCCTCTTTTGCAGGGCTGTCCAAGCTGTCGCATTGTAGTTGCAAATGATGTGATTTTGATTGTTGTCTAGTAAGTCCTTGCATTCTTCTTATGAACTGTGTGCTTTTTTATATCTGTTTTTCCTCCATTTCCTATAGATATATCCATATTACGTCTCGCAGTAAGCAACATAATCACCCTTTTTGGTCCTAACTTCGATCCAGAATATTCTCGAGTCATTTTGTCATTAAATTTACACAGATATCTGTGTATTTCAAGAGGTGGTGAATTTTCCTTGTCAGCCATTGTAGATTTTTCTTGAGATGCTATCTG
>OZ012693.1:665819-724654 GCA_963942565.1 Maea johnstoni
CCCGGACAGCATTTTATCTTACTTATATGAGATTGCCTGTTTTACCGTTTGTAAAGCATTTAATTTCGTTTAATGTGAAACTTATGCTTTGAAACTGTTCATTCTTTTGTGAGCATTTTATCTATTTATACCTTTGTTGATTTCCTACGATGACAACGGACCATTATCTTACACATATATATAGCACTGAATGGCCTTTGTGTGCGTATGTGCCTTTAAGCAAGCATTCATTTATTCATGTAGTAGTAGTAGTAGCAGTAGATAAAAATGCTCACAAAAGAATGATCAGTTTCAAGGCATAAGTTGCACATTAAACGAAATTAAATGCTTAAAAATGTTTAAAAACGGTAAAACAGGCCAATCTCATATAAGTAAGATAAAATGCTTACCGGGGGACGTTCTCAAAGAGTTCCGCAAAACTATTTACATTGAAATATCTTTTTCTGATTTCAATAAAATCAAAAAATTAAATGTTTGATAGTCACAACAATCACAGACCATGGTAGTAGTAGTAGTAGTAGTAGTAGTAGTAGTAGTAGTAGTAGTAGTAGTAGTAGTAGTAGTAGTAGTAGTAGTAGTAGTAGTAGTAGGAGTGGTAGCCCTAAGGGTATAAAAAGGGTATGAATATTTCCTCGTAGATTGTATGGTATTACCCCCGATATCTCGACTCTCGTTACCTGATAAGGCACCTTATTCCTGAGGGTGCAGGAAGGGTATCAGGCTGCCTGATTGCTGGCATACCACAACACCCCGTATCCAAGTCGCGTATTCTTTCACATGTCAAGACAAAATGGCGGCCGCCTAGGGCTAGGGTACTTCCGTTTCCATTACAGTGTGACACGAAGATATGCGTAGATAAGGGAACATCCAACCCCTTATTACCCTCCCTCACCCACGCCGCGCAACCCACGGCCACAGCGCCCCCAGAAAACATGCAGATTTCGCGCTAATTGATATGTAGTGGTACATATAACCACCATAGACAGTGAAGTGTATTTAAGGCCACTTAACTTTAAAAAGATGCAGGATTGGTGCAATGTGTATTGCATTTCGTTGATTGTTATTCAGCATAGAGGTTATATTGTGGCCAGCCCAGAGAAAATATTTTGTACTACTATCACTACTATTGTTACAGCTGATACTACTACTTCTACTACTACTACTGCTGCTGCTGCTGCTACTACTACTACTACTACTACTACTACTACTACTACTACTACTACTACTACTACTACTGCTGCTGCTGCTGCTGCTGCTGCTACTACTACTACTGCTGCTGCTGCTGCTGCTGCTGCTGCTGCTGCTGCTGCTGCTACTACCACTACTACTGCTGCTAATACCACTACTACTACTACTACTACTACTACTACTACTACTACTACTACTACTACTACTACTACTACTACTACTACTACTTGATAGCAATAGACCCTGGCCCCGATACCGATATATACCAACAATTATTCGCCACCTAGAAACCCTTTATATTGATATATTAAGGAATTTAGGAAAGTTTTCTGTGACTTTACGTTAGTCGCTGGTCTTCTGCGGGTGGCACGATTTTTATGTGACAATAACTAACCAGCTCTATTCCTGGCAATTCTATTCAAAGTATCACGTGACCTGCCTCAACAGCCGAGTGGTCCAGGTCGTTGCCATTGGAGCCACGTGTCTTGATATACCTGTGCGCTACGTGTAAATGGCGGCAATATGGCATATCAATTAGAAACATCTGTTAAACATAAAGTTGTTTTTTTCACAAATTGCATGTCAACAGCTTTTGCTGACAATTAGGGTAGCATTATCATTCATGGAATAATTGCTCCAGACAGTGATTTGGGTAAAAATTCAACAGACACAGTTTTGTGAAGAATTCGTGAATTCTTATACCACTTGGATAACACATCCAAAAACAGGTGTTATATGTGAAAGTGTTCTGTCATATGTCATGTCGACTGGCGTTCCATGTATGTATGCTATACACATGCGATAACGGTCTGTTGTTCCATAGTAGCAGGTGTTCACTTATGTATTTTATACCTATGGAATGACGTTCTCGTGTTATGGTGTTCCCTCTCAGTAGGTGTTCATTTATGAGACTCATAATGTGTTCCATTATTTTCCAGGTAGGCAAGTGCTAAATGTACGTATTTGTACAGCGCATGAATGCTACACTAATATGAAACGTTACTCAGATGTTCCTTGTGTGCAAATGTTTAAAGAGGTGTTCATTTTGACAGTTTGCAACACCTGCTTAAAGAGATGTTCCTATTGACAGTCCCTAGTGTGTGTATAATGATAGCTTACTCTCAATGACGTATTGACCAACCTTTCTTACTTGTGATTTGTAATGGCCCTTGATAAGGGAAAATATGGAATGATAACCATCTATTACGTGTAGGAGAATATCATTTCGAAAAACAACTTACACAACTTCGCTTAGAGCCAAATTACCATAACTGAGACCATGATTTGATTTTTACTCCGGAGATTCACACGTTCGATTTTCCCAAAATGTGAGTAACTGTTGGGGTGGGCGTGTCTGATAGTCACAGCCCTAGGGTTCTCTCACGAGCCGGGCTACTGATAGTGAACTGACACATACACCACGTGCTTTGTCCTATTATTACCGCTACGCGTTATCATATATCTTAAAACTATTATGTTCCATGTTTTGTCTTCTTAATGAGTAATGAAATATAAAAGATTTTCGGCGATGCATTGCACACAGACGATATATATATATATATATATATATATATATATATATATATATATATATATATATATATATATATATATATATATATATATATATATATATATATATATATATATATATATATACAATCGCTAAAGTTCATTCACACTATGGGATGATATAATGATATTGCGTCATATTATCTCATGATTTCATAAACTGTCTCTCCAAAGGCCTCTTGCCTGAGGCGAGTTTTCCAGACGTTTGGCCGAAGGCAATCAATGACTCTCTACAGTCCATAGGCATAAACCGCCTCGCAGCAAATATGGGATTCGATTGGTTATACCTCAAACATACCCTGTAGACATAAACCGTTTTGCAGAAGAAAAACTCATATTTGATTAATCACCATCTGATTGGTTATTTCCAAATCCCGCTATTGTTATGCTGTACATGGATGTTATGTCACAATCATCTTAGCTCAATTACACAATTTCACAAACACTTACACACTCTCTCACACGGAGATAGATCACTCATATAAGTACATTTGTTGAGTTAAGAAATCAGTCAGAGATGCTCGCCGGATTTTGACATTTCTCATATTTACTAGAATAGAGATTTGAATAAATTGCACACCACACACTAATGTCTTTAAAATCGAATTAATTGCTCTGAACCTTGGCATGAAATAGATGTGTTTTGAATTCCCTGGGAGTTTGTGTGGTTGGTTCTATGTATGCCTAGACCAATGTGACGCGTGCAGACATCAGCAAACTTTAAGTTGATTTGTTTTTGCACCCAGGGTATTGAGTCTTTTCTAGCGTTTGCTGACCCTTTATTTTTCTCTTCACTTATGATATTACGTCTGCAACCATGAAATACTTGACACTTTATACGTTATTTGTCTCTACCTGTATGTTATAAAATGTACGTACTAGTATGTTGAATTGTGTCTTTAGTCATTAGTATTTGCGATTTTGTCAACTAAACATTGATGGCAAAAAGTACTACTATAACCGTTAACACTTGGACGTAAATATTTCATAAATTTGAAGAAAATCTCCACCTCCTTCTCCTTGTTGGCATTTAGAAAACTCAGACATGTGAAACCCTTTGATGGGTACGTTTGTCCAGGTTTGATGTTTCACATATTCGGGATTTAACTTATTTTCATATTCGACGAAGTATATTAATTGATACAATTCTGAAAATAAATCCTTCAATTAGATACATACTGACTTACACACTTAGATCTTAAGATCATATTAGATTCAGTACATAAAACCCTATACGTTCATACTATATTTAGTACATAAAATGCTACAATTCTGAAGTATGAATTATGAACGTACTCGACGGATATTTGCAAACTATTTTAACTATCCTCTGCTACCTTGATATTTGATGATAATGAAGGTCAACCGTTTTTTCTTGTATCGCCGAGAGATATTGCTCTCACAGTCACCTGTCGCTCGCCTCAGGTGGGAATTAACTAATCTTACCTCTCCAGATTTCAGCATCAATTGCAGGTGACTTAGTAGCGCAACGGCTGTCGTTGCTGTTAAACTGCCTTAACTATTAACTCCTTTATCGCCGGGTAACTCTGTAGAAGTATAGATTTTTTTAATACTTTCAATTTCAGAACTCCGGGGCAACAAAGAATATTTCACGATGAATTTTTCATTGTAATTATGTTATGTGTAACAAGCCGTTTTAAGATATTCCTTTCAAACTTTCCTCATTTTATTGTATTTACAAAGAACAATAAGTTAAATGCTTGGACAAAAATGATTCTGTTACTAGTAAAAAGCAGTCTTAAGATTTTTTTCTCACAAAGATTTCGTTACTGCGTTTTTGCCAATGTTTCATTGCAAATAAGAGAATGTTTAATGAAATGCTTGGACAAAAGTTATTAAGTTACAAACAACACGTCGTGTTGAGATATACCATGACCAGTACCCCCTTGTATTAATAATGATAATGATGTAATCATTATCAAAAGTATGGATAAATATATTACAGACAAGTAAAACATATGCATGTTCAATATACTGACCACTCTTTAAAGAGTTATGAGAGATTAAATCAAATTATTAGCACATATCACACGACTATGTTAATCATTAAAATATTTTTTAAAATCTTTTAAAAGTTTATAAGACACATTCAGTGTCCGTGTGGTCGTCTAATCTCGGAATGGTTTTAGGAAAGCTTGCACATTGCTTGGCATTATCACCACCACTGTTATTACCATTGTTGTTGTCACTGCACCTGGCCAGCGGGGCGTGGATGTGTTAAAGGCATGAAGAGGCGTCCTTATCTATCCCCTGGTGCACCTGTGACTGCTCTGCAGCCAAACAGTTAAAGTGGACACTAAATTCAGCAGGAGCGCGCCAGCTGGGCCGCTCGCCCCTCGCTCACAGGAGCCGCGCACCTGGATACCTACCCTCAAGACATACAGGCCTCATGCTTTAAGCTTTGTCTTAAACCAAACCCTTCTCACTCTCCACCAAGCTCTCCTTGTGGAAGGAGCTCCGGCGACACGGGAGAGAAAGTGTGCTTTAAGCTATGTCTCAGGCCACTGCTCTCTCATACGAGAAGTCTTGCTTATGTCTTAGACCATTGCTCTCTCATACGAGAAGTCTTGCTTTAAGCAATGTCTCAGGCCAGTGCTCTCTCATACGAGAAGAGCTTTACGATATGTCTTAGAACAGTGCTCTCTTATTCGCATCCAGAGTATGCTTTAGGATGCAAGTCTGGACGCCGCGCGCTTCAATAAGGGCAAGAGTCAACTCAAGGAGGTATGTCTTAGACCAGTGCTCTCTCATCCGTTGCCAAAGTATACTTGGGGATGCAAGTCTGGATGCCTTGCGCTTCAATAAGGGTAGTTGTTGCTTGAAGCTATGTAGACCATTGCGCTCTCATTAGAGAAGTTGTGCTTTAAGCTGTCTTCATTCGCAGCCTCGAGGAATCACGGTTGAACGCCGCGCGCTTCAGTAAGGGTAGAGGTTGCTTGAAGCTTTGTCTTAGACTAGTGCTCTTTCATTCGCTGCCGGCGTCTACTCATGGAGGTATGTCTTAAGTAGACCAGGAGCCCTAAGTATAAAGCTTTACGTAGGGCTTACGGTGTACGTGTCGTTAAGATTTCAAACGGAGAACATGGACTTTCTAACCACAATCGTATCGCAAGACGCAAGCACTACGCAATTTTCTTTATACTTAAGGCACTGTGCTTTAAGCTATGTCTTAGACCAATGCCCTCACATTCGTGGCCTGAGTACTCGAGGGAGCAGGTTTGGACGCCGCGCGCATCACTGAGGGTAGATGTTACTTTAAGCTATGTCTTAGACCATGAGCTCTACGTATAAAGCTTTACGTAGTGCTTGCGAGGTGCTTGTCGTTACGATTTCAAAGGGAGAACATGGACTTTCTAACCACAAGCACATCGCAAGCGCTTTGCAAAACTTTTATATTCAGGGCACAGTGCTTTAAGCTTTGTCTCATCCGCGAGTGATGGATCTTGATCAACGGTTTGACTGGAGTCAGGCCTGGCTTATACTCAGAGCGAGCGCCCAGCCACATGTAAAACTTGCGCAAATACAAATATCTTGAAGATGCGGCGATTTTGAAGAAGTTTTTGAAGAAGTGCTTTGCGTATTCTTAAGAAAAACACACATCATTCAGTTGTTTCTGAAATATCGCTTTAATTTTCAAGGTGTTTCACGATTTGGCAGACGACGTTCTGGACGGGCGAGCAGAGAAGGCACCCCGCTAGATGGCGTACACGCACGAGCGTCTCCAAGGAAACGCGGCGGAGGGAAGGACGGCAGGACACTCATGCTACATTAGACCATCCTCAAAACTCTGGAACTCTGGAAGTGCTGTACAACAAAAGGTAATGCATTCTACACTAAATCTCTGTCAGCTACTTGTAAGGGAAGCCCCCCATCCATGCTCGACTTGACCTAGAAAATATCGTCACGATCATGTTTTGAAAGAAGCATAAAATGAAGCATGCATCCCAAATTATCTGATGAATCAATGATGAGGATAAGGGGAACGTTTTTCTCTGAACTATTTTATTTTCTTTATTCAAAATATATCAACAAAATAGGGAGGCCTTTTAGGGCCAACACGTTAAAGATATTTGAAGTATTACGTTGTCAGGCCTAAAATATAGTATTTAGATATATAACTATTTCAAAAGTTCAAATATCAAAATACAGAATTCAACCGCATATAAACTAGAACTAGATGTTCATTTATTTCATGAACTAGAGCATTGTTTAATCTCATAATTTGCGCGGGCATTGGGCCAGATTTATATTGTGATGCTCTATAAGAATTTACACTCATGAAACTATCTCACTTATTCTAAAACTACACTGAATTGAGGGAAGTTTTGCAGAGAGCCTGTGTAGTTTACAAGGGTTCCATAGTTTATATCCTTCTATTTACATGAAGACTTGTCCCCCTGGCATCTTCTTAACAGTCCATCTACGAAAATGATAGTAGCGTGAACGGGACACAACCCTTTACAACTAGAACCTAGGAGGCAGTTTTAAGAAGACGTCAATGTCTTGAACATTTCTCCTTCAAATATTTTCTCAAATATTCTTTTGGCAGTAAGGTTTTGCCAAAATTGTATGATTGCTTTTGGCCTCTATCCATCTATGGTCACGTGCACTGAACGCAGTCGTGTACAACGAAAACCTAGACATTGCATATTGTGAAAGATCGCGTCGGTACATTGATAACATTAAGCATTCGTCAGCAATCTTGAAGTTGACGTGATCTTGTACCACGGATAAAACTAGGCACCCATAACACTAACACAGGCAACACTATTCTGTACCCGACTCGATGACTAGGATAAGATCTTCTGAAAGTGTATTTTATTTGAATATCAACTCCTTTGTATTTCAGGTAGCAACTTCTCTGCTGCCAATAAAATAAGAGTACACTTTTTGGAGAGAGAATATTGAAGCGAGGAATCAATAGACGTGACCGATAGGCACACGAGAAAACAAAATTACTACGCAGCACATACTTTAAAAGGTACCCACGAGAGCTGGTAAGTCTGTATCTATGGTGAGGACAATATTGTGTGAACAATATTTTATGAACAATACTGTAGTAAATTAAGAGCAATTTCATTCTAATTCTTCTCCGTCGGAAAGAGATATGTTCGAAAGCCGGGAAAAATATTCTACCTAGCCTACTACTACTACTACAACTACTACTACTACTACTACTACTACTACTACTACTACTACTACTACTACTACTACTACTACTACTGCTACCACTTGATTTTCTCCTATTCAACTTAAAAATAACTTTCACAGTTACAATTATAAAAGTTTAGTTTAGAAGAGGCATGGCAAGATGCTGGCTTGGGACTACCAAAACTAAATGCTTCCATGGATCTACAAATCCAAGTGAAGTCTGTAGATTTAGGCAGGATAGAGTGTGACTAGAGAATCCTGCCGAGTGCATTCCACCTTAGATGAATAAAATATTCCTCAATGGTACGTCGGTTATCCGCCAGGAGGCGTGCCTGATGTATGTAGCTCTCTCCTCAACTCGTAGCCCCGTGACACTCTAACGCACGAGCACGTGCCCTGCCGGAACCGGAAGTCGCTAACCGCCGCCCTGCGTGGATGACGGAACTGATGTATGATTTGTAAGTTGACGTAGTCCCAGGGTTTAAAGTCAACGAACTTGCGATTACGTTAACTTACAAGTAATATACTCGATTGAGCTCGGCAGGATGATCCTGAGTTTTGATACCGAGGGGTTTTAGGATCTAGAAACAAATGCGCGTAAGGACTCGCAGCTAACGTACAAAGTCCGTTATGCAAACGTGACCGTCACAGCTCTTCAAACCCTTTTGACTTTTTGATAGGTCGTCTCCAGAGTTGTCTTTTAGCTCATGAATACATCAGAGAGGCCAAGTAATGTTTCAAGTATGATCCAATCAAATATATACAGCTTATACGTCTCTCTACATATCTCTAAAAGAATTAAGCATATAAGTGTTGCTCCTTATCTAACATAATCAAATCGTCTTGATTAACTACAACATCAAGTCTTTATACAATTCTGTCGCCCGAGAAATAAAGATAGCATATCAACTGTAAAAGAAACACCATGCGAGACACAACCTGAAGATCTCGCGAGAGTTCCTCCTACGAGAATACATCAAGCCTAGGTTCATCTGGCCAACTCCCTATATTAGAGGTCGCCACCAATTTAGGTAGTATCCCCCTTTTCCAAGACAGTTGCCTCTCTGAGTTTGATTTCAAATCTACCTCCTCGCTCTCCTGCTAGCGTGATGTCACATTGACTTAGATGCCCATGATTGTCAGACACCAGTCAATGTTGACACCACCGCCAGAGGGAGGCACGTGCAGCACCCACGCGACGCGCCATCAAGAGGACATTTCTAGAACTAAATAACATTCCATCACAGGGATCTTGACATGAGGTCCGTTACGGGCCACATCGTACGCCGGCGACACCTCGCGGCGATTCGTAGAACAAATGTACCAGATCTCCAGTGCTGTAAGTTAACATAGTCCCAGGCTACCGTTCGTGACCCCGGGACTACGTTAACTTCCAGTGCCTGTAGATTACTATCACCGATGCTGAGACATTAGAACAGAGAGACATTCTACGATCAATCCACCATTTCCAGACTACAATCAGAGACTCGTAGGCCGGAGATGAGGAGGGAGCATGGCTGTGTTAATCATGCCTTTGGCTATGGTCATCAACAATTCTTAGATATACAGATAGCTTATAAGATGACAGCACAGCCAACAACGAAAAATCAATCAGCTGTCATTATCAGTCCTGTCAACTCCAGACTTGTTCTTATAAACTGTTGACAGATGGCCTTATATAAGATCTACTCTCCTTCCGAGGTTTAAGAGGAACAGACGTTTGTTTGAAATATGGACATATTTGAGACGGACTTGTTTGGCCTATAATAGAAACAGATCATCAAATTGCTCGTACCCATTGCAGAGGTCAAAGTTAAATGCTTTCCCATATGTCGCGGGACTTATACCTAGTCTAGAAAGCCACATCTACATAGTCATCTCAACTGTTTAAAAGACCAAAGACCAGAGTTTGAGAGGTCGACAATATAACTATACTGTCTCTCTTCGATCATAATGTTTTTTCAAAATTCCTAAAAACTCGAGCTTTCGCGACAGTTTGGGATCGGCGCCTGCGCATTCAGTCGTGGGTAAAACATACTTTTTTCGCAAGGGTTCGTAACCCCTTTTTAAAGATGGCACAGACATATAAGGAGAGCTTGGTTAATATGCAGACGACACACAGCGCATGACCGATGATATACAAGTATTAGAAAAATGGTTATTGCACCGGTCTACTGAGAATCGAAACCCTATAAGCCCCGGCATGTGATTGAACTGTGCACCCCACACCTCCCAGCATTCACGCCGGTACTGTAAGCACTGCGCCATTGAGTCCTGTCTCGTCGTCGCCATAAGAGTTGAAGATTTGGGGATGAAAGGGAGAAGGGAAATAGCCGCGTTGGGAAGCCGTGAATAGTGTAGGGATACCGGGGGAAGGGGTGTGGATGAGGAGAGAGGAAAAGGGTTTGCAAATACTGAGCCCAGCAGTGATGACAGCAGGAGGGGTCAGCAGCCCCTACATTCGTGGGTCGTGGGGAAGCCGTGTATGATTCACCATGGATTTCCCATGATCCGTAACTGTAGCGTGGCAAAGTGCGGCAAAAACGTATCTGACAAATACCAAGTTCACAGCAACGTATGGAATCAGAATACAGGTATAGTAGTAGTAGTAGTAGTAGTAGTAGTAGTAGTAGTAGTAGTAGTAGTAGTAAATGAAGAACTCATTTATTTGCTACACTGGTCAAATAAATGTTACTGCAACAAAACCATGTTATCATTGAGTACATTTTGAGTGACCAGCAGTTGTGCATATTCACAAACGAAAATTTACACAATATTTAGACAAGAAGCCTGAACGCTAATGTCTCAGTATGCGGAGGACACTACCCAATATATTATGCAAAAGCTTGACAACTTGGCCGAATGTTTAGAGACATTTCCTCAAATTTCTGTATCAACGTGGAATCCTTTTTAGTTATTTAGATTGGGGGCTACAGAGACAACAGGCTGAAAACATACAATAACTTATAACAAAGTATTAAATAATAATAATAATAATAATAATAATAATAATAATAATAATAATAATAATAATAATAATTATGATAATAATAATAATGATAATAATAATGATGATAATAACGAGCGAAGCTCGGAAGCTGCAGAGCAGCTACCAAGCTTAGCGCGTAAGCTGGTAATGCGCGAGATACCTCATTGTTGTCAGGAGAACGATGACCTTCATTTATATCAACCAAATTATCGTCCGTCCGGGTCCTGCTGTTAAAAAGGAAGTGACGTCAAAATATAAACTTCATGTATGGATATGTTTTAACCAGCTACAGTTGCGGACAAAAAAGAGAAATATACGCGTTTTACCGTGAAGCCTATGCACTAATTCAACAATGGTAATCTGTGTGTGTCGTGACGTGCAGCGTTTATTTTCCTTAGAAACTTGCGCCAAATTGAGTACGTGATACACGCGCGCCATTATTTTTTCAGCACCAACTACATGGCTCGTAATACATGCTGGCACTACGGGTAGAAGATTGCAGCTATGTTAACCCTTACGCTGATGGTTGCTAATTTCGCCAATACAAAATCATTAAAAAGAACTTAACAATTAATGGCAAATCTGGGATATGGGTACTCATCTGAGAGTACTCTACTATCCAACGAATACCAGCACGACAGGGTTTACATGTAGATGGTATTCTAAATTCTTTGCATCCTTAATTTTTGGGTGAAAGTAGCTATGGCATTGGAAGGGTTAAGAGCTTAGCTCGTCGTCGAAATCATGCTTTAACATATTAATAATAATAATAATTATGATAATAATTAAGGTAATAATAATAATATTTTCATTTTAAAATGATATGGTCATGGACGTCATAATATGAATCACTCGGGATTAATTTCAAAGTCAATGAAATGAGTGACATTATGGAAATAGAAAAAGCTTATTGAGATTGACAAGCGTATGGCTGTTTGGATACCAAGAAGCCTTACTCGGTATGGCAAAATCAAACTGTTTTAAAGCATGATAATATCCAAAATCACACACATCCTATTGTCTCTTCCCAGCCCGAAGAATGACAACAATAAAACAAAGGAAAGGTCCAAAACTTTATGGAGAGATAAACCTCCAAATTCAAGCAAAGTATAATGGAAAATGTCAAAGAATTGATCGGCTTGCAACTCTCCAACATATTATTGTTTAATAAAGCTCTGAAATTATCTTACATGAGAAAAGAATGTAATCAAACCGAGCGTTGGACATTTTTTCTCATGCTACTATAGTATTGAATAAGTATTATTCTTGGTAATATTCAATTAACAACATTGGAAAAGATAAAAAGAAACTGACTTTGGGATTGACGTCCTTTTGCAAGCAATAAAGTTATATTGCGGAAAATCCAACCAACCATATAGAGAGGTTGGCAAGCCCTATAATTATGTTAAGAGCTATTTGTCCATAATATTGACACTTTTTTGATAGGTTACCATTCCTTGTATGACATTGTAGATACTGAGGGCTAGGTATCGAGTATTCTCGATTTCGAAAAAGAAGGGTTTTCAACTTATTTCATTGAATATAATGCTCTAACACTAAAACAACAGCAATTATTTCAGAAATCTTCATATAAATAAAATAGAAGGTCCAAATATTCCACTCCTACTATCTTATGAAGTAGAAATGTGCAAAAGCAATTGTCTGAAAGTCTGTCAGATGAGAGAAAAAAGTTGATCTGAGTAGAGCTTTTAAGAAAATTGATAAACAATTTGATTATACGTATGTTACACATTTGCAATTTAGATTTTTGCATAGAATAGAATACACAAGCTGTCTTTTATACCAAATGAAAATTGTGGAGAGTCACGAATTTCCTCTATGCAAGAATATACGTGAGATAATTGAGCATGCATTTTTTGAATATCCGAAAATACATACATTTTGATTACATGTTGGGTTCTGTATAGTTATTATATTAAAAGATACGATCACACTTTCAGAGTTCAAAAGGACATTATCGTAATAAGTAAGTAAGTATTTATTGACTATATCATAGATATAAAATATACATCACTTTTCGGGTCGTTTAAAAAACAAAATACAGACGAACATTGACCACATAGGAAATAAATTAAAACAAAAAGATACTTTGGAATACATGTCTATGTAATGTACAAACTATATTGACTCTTTAATTTTACATGTTATGTTAATAGAAAATCATGCACATGTTTGCAGAAAAAAGATCAAAATTTTAGGTTCAGTAGAATATTAGGTAGTGCCTATACGAACTCTATGGTTGATACAGTGATTTCCTTGACTAATATACAAAAAGACAGAAAGGTGAGGTGGCTAATGTTGCAGAAATGAAATATGAACTATCAGTGCAGTTACACTCTTAACAGTATTATACAGATTAAAATATAAAGGACTTGTTCTGGTTTACTGTACAAATTACCCAATTTCAAAAATCCCTCATTACAGGCTTTCTGATGATAGAAATGGATAGTCACACTCATTGTGAGTACACTGAATGCATTTTTGGCATGAAAATGTTATTCATGGTTAGGGGGTGGGCCTTTTCAAGATTGGGGCGATAGATGACCAAACTATTAAAAGTTTTGAAAAAAATAAATATTCATAAACAAACATAAAGGTTTATTTTCATCAGCATCATATTCTGAACTCAATATACGATATGGAATGATAAAACAAAGTTTTCATATAGGTTCAAAACTGTCAACATCCTGCAAAGTAAAACATATATGCTCGATCATAATTCGAGCACAATGTGCAGAACCAGTTCAGTACATAACATTTCCAGATGAAATAACATGTACATATTACCAGATCATAATTTGAGAGAATATATGAGATTAGCACAGGTGCATGACATTGACATTCTCATTCCGGAGTTTACTTGAGTTTTGTTTTTGTGAGTGCCCTCCATATATGCTCTTATGAACTATCTAGTATGGTGAATTTTATACAAGTGACCAAGGGTCACTAAGTCACAAATTTCACCCCTTTGCCCAGCGAGCGCGTTCAAATGAAATTTACATAACATGTATTTATTAGTAACACATAACATATTAATCTGGCTTGAACGTGCTCGGTGGGCAAAGTTACTATTTGGAACCATTTCTACATAGGCTCAAATCTCATTAGTAGGCATGGAGGCAGCCATTTTGTAGAAGGTCATAGGTCAAGGTCACTCCATTGAAAATTATTGATTTTCATCAAAATCCATAAGTAAGGCCTTCTATGAAATTTCATTACTGGATCTCCTCCAACATCTTCATAGTATACCCATAAAATAGGTTTTTGATCAACTGGGTACAGTTATAGCTGAAATATGAGTCAATGCAAATATGCTGACACATGTCATTTCAGAGTGGTCATATGCAACATTCAGGGCGAGGGTTGGGGAATATGTTAGCAATTATGAACAAGCAACACCTCAGCTACATAATCATAAGAATTTTGGTTGAATTCATGAAACTTGAAAAAATTGGGTAATTTGTATAGTAAACCAGAAAAGGTCCTTTCTAATATTTGAACAACAATTATCAGATTTAATTCACATTTAGGAGTAATATTGAAAATATAATCTGATTATGACGAAATGTGGAATATATTCTTTTCTCTTAATTCATAATCTTCCAATTTTGTACAGAAATTTGCATTTGGTGTGTCATATGTAAAAGTATTGAGAGTTTTTGTTCGTGTTGTTTACAAATAAAAAAAACCTGCCTTTTGCAGAAAAAAATGTTGTTGAGTTCATTTTGAGTGACTTGGACAATTGCATACACACAAGTGAATATTTACACATTATTTAGATAAAAAGCTTGAATGCGTATATTAACAAATACAAAAGATGACTTTGATCTAATTCGCATTTAAAAAGCTTAATAATTCATTAACAGAGGACAGCTCTCTCAGCAGTGAATCTCAATTTCTAATGGAAGAGCTGCATCAAACGCACCCATATAAAATGGCAATAAAAGGCTCCAAATTTTGATGTTATAACAATATATATATATGCAATGGTTAAAATGAATACATAGACCTCTCACCGAGTTGCTCAAAGGTAACAAGTGCGTACTTTTGGGAGGGAGCAGGAATAGCGTTTTCTCCAACACCATTATAGTACTATAGCTAGAGCCCATCAAAGCAATATTTGGAATACAACTATACTAATCATATTGTGAAAAAAATGATATATATTCACTGGTAAAATAATCAAAGAATTGCTACAAATAATGACCAGAATTTGATATTAAGTGACATTATTTAAACACCATAGACAAAAAAAAATTAAATTGGAAATAATTGCGGTGTAAGTGGTACATGTACAATGATGATGCAATACAACATCTCGTTAAGAATCGGTAGCAATACCAATACAAAAATCTCTCATATGTTTTACCTATAATCAGACTTTAACTTGTGCTATTATTGTAGATAAGCATCACTTTCACTTCGGGGCAGAACAATCCAATGAGGAAAATAATTCTTACAATGTATGGCCATTCCTAGTGAGCATTGATGATGGGTTTTTGATGGATATATGTATGAAGTAGTAGTAGTAGTAGTAGTAGTAGTAGTAGTAGTAGTAGTAGTATGTTTATTTGCTGCAATATTACATTACAAAATCATACATAATGGACGAAAGTAACATAAATCAAAATATAACGTGGTGACTCCAAGGTCACACAAGATACATGGCCATACGAAATAAAATAAAACAAGGACAAAGTGGACATAAAAAGGAAATTAAACTTGTTTGAGTGCAGAGTGTAAATAAGGGACTTAAGTCCACTTATGAAAAACAAATAAAATTCGCTACATTTACATCAACGTTTAGCAGTAAAAATGACGACAACTGGAGCGCCCAACAGTTGAGTTATTGCCCGTCAATGCGCATGGACACAATGCTAAGCACACGCCATTATTATTGCTTAGCTCATGGACGTCTGCGTGAAGGACCAAGTGTTCGTGGTGCCATTTAATAAAGTGTTCTTAATTATCTTTATCTAAAGTAGCAGAAATCGGTTTGCTGATATGGGAGCTATCGAAACGAAAAGTTCCGACATCCAGTAAATTATTTTCGGCCTCGGGAATAAGCCTTTTGCTCATAAGCACTAGGGGTGGAGCAGGGGTGCAGATGCAGCCGACTGGCAGCCTGCGCCCATTAGAATAGCATAGGGAAGCTAGGGCAGGCCCCCTTGAAGTTCCACATAATGTGCTTAAAATGTCACTTAGTATCATCCATTTTTCCTGAAAAGATGAATGTGACTCAAGGGAATATTCTGTTGAAACTTGTAAACTTTATTTGGGTAATTAGACTCAGATTTCCTGTTGTTACATGAGTGTAATTTGACTCCCTTCAGCTTCTCACTGGGTAAAGCTTATACCAGAAGAAATCTTATGTCTGCTACAAATTTGTTTTAAATCATTTATCCTCCCTGTTCTTTGTAATTTAGTCTATGAAATAAAGTCAATATATATTGTACCCCCCTTTTCAGATAGTTGTACACACTTATACGCAAAATTCCTTCCCCACATGGCCAATGCTAGTTCTGTAGAAGTCAACTTAACAGTCAGGTTGTCTCGCAGAAATGATTTGACTGAAATGACGTTATAAAAATTGAAAATAAAATGTGAACTGTTCCCAGCTTACAGACTCCAGGGTTAGTGGTAATAAGGAATACCTTGTTGCTTGATCATTCTCTGTATGAAAATAAAAGCACCAGTTGTCATTTCTTAGCAAGAAAGGGAAAGGATATTAGCCAGATCATAAAGGGACCTTCTCCTAAAGGGAACTTACTGGACCCTTTGACAGCACTTGACTGTTGGTGAACAAATATCCTGGTGCTATCAATACTCTGTTTATGAATAAGCATAGTAGTAGTGTTGACAGTGCTCAAGTCTTTATCACCTACCAATTAATTTTAAACTGTCTTCTGGACAATAAAATGAAGGAAACTGATTATCTTTTTATTTCCTATTAAATTTCTATTCTTACTCTGGCTTTAGAGTTAATCCATCCTAAGTATGGGGTTATGAATACATTTCTTTTTGTGACCCCATCCCCCTCCCACCTGCACACTCCTTGAACATATCCATGCAAGTTACAGAATTCCCCTGCCCATTTTCTTAATTTCCGCTTGCTGTTATGGCAGCCAAAAAACAGCACAATTAGTATTAAGTACATGTATGATGGGAATCAATTATCTATATTTTCATTCAGCCCTGGAGAAGGAAAGAAAAGTGTTAAGAAGGTTTTGAATTGTATAAGTCTTTGGTATATATACATACATCCTTAGATGAGCAACCACTATGTTTTGATCCAAGATACATCCTATCAGTATGTCTATCTTTAAATGCCTAATATTGAAAAATAAAATACAGTATTTATGCAAAATACATTCAATAGATGTTTGATAAGCTCAATATTGAATGATTTTCCTTAATACACCCTTGGAAGTGTTACATTCAATATGTTAACTGATCACTCTGCACAGTAATAAACTAGAATGACAACAATGTAGATTAACTCCTATGGCCGATCTTTTCAACAGATAATATCTCATTTAAGGGCTTTTGAATGGATGCAAAATTCTCATCGTATGTTCATAATATCCTTACTTCGGTAGACATTGCTGCTTATTCACAAAATCCAGGTATTTTTACTGCAAACACATCATTTATGATGAGCCATGCATAATCTGCACTGGTCATCCTATGTGTTTGTATGGAAAGGAAGTACTTCCGGGTCAACATAGCACCCTTTGACATCTGGATTTACATAATGGCTGGCCACATGGGAGCTTCTACGCAAGTCGCTTATTCATCTTCGCTCGTTCCATAAGGCCAAAAATGATACATCGAATGTCAGAATTTTCGTTCCATAGCTCTCTCGTTGGGGAAATCTCCATTTCATCAAAATTTAACATTTTGCGCAGATACACCGGTATCTGAGACACCTTGGCCTGGGAAAGTATTAGAAGCTGAATGAAATATAGGATCTTAACCCATTTACACTCAGAGTGGCCAAAAGAGGCCTGACAATTTCGGTAATATTTTACTTAAAAAGTCATTTTCTTGAAAAGATTTGACGGAAAAATGTTGATCAGAAGTCAACCAACAACTCCCCTTCAAATATTTCACAAGTACTTTTCAAAAGTAGGTGAGTAGCAGACGATCCAGAGGAACTCTGTGTGTGAATGGGTTAAACAATCAGCCTATCAAACTATCAATCAACCTATGTAAAAACTATTGGGTGTGCCATTCTATTTATAATTGATCAATCGCAAGAAGCCTATAACAAGTAAGATGTGGCGAATATGCTATATGGGGAATGATCGCTACTAGACTATCTAAAACAAATACCTTATATTTTGTAATGGTTGCTCTAAATGACGGAGGTCACGTTTTGGACATAGTAAGAGGTCCTTAGGTGAAACACATGCCTAAGTATCACACATGCATCACGACACAAAATCACACAGAAGTTGGTGGACACGGAAATAACATCAACTAAAACAGAACAGCTTAGAATGCACTCAGCTCAATGTACTGCTGTTTGCCAAATTCAAACCCACATCTATGCATGCCCACTTTTAGACGCAGGTTATGATTGATGTGAAAATACAGACTGACTTAATGACGGAGGTTATGTTTTGGACATACTTTACTAACCGGTCCTTAAATGAAAATATTTTTTTAAACTTCGCATACATTGCAGTATTCTATTTTCTGTATACTAGTAGTTCCTTCATAGTTGCAAAGATACAATAATATATGTTCGTATTCAATGTAAAGATTCATTTCCACATAGTTTTCATATTCCAAATTCTTATCTCGAGATCAACTTATAAACTATTGACATACCCAAGAATTTTTCGTACATGTATATGTGAACTTGAACGGTTATTTAGTTAGAGAATATATCGTTCAGCTCATCATTTACTTTCTCCCAAGTTGTCAGAATATTTTTCTGCCTTAGATGGAAACATGTCATCACACATCACGACACAAAATCACATAGCATGTTTTTAAGTTTAGAAACAATTTTATTGTCAAGCAAGACCAATATGGACACAGAAACAAATTACAGCATGTTGGCATATACAGTGCCGACATTTAATTCCTGCATTAAATGAGTGGGTAGCCCGGGCGTGATACACGCCCGATTGCCAACCAGTACCCTGGGCATGGATGCATTGATCTCCGCACAACTGAACGTAGCGTTGATTCATAAGCTACGTGAGTCACTGGTGTGCTTGGCTTATTTTCTGACATGTTATTTATGGGTGTTTGTACAACCGGGCACTGGCAGACGTCCGGTCGACTGGTGAAGGAATTAAACGTCTGTACTGTATCAATAATACAATCAAAGCAGCCAGTATTGGTAAATATATATCTTTTAAATTATTGATTTGCAATAATAAGCACTGTATGTTTTATGGAGACCTGAATACCTTCTGTCATTTTTATAACGGTAAATGTTGTCACTTTTGGAATTTTGTCATTGGTTTCTGCCCAATATGTTTCGATTAGGAAGAGATCTTTTAATGAATATCTAATTTGCCTAATATTCACATTTGCCACATTATTTCTATTTGTATATATTATCAACTTAGTGGTTGATAAAATTGTGTCTACCAATATCAATTTCTTTTTATGTTCACCCAGCACTATCGTTTTATCACAAAGATTGTAGTTAGTGAACCCTATGGATCTGATCCAGCTTTCAACTTTGGGTCATATGGCTTTTGATTTTTCGCAATTATACAGCAAATGTTCTATTGTCTGTGTGTTATTACAAAATGAACACTTATCAGATTCAACAAGGTTCATTTTGAGTAGTTTATATTTTGTAGCCACTATGTAAAACCTGTATTGTATGTTGCGGATATGTCTTTAGTTATATGTGTCATCAATGTGTAGAGGAATGTTCCAGTCTCCTGTCCAAACTTGGTTCTTATTTTCAAATGACATAGCATGTTGGTGGAGACGGAAATAACATACATAAACATATCAGCTTAGAATGCATTCAGTTCAATGTACTGCTGTTTGCTAAATTCAAAACCACATCTATACACGCCCATTTTTAGACACTCGTTATGATTGATGTGAAAATACAGACTGAGATCCCCAAAGACACATCCGATAGAACGTCTGACTGTCTAGGATCTGCTCCAATGCCTCTACTAGAATGTGAAACTTTACCCATTTCGTTCCTGAGTTACAGTATATGTTTTGAAGAGAAAAATACTTATATACTGTACATTCTTTTATGAAAACAGGGGGAAAGGTATTATAAAACAATACAATAATAAACAATATCTGTAACGCATAACATACAAGTCTATTTGTATAATTCAGCATGAAGTATGATGACTCTTTAAGATTAATTTCTATTTGTCAAAAGTCTACGGATCACATACATAAATAGAGTTGATAATAAAAAGCAATTGCAATGTCTACTACTGAATACTACAAGCAAGATGAATTAATACTAGGTGTATCACTAGCAGAATAGGACCTTTTCACATGTTACTTCCCTTTCATAACATTATAAATTCCCACATAGTTTTAAATGTAAAGGCTCCCACCAAATGCTCTGAAAGATCTGCGTCTTAAATCTTTTCAACCAAAGAACTGTTAGATTACAATACCTTATAGCCAAAACCAAATATATATATATATATATATATATATATATATATATATATATATATATATATATATATATATATATATATATATATATATATATATATATATATATATATATATGGGCTCGATCAAGCTGTTACGGAATCACACTTTTGCTGTTCAAGCTTAGATATCCTTTTAAGGGAAATAGTTAGGAAATCATGCTTTATATGGTTGTGTAGGGCTTTGAAAGTTCTTTTAAATGGACCAAGTTCCAACTTTCTCAGAAAATGAATTTTGGGAAAAAACGTGAAAAAACATGCCTGTTACGGAATCACTCAAAATTAGCATCTGTTTTCTACCACTTTAATCAAATACCACTTTCATGCTGTTCCTGCCACTTTTTTCCAAAGTTTTCTTAATCATGTGGTAGGTAAATTTGTTTTGCACAGATTCCACCTCAAAGTTATGAGTTGAATAAGTTAAAGTGAACTTTATTCAAGAAACTTTGACAGATGGTCTTATTACGGAATCACATTTACCATTTGTTATGGAATCACATTTTCTCTAAGTATCAATATCTTTCATTAAAAGAGTGCACTATGGTGAAATTTTCTGCTATAATAAAAAGTTAAGTTAGTGTACTGATATAAAGACATATCTTTTTACTGAAAGGAGCACTAACTTATAAATTACATGGCAAGCAGAGAGTGAGTTTTATATGTCTCTGGTGGTAGGTAGCAGATGGCAATGTCTCGTGTAAGAGGGACCACTTCACCATAAGGGCAATTGTTAGAAAATTAGAACATATTAGTTGTTATTGATTTAATGTTGAAGCTTCTTATAAATAGATCATCATAATCTGAAAAAGTTTTGAAAAGCATGATGTTACCTTCTGCATTCTAAAAGGTAGATTTCACTCACTACCTGGTCAGTTTTATATCACTTCCTGTACAAATCAAGGTTGTTGGTATACGCCAAACAATGTGGATTCTGGTTTTCCTCCACTATAATCCCCTCTCATTAACACCCCATATTGTTCAGTCTGGGGAAGGAGGATATGATTTTGGGGGGGGGGGTTGTTGATCGTTGTCTGGCTTTGTATGAAACAGTCTCATATGAGTCTTCCATATGACTATATTCAGTCTTTGAGTGATGTAACAACATTTTGTCTGGAACAAATAGGGTTCAAGAATGATTTTACTAGATAATAACAACCAAATGAGGGAGCAAGTTTTCCTGAATTTAACGAAAAATATCAAATTCAATAATATATAATTCCATCCGCAACAATTTGAATAGCTTGATATGGCCCATTACAACCATGAACATGCATATACTTAAAGTGAAAGAAATGCCTCATAAAAAGTCACTGAATATATACTAGAGTGAAAACGATTCAATCATAAGTTTAAAAATGTCTTTTTAAAGGGTTACTCACAAAATTATTTGGGTGTCCTGATGGGTGATTTGGAGTGGGTGTCCAAATGAGGCTGAGATGCCCTCCTGGCCAGCTTAATTATACTCTACTTTAAAACTGTGTGAATGTTTTAAATAGGTAGTTTGGTGCTATGACACATTTTGAATAATTGTACCTTACTCAAAATCACTTGGGCGTTACTGGTTTATAAAGAACTTTATCTGATTTCCTTGTACAGCTTAGTCCTCGTCGCAAGTGTTTTGATGTCATATTGAAACTACTACTTGATAATGGACACATACTTTTTTTTTTAATTATTGTGCACAATGTCTCATTCTAAATATAGAAACTATTAGTAAATACTAAAGTTAAAGATAAGATAACAAACTAGTCCATTTGAAGAATATCCAAGACATCTATAGGCTTGAACCAGTCAATTTATCAAATATGTGATTCCGTAACGTTACGGAATCACCAACTTTAGCCCCCTCAAAAACACCTTTTGAAAATTTATTTTTCAAAAGTGTGCCCCTCATAGTTAAATTAGTGTTAAAAAGCTTTTTTCTATGAAGTTACATAGTAATTACATAATCTAAACATTTTGAAAAAATAAAAAAATGCTTTTTTTCTGTTACGGAATCACATGTTACGGAATCACAGATCACCATATTCTAAAATTCATCAAATTCACCCCAAAACATAATATTTAATCCTATATCTGTTGGCACTGTCTTCCCAGGTCTAATTGTATCATCTAAAGCAATATTAAAGATCATAAGATGGTTTTACAAGAAAATATGGTGGTGTCATCCATCCCTTTGCCGTACTTCTGGCCTGCTTGAAATGTGCCAACCTGTTTGTCCACTCCTCATCAGGGATGTCCATACTTGCTTTACTCATTTTTGAGCAGAGTCATTGAACTATGTAGTCGACAGGTTAGGTTGGTAGCACAAATGACAAAAAACAGCTCTTGCATGAACTCCACTTTATTTCTCAAATGCTTGAAGCATGACGACTGACATCAACTTGACATATGGTGACGTGTGACATGACATGTGGGTTGACATGTGGGTTCAATCTGAAACAGCACAAAATCAACTCTAAGTATTCATAATGTGAAAATAGCAGAAAACTCAAAATAAATTAACTAAACCCAGAACTGTAAGTTTCTTCAATATCACAAGAATACTCTATAACATACTATTTGTATTGTCATATTACATAACTTGACTCCAAATTACTAGTAGACCAACTTCTAGCAATAGCACATGGTTCAGAAAGACAAGAAATTATCTTCAACTTTAACTCCAAAAATATACCTTTAAACAAATTCAAATATACCTTAAACTGACTTCTATGTATTCATGAATACTTTATTAAGAGATATATAAACAATAAATGACACTTACGACTTTGAGCTCTTCAAAACTTCCAACCAAAACTTCTCAGACTTCCTTGCACTTCAACCTCTGAGCAATAAACAAGAACAAACAAAGAGCTCGGCCCTCTGGAGGGCAAACTGGAAATTAGATCCCAAATGGTGCTGCCACCTATACTTAAATTTCAACACCAACACCTAATTAGCTGTCCACTATAATAACATTTTGTGAAATGTTACTGTCAGAAAGGCGTTGAACAAACTAACAAACCCCCTGCAGTAAAATGTTCATAACTTTTTTATAAATGGGGGTACAGTAAATCTGGACAAAGATCCAGAAACCTCGGACTTCTAGCTTTCCAAATATATAAGATACATATTGCACATATGAAATTCATTTTTTGTCTTAGATGCTAACTTCAACTTGATCGAGCCCATATACATATATATATATATATATATATATATATATATATATATATATATATATATATATATATATATATATATATATATATATATATATATATATATATATTTATATACACACACATAGTGACATTGATATCCTAACGCAGCAGCTGTGGTATAGAGATTCTTATTTCTTAAGCCAATTACCCAAATACATGTGCGAGAAAACTTTTGTCTAAGCTTGTTTTCTCGGGAAATACCTACCTAATTAGCCACTCAATACTTCTGAGATCCAGACGAGACTCCTTAAGAGGGTTTTCTTATACATACATATTCCATCCTGTGCTATTATAGTATGCATGACTG
The DNA here is from genome assembly GCA_963942565.1 of Maea johnstoni. Taxonomy (NCBI): domain Eukaryota; kingdom Metazoa; phylum Annelida; class Polychaeta; order Spionida; family Magelonidae; genus Maea; species Maea johnstoni. The sequence goes on from OZ012693.1 coordinate 689,943, forward strand.
TCTACACAGTCGAGACTGGTTGGACAGATTAATAAGTATAACATTATCAAAGGCTAGTGAAGGTATAGGTTTTCCGTCCCTCAACTTGTCAGAGTGCTACGTGAAATACTTAGATGTGCAAGCTGCGCCCTAATCAGTATTGCTAAATGCCATAACACCAAGGATAGTTCTGAGGGACAACTTACTTTTGAAAACATTTGATGGGGAAATATCAAGCAGAAGTCAATCAACATTTCTCCTTCAGGTTTTTTGTCAAGAGATGCTTCATTCTAAAGCGTTCCTTTTCAAAATTGTCATTTCATTCAGACCATGATAAGTTTTTGAGCCTTTCTTTTAGGGCATTCCCATCTTTAGCGTACCCACTTTCTGGAACATGTCGAAATATTTTCCGTATCAAAGCAATATATTGAGAAATATTTGACTGAAGGTTGTGGTTGTGGTTCCCTTTCGGTCTAGAACTACCTCTTCGAAAATCCTTCAGAAAGTATTTTTGATGAGTTTATGAACTAAATTGTTGGAGCATATGTGAACTCTTGATGTACTTGAAATGGGCAACGAAATTCATGCCTGTAGTGGTCCATTCTACCCATTAACTGGTGATATCCCTCCCATAAAAACACGAAACCTATCCAATTGATCACCTCTCAATATCAAACACCACCGACCATTTAGAACCCTATCATTCCTTGCCAACTTGATAAGTTTAGAAGCAGGACATCCGAACCTTGAACACCAGCATACATTGGTATCTGGTATCTGGATAAATATATACAGGTACGAACTTTGAGTGCACAAAGTGTCAAATACTTCCAACATAACCTCTTCTCTTTATTTACATTAAAAGCTTGAAAATGCGGACACTTAGGAACTGAAAAAAGATCATGAGGGATTAAACACAATATTATAAAATGAATATATCTCATGATGAATACAGAGAATCTGATATACAAGCATTCATACATTTATATGCCTGTAACATATGTTCATATGTTAGATATGTTCAACACAGGTGTTCACATGTAGGAGGTGTGCATAAGTTAGACATGCTCAGAACTTCTGTGATCATATTTGAGATGTTTGCATGTCATGTCTTTCTGTAATGCAGTTGATCATCTGTAGAAGATGTTTACGTGTTAGAACTGTTATATGACATAGAAGTTGATCACATGTCAAATGTGACTGGTATTTACAGTTGAGTCATGCTTACCTACTTAGTTATTCACATGCTTGATGCCTTGAGATGCTAAATGTTAAAATGTCACATGTGTCCATGTGACATGATGCTTTTCTACGACACATATGTTTACATGTAAGACAGGCTCATGACACAGGTGGTCCCATTTTAACACATTTATATGTCATAAGTGTTCACATATAGGGAGTGTTCATCAAATGTGTGAACCTGGCATAGATTTGTACATGTAGGTGCAAACATGTATATGACAAACACAATGCGGCACATATATTAACATGCATGCACTTGATAACTGCCCTTGAAGGTGAATGTGCAGAATATTATAGATCCAATTTGATTGGGCCTGTGTGCTCCAGTTGTTTTTTGTATTGACCTCAAGCGTTCTGGTTCTTCTACAATATGACCAATGACCTAACATAATACTAAGACATCCTACATTTGTTGAAACTGTTAAGAAAATTTCAAAGGACTGTCAAAACGTCAGAGTTACCCTTTTCAAACCTTTAAGAGGTATTTGATAGATATAGAAACCATTATTGAATTATCTAATGCTTACATGATACACATGTTCTCATGAAGGAGGTGTTTATTTGCCGAGTGTATACATTTCAAGGTGTCACCGGTACAAATCTACGCAAAACCAGATTCATAATTTATGAGTTCTGTCCACAACTCCCCCTTCTGTTATAAGGCGAGCAGGCTGCCACACCAGCTTAGGGTTCCACGGGAGGTGCCAACTCCTATTGCACACCATAAGGTGTGCCCCTTGGGGGGTTATGTATATACACACACAAACATATATATATATATATATATATATATATATATATATATATATATATATATATATATATATATATATATACTAGTATATATATATATATATATATATATATATATATATATATATATATATATATATATATATATATATATATATATATATATATGTATATATACATACATACATACATACATACATACATACATACATACATACATACATACATACATACATACATACATACATACATACATACATACATACATACATACATACATACATACATACATACATACATACATACATATATATATATATATATATATATATATATATATATATATATATATATATATATATATATATATATATATAAACTGCACCCACGCAGAATTAGATCAAAAAAGGTCAGACTAATATCCTTACTATGATGTCGCCCTTACATTTTTTTAAATTGAATAGTTTGAGGTTACTGCAGCCCTTCTCCCTTCATCTTGATATTTACCACTGAGTATCCTCCATGGCCTACGTGCCTAGGCTGCCTGCTTCCCAACCCGCCTGGGCCTAAGTCTCCGCTAGATCCACTCTAGCGAATTTGCTTGGTCACCATACAAATGTATGGCGTTTTGAACGGCTTTCTTGCTTACACATGGCTTCTTCAAGACAAGGGAATTTCTTTCGATTCCGGATTTCTATCTCGCAGGGATATGACTTTTTTGTTCAAAGCGACGTAGAATGTTTATCCTTACTCAAAGAAAAACATAGAAAGGGAGATTAATGCTATCAATGACCAACAGTAGGTGGTCCATAGATAGGATTTCAATTTTATTCTTGACTTAATCGGATTAGAATGGTGTAGGGCGTTGCCACTGACTGCTTACTGTGCAGCATCCTGAAGTTAATGACATATAGGTATAAATAAGGTCAGTGAAAGGTTCCAGTGTTTCCAGACACCGGTTTCAATAGGTATTCTCTGCCGTGTATTAAGATACATTTGCTGCTGGCCAGCAACTATCGTAAATGTTTTAATTGCCTAAGGGATTCCATTTCTTGAAATAGTTACACATCGTCCTACCAAAATGCCCCCCCCCCCCACACACAAACATTTATGCACACACTCACACACACACACTCACATACAAATAATGGCACACACACACACACACACACACATATATATATATATATATATATATATATATATATATATATATATATATATATATATATATATATATATATATATATATATATATATATATATATATTGAACATTCACCACGGATTTCACTGTTGTACATTTCGACATGTCCCCTATACTAGTTTTAAGAGGATTACATGGTATTATTAGGGAATTATCAATATTGGGAATAACAACTTGTTTTGCAGAATTACTGATGAACTTATTAAACCTGCAGATTCTGGGGTTATCGGTTTATCTAATAGATAGACGGCACCATCCCCCTGCTTCTAATCCCTCTCCTCACGGCTCCTGTTGATATCTCAGATGTTATCATTCAAAACATCTTCTCCTTCTTTCTGTCTCCTATTCGCCATGTCTGTATATATATATATATATATATATATATATATATATATATATATATATATATATATATATATATATATATATATATATATATATATATATATATATATATATATATATATATATCAAACGGGAATGAACAACACAGAAAAACACTACAGTACATGTCCGGACTTGATAAACACGGAGAAATCCTTGTCCTCAACCATTAATATTTACTCTTTGGTTTACTAAAACTAAAAATCTACATATAACGGGAAAATTAGAAACGAAAAAAAACATATGTCCTCTCTTAGGAAATATTAGCAACGGAAACTACCAAAAATGAAAAACTAGGGAAAATTGTTACACGGAAAAATTAGCCATTGTACAGTAGCTGTGAGGATATCTGCTGTCCGTCTCCACTGCCAAAGGTAACGTATTCGAGTCTGGCTCACTAGGTGTGAATATCGCCAAGGCCAATGACTCCACCAGCCACCACCTTGGGCCCTTCAATTGACAGGTTTCGACCTAGCCATTTATATGTCAAAGTTAGTGACAAAATAAGTGACAAGTAAACCTCAGAATCGAGACCAATGTTGCCTTTACTGTCGTGAAAAAACAAAATTAAGACAAAGTATGGCCTTTATGAATGATGCATTGATCGTACTGCAGTTAGGTACTTCCTTTACCTATAGTCACAGTTGCCATAGGCCTTGAACTTAGACAGGGCCAACTTCTTGTCTGCAATGAACCTGCCCATAAAGTCTAGTAAGCATCACACTAAAAGCCTTTGCTCTTAGGTAATGTGGTAATTTTAGCATGAACCATTCCCGCTGGAATAAGTGATCACGCCAAACCCCTTGTCAATTGCCAACAATAAAAAACCATCTGAGGAGAAGAAAGGGCGAATTATCCAGTGGAGACATATTTTGATTATTTTGTATCAATATTCAGTTGTTTTGTATACTCTAATGTATGTATCTCTGAATGTATGTCTCTCTATTGGCCATATTCTCACAAGCACGAAATATTACAACAAAACAAGGTTGAACAAAAAAAGAGAACAAAAAACAATTTCAAACATCACATTGAGATAATATCAGAAATAAGCATAACTAAGGAAAATTTGATATGAAGTATAAGTAAAAACTAGACAAGTTCCTTTATAGAGTTTAAAGCATCAGAATTGCCAGTGGAATAGATTTTAGCATTTATATCAACTAGGTCATGATGCACATCAGTTTCCCTATAGTGTAATACATGTACTTTCCTTTACATGTTATATACCGCATATTAACATGAAATCACTGAGACCTTGATCATATCGTCATTATCTACGCGTGTGATCTCTTTGCCTATTATCCAGTGGACTTGTTGGAGTACCTGTTCAAAAGCCCTTCTATGTGCAACAGTTACAGATTCAAATATATTTCAACATCATGTCCCATTCCAACTTTAGCCCGGAACATTGCATTAACGTCTGTTTAAATATTCTTTTACAAGAAAGTCATAAAAAATCAATATAAACGATGATCACATCTTCACCGGAAATGAACCAGACCTTGATCATATCGTTATCATCTAATCTTGTGATTTATTTACCTTTTAGAAGACACACCCTGTAAACCTGGGTAAACCTTTCATACGACAATCACACCAAGTGGTTTTGATCAAGATTATACGTAAAAGCTTGTAGTGATTTAATGTAGAATTTACTATGGATAGTGCGTTCCCAGTATCTGGCATGAGACAGGGTTTTATATGGTACTCTGCTAATAGAAAAATATAATAAACTGAACATTTATCATCATCAAGGGGTTTTGGGCATGACATTTATCAGTCGCTGGCAATTTAACATGCTTTTCTTCAGAGGGTTCATGAATAATGGACGAAGGGGGCTAATTACTTTATGGAATGACAATAGTATACCTGTCAAATCTAGATACTTTTCACAGTTGACATGAATAATCTAGCTACTTATTCGGTTAGACCATCAGGGATAATGTGGTACTATGATATGCAGACGGTATGATATACTATTGGACATAAAGTATAATTCCTACCTTTTTGGACGGCGTATTACAATGGTTAGTGAGTGAGTGAATGAGGGTTTAAAGGCAAATCGGCACACATAGGCCATTAAGTACCATGAAATATTACCAAAACGTGGTCCTTTGTTAATTTCGAAAATAATGATTCTAATAAGCATAAGGGTCTAGGTGTAAGTCAAAACGTGAACCCAGATAGGGCCCCGTTGAAAGAGGTATTGGGAGGACAGTATACTTACAGAGAGGGGGAAGGCAAGTGTTGCGGCAGGGCGCTTATTAATGACAGTGTAATAAGGATCCGTGCGCCCAAAAAGTGGGTGGCGGGCGCAAGTATCCAAGCCCATAGTACAGTTGGAAGGTGCATAACTAGGGCACTGATCAACAGGTAGGGATGTATGGAAGGGCAAATAGGGTGAATGGGTGGAAGTTGCATTGCTTATCGATCTCCCGACTTTATGCCTTTGCAAATAAAAAGACAATAGTAAATATAAATACATGCTTTTAGTTGTCGTTAATTTTACGGCCTCTCTCAAATTTTCCTTACTAGTAAGAACATCTCTGGGTGTGTTCAGATTGTTACATTTACGAACGTTTCACTTTTCCAGCCGCTTACGCGCCTACGGGTGAACATCGCGTCAAGGTATCTTTTAGGTGCAAGGTATCCATAGTGCACATTGCCTTTCTATTATAAGGCAAGCAGGGTGCCACACTAGCTTAGGGTTCCCCAGGAGGTGCCAACTCCTATTGCACACTATTAAGCAAGCCACGGAGATGTGTCCCTTACAGGGTGCTACACCAGCTTAGGGTTCCCCGGGAGATGACAACTCCTATTGTACACTATTGAGCAAGCCACGAGGATGTGTCCCTTGCAGGGTGCCACACCAGCTTAGGGTTCCCCGGGAGATGACAACTCCTATTTTAAACTATTGAGCAAGCCACAAGGATCTGCCCCTTCCAGGGTGCCGCACCAGCTTAGGCTTGCCCGGGAGGTGCCAACTCCTATTGCACACTATTGAGCAAGCCAAGAGAATGTGCCCCTTGCAGGGTGCTACACCAGCTTATGGTTCCCCGGGAGGTGCCAACTCCTATTGCACACATTTGAGCAAGCAACAAGGATGTGCCCCTTGCAGGGTGCCACAGCAGCTTAGGGTTCCCCGGGAGGTGCCAACTCATATTGCACACTATTGAGCAAGCTAAGAGGATGTGCCCCTTGCAGGGTGCCACATCAGCTTAGGGTTCCTCGGGAGGTGCCAACTCCTATTGTACACTTTTGAGCAAGCCACAAGGATGTGCCCCTTGCAGGGTGCCACACCAGCTTAGGGTTCCCCAGGAGATGCCAACTCCTATTATTATACCTCACTTGAAGATCGTAAGCCGTGATTGGCTTACAGAGGTTGGCCATTCCATCATGTCCACTGATGGACTTCATGTCCACCGTTGTCACTAGTGACGCCTAGCGGGGAATGTGTGAATCACCATGCAGTCATCTATGACCTTGACATTATAAACATTGTTTCTATTGATATTTCACCAAAATGGGGTTTGTTCGGTATAATAAATCAAATATACCATGCCAGTGTGGGTATCCTGATGAAATGTCTCCCCTCAGGAGGATGGTTTTCCCTCGGGCTCCGCCCTCGGGAAAGCCATCCTCCCTCGGGGAGACATTCCGTCAGGATACCCACACTGGCATGGCATATTTGTATATTGCACACTATTGAGCAAGCCAAGAGGATGTGCCCATTGCAGGGTGCCACACCAGCTTAGGGGTCCCCGGGAGGTGCCAACTCCTATTGTACACTATTGAGCAAGCCACAAGGATGTGCCCCTTCCAGGGTGCCGCACCTGCTTAGGGTTCCCCGGGAGATGCCAACTCCTATTGTACACGTTTGAGCAAGCCACACGGGTGTGCCCCTTGCAGGGTACCATACCAGCTTATGGTTCCCCGGGAGGTGCCAACTCCTATTGCACACTATTGAGCAAGCCAAGAGGATGTGCCCATTGCAGGGTGCCACACCAGCTTAGGGTTCCCCAGGAGATGCCAACTCCTATTGCACACTATCTAGCAAGCCACAAGGATGTGCCCCTTGCAAGGGGCCACACCTGCTTAGGGTTCCCCAGGAGGTGCCAAGTCATATTGTACACTATTGAGTAAGCCAAAAGAGGTGTGCCCCGTGTGGGGTTACGTTACAACTGTTTAACACTAAAGCCAGACAGCAGCAGGCGCCAACTCTTATTGCACACAATTAAGTAAGCCAAAGAGGTGTGCCCCTTTGTGGGGTTATATTACAACTGTGTTTCACTCTAGAAGCCAGACAGCAGTAGGTGCCAACTCCGATTGCTCACCATTGAGTAAGCCAAAAGGATATGACACTTTGGGGTTATATTACAACTGTTTAACACTAAAGCCAGACAGCAGTCATGAGGTTTCAACTCCTATTGCTCACCATTGAGCAAGCCAAAAAGGGTTGCGCCCTTTGTGGGGTTATATTACAATTGTTTCACTCTAAAGCTCCTATTGCACACAATTGAGTAAGCCAAAGGGGTGTGACACTTGGGTGTTATATTAAAACTATTTAACACTTAAGCAGGACAGCATTAGGTGCCAACTCCTATTGCACACAACTGAGTAAGCCAAAGGGGTGTGACACTTACAACTATTTAACACAAAAGCCAGACAGCAGTCCTGAGGTGCCAACTCCTATTGCTCATCATTGAGCAAGCCGAACTTGTGTGACACTTATTATGTTATGGGTTTTTTATGGGGGTTATGTTACAAGTGTTTAGTACTAAATTCAGACAACCGGGTGTGTCCCTTGGGAATCTTATTACAACTGTATAACACTTAAGCCATACAGTGTATGGATAAGCTAATTCCACCTAGATCCTCCAATTCACACGCTTCATGATTAATCGAGAATAGTTAGGAACGGAGATAACATATTAAACATAGTCGTCCTAATTCTGTTGTTTTTACATCTTATTGTTCTAGTATATCTCACATGTGAATGTAACTCCTACCATAAAGTCTGCATCAAATAGATGATATCTTAATATATATTTTTGATAACGTTACATTTACTAGATAAGCAAAAAAAAGGTATACCAAACGTTTATCAACAAGGATCTACACTGATGTATTTCTAAAGGTTATCATCATTATAGACAGAATTGACATTTTGTCTACATTAGCAGTTATGTTGAAACGACATAAAAGTATGCAGATTGTATCCAGTTGCAGGTGAAATTTTATCCATTTTTCATTCTGAAAATATTTTAAACTTTCACAGACAGGTGTTTTCAAAATAGGTTGTCTATCAAACAGGTTTTATAATTTCTTTAATAAAACATGATTGGCAGAGCGAGAGAAATGTACCTACGATAGATCAGTAATTTGATACATTGCCATTAAAATTGATGAACCTGCGGTTATTGATTCATTAACCCACTTTTGTTCCGTTCATTCTTGCTGGCTAGAAATTTGATGCACTTGTATATACAATGGCCTCACATTCCTTTTCAAATACCTTATGACAAACATCTGACGACAGGATATCCTCTCATCATAATACACACAGAGCAAAGACGGGTACACTGATGAAATTTAAATTGCAACCTGATATACTATTCACGTGGAAAATGATAGTATCATTATCTAATTGTACATGGGTAATTGATTTTATATCATCACATTCCTTATTCCTGCTTTACCTCTCACATGGCTGAGGCCGTCCTCATGGTTGTGTGATCAAGGGCTTGGACTTCTTGACATATAATTCATTATTATATTCAAGCTAGTATTGATATATGTAATTTTATTTATATATTTTGTCTGAATGTTTGACCTGCTTCACTAGTGTTTTAATTCACACATACATGCATATGTAGCTATAGGTAGCTCCATTTATAACACATATATTTAGGGGGGGGGGGGGCAATTAATGTAAAAGTATGATACACATAATAGAAAGAAAGACTTAGATGGAATAATAGTACCCCTAATCTTATTGTCTTCCTTATTTTGCACGTACACGTGAAAAGAAGCTATTGGAGGTGAAAATAACAATATTGGTGAGTGTGCAAGATTTTATGTAAGAGCTGGAAGGAGCAGTCTGGCAGGTTTACGAACATCACGTGATTTCTTTCCCATATGCTATCTAATGATAAAAGGCCTTATGGGGTGAATTCCTTGTAACCATACTTTTATTTGAGAACTCAGCCTTTACAAAGTTTATATTGCCTAAAAGGCTGAAAGGTTCTCTGATGAGAAATACATTTCCAATCACACAATTACCCACCTCAAGCAGGGTGTAAGATATCTCGGGTAAAAACTACAAATGCACACACATTGATTTCAAACGGAGCCTCTATCCACAATTACGGTGTATTTCACGTTTCACAAATTTGAAGGAAAGATCAAGCAAGAGGAAAAAAATAGAATTTTTTAATTTTTTAAGTTCAAATTTTAAAACCATTTCAAAAGAATTATCGAAAATGATATAAAGGTGCATTTTTCAGTTTTCTGACATCATAACTCCCGTCGAAATTTGAAAAAGAAACACCATACACCCTTCTCTTTTATCTATAGATATGCCAAAACTCAAACAAAATTATTAATATTTGATACCAAGCTATGTTGAACTGAAAATCAATATGGAGAATTTGGCTAGAAACCGTTCCTACTAGTGCGGACGCCTATGGCTGCTTCGGTTGATAGTTGGTCTCTAACATTGCTCAATTGTGGAAGAGCCATTCACAGTAATTTTGATTAGAGAAGCTGTTAAATCTAACATATGTTAAAATCTCAAAATTAAACTATTTTCAAAATAATCCCATAAGCCACTCCCTAGTATTTCTTCATTTACAGCTTGTAGGGTATCAATCCGGCTACACACAAAAATAAAAATAATTACAAGGAACAAAAGATTGTGTGAAAAACATGCCCTGCAAGTGCAGGAATTCACTTCTCCAGATAAATTAATTCATATTCAGGATGCAAAAGTGAAAGAAACAATTTTAAAAACCCAATGTCAGGTAAAACATGCGGTCCAAGAAAATCGTATTTTAAAGGAGCAAGTACGGAATTTAAATGAAGAAAATCAAAACTATGAGCAACAGCAACAGCAACTCACCAACACACTGCATACAGTTGGGGCCAAAATGAAAACTCTAGTTAATTCAATGACAGCAGAGAATGATGATTTAAAAAAGGAGTTCAGTGATCTAACTGGGTTGTATGAAAAAACAAAAGATGAACTGGATAATGTGAATTTCGAATTAGCAAAAGCAAATGAAAATCTTTCCTCATCAAGTACCCGGAATCTAAACAAAAAAATCAGACAAAGGGATGAAAAAAATTCTAAAATTTCAAAAGATAAATCCTCTCTGGAGACTTCTTTGAAAGACTCTCAATGTATGTTGGAGAGTTCGGAAGAAATTGTCGATCAATTGAAAGAAAAAAATAAAACTTTATCAGCTGAGAGGTTGAGTGCTCAAAAGCAGATCTCTTATTTTAAAACAAAAAAAATTGAATCACTTCTTAGGAAGAACGAAGACAATGAAAATAAAATATCACAGCTTGAAAAAGACATTAATTCTTATACCAAGCTGATTGATGAACTTTCAAGTACAAATGAGTTACTTCAGTCGAACATTCTAAACACTTTTAGTGAAGGCAGATATGTGAATGAAATTAGGTTAACTGTTATGTCATTGTTAACAGAGTGTAATGTATCTTTGTCAAAAGTAAATAAAGAAATATCTACAGTGTTGAAAAATTTGACAGGGAAACTCCCTGCCCGGTTGCCCTCTGCTGCTGTGCTTAGTAGGCTGTATGTTGAGGCTCGTGCTGTGGCCCATGCACAAATCGCTGAGGCCATGTTAGAAGGGGCTAAAATAGAAGATTTGGTTGGCAACTGTCTCCATGGTGATGCAACCTCTTAATTCCACAGACATTATCAGGGTTTTCAACTTACATTGCCCTCTGGAAAACAAATGTCTGCAGGTTTAACAGAAGTAGGGGATGGGTCAGCAGACTCTGTTATGGATTCCTTCCAGTACTTTTTAGGGGAATTAGCAAATGCTGTTTCCTCAGAGGGAAATTCAGATGATATTGTTAATAAAATTCTTGCTACAATTACTTTTACAATGTCAGACCAGGGTTCAGTTAATCCGGTATTTAATCACATGCTTTTGGAATTAAAACATGAAGCTTTATCTACTGTTATTCCAAATTGGGATGAATTGTCCCCCGAGAGACAAAAATCATTGTCTGAGATCCTGAACTTTTTTTGCAAGATGCACATAGTTGCAAATTTTCCAGCTGAAGTAGATAGTACATTGGAATTATTTGAAAATGTGTATACTTCCGGGACAAACCCATTTGCTTTTGACTCTAAGTCTGGAACTTTTCGCCTTGTGCGAACAGCGTGTACAGCATTGACATCTCGAGGGTGTGCAAAGTCAGGTGCCAACAGTCAATGGGAATCGTTTCTCACAGACATCTCTGAAATAAATCATCTAGTGACTTTTGTTGGGTCAAGGTTTAATATTGTATTCACAAATGCTGCTTCCCTCTTCTATCACAGGGTCCATCTTAAGGACTTCTTGAGTCTCATCCCTGATCCAAATTTACTATTGAAATCTATCAAATTTGATATAGATGAACCTGTTTATCCTGCTGGCATTCGTGCCCTGGGTATAATTGACAAGGTAATAACAGGGCCCTTTTGGCGTTTGCTTGAAAGAAAAGGCACTTCAATTTTGGACACAAATATGTACTTGCATCAGATGCAAATTCAACTGAATTTGTGGGCAAAAGATGCCTCTAGTCTTTTAGAAGGAGACCCAATGTTTCCAGAAAATGACATTCCTATACACAAAGATCAGATATACGAATCACTCTTTGGAGATTATGAAGCCAATTCTGATAGCATGACGCAAGCAGCTCTAGAAATGTCTATGCATGGGCTCCTTCTAATATTAGAAAGGCAGGCCAAGGATCAATTACCAGGGGGAAAATTTTGGGATCCATCTCAGGATGTAAAAAAACAGGCCAGTAATGTACCGTGCACTAATACCGTCTCAGAAAGAGATTTTGGACAGTTGGACTTGTTGACAAGGACCAAGCCATCTGGCTCTACGCTCTGCTACGATGCTTTTATCCTGTGGTCGAACAACAAAACTAGTGCTTGGTTAGATTCTCTGTCAGAACAAGATAAAAACATGTACCTTAATAAAGCCAGGACCATGGCCCCGGACATTAAAATGAGATTCATTGAGCGAAGGAATTCAATCACGAAAGTGAAAATTGAAAAATTGAAAAAAAAGGCCAAAAGAAAGAGGAAAAAGAAGAAAAACAAATTGAACACAAGAGTTCCCTAACCAAAAGGTTAGTGGAACTGGGTGGTATTTGGACATCAGGAAATATTGAAGAGAAATTGGAGACTTCCTGAAGTAAATGCACGAAAGGAGGCTATTACAACACAAATGCGATATCTAAAGGATGTTATAGGAGTCAAAGGAAACAGAACTCTTCTCCAAAAGTCACACAAGGTCAGGTTCTATACCCTTTCTGAACTAGTTTCAAATTTGAAAATGGTTCTTGAACAAAATCCTGATCTTTCTGACTCTCCAAATTCACGGGATGTACCTAAACTCAGTTACAAAAACCCAGATAAAATTGCTGCAAATATTTCCTCACAGAAAAGACTGTTACTAGAAAAACTGTTAAGTAACAGAAAAAAAATTATTGCATCTCAGCAAAGGGAAAAACTTCCACATCTTCTAGAAACTCCCACTGATTTGGTCGGCTGTAAAATTAAGCACAAATGCATTGATGCAGCAGGCCAGGAAGAGTGGTTCGCCGGTCAGGTGCTCTCCATTTACCAGCCTGGAAAGAAAGTTGCAAATAACTTAAAATTAGAATATGATGTAAAATATGATGACAGTCCAAATGACACTTGGCACTTCAACTTATTAATGGATTTGAAGAAGGGGGATCTTGTTATCATTGATTGATTTCTAAAAGGTGAAAATTTACTGATCCTGGATGGTGCCATTTCTTATTATGTAATGACCTTGCCTAATGAAGTTATCCTGCATATCTTCTTAGTTATCAAACTGCTGTCAGATGTCAATAGATGTCTAGATAGCTTACTAAAAATTAAAAATTATTGATCCAGGTCGATTATTCACCACGCTTACATGAAAAATGGGTCAAAAAGGCTTAGATATATGATTTGACCTAATTTCGAGGTCGAGGTCAAAGGTCAAGGTCAAGTTCAAGGTTTAAGTCAATGTCAGTTCATTTGATGCGCTACCTCTTGCCGAACAATTGTACCAAGTTTCACTCAAATCCTATGTACGGTTTTGACAATATTTAATTTTATATGTTTCATTAATACATAATTTTAGCTTTTTTAGCTAAAATGGTGCCATATCTTATGACATAAATGGTAATGAAATACTTCTAATATTTACCAAGAAGTTTTAATCCAAAAAGAATCATAACTCCGGAATGGATCGATGGATTTTCATTCCGTAAATTGTATTTTGCTTTAAAAATTCATATGTATGTCGCTAAAGATATGAAATGATACTATTGGGCTTCTATATTTTTTGCCTAAACACCCTAGTATCATAACAACCAGTAAACCATATATCCTTTGAAAAAAGACTTCTTTAGAGTTTTGTTGAGAAAAATGCAAAATGTAATTTTTTCAAATGTATTTAATTACTGATATTTGTGCAGACATATTCGTGCAATGGATGGCGATGAGATGATACTTGTGTTTTCCAACATAAAGCTTTTGTACCCGTACTTCAATTAGCTTTGCTGCATTGTATCTTTTAGGTCAAACGACCTAGAAGATGAATTTGCACACACAAAGGACTTAATTAGAGAAAAAGGACACTATGGCATTGCTTCGCTAAAACATTTTAGGAAATGGAGCATATATTTGGCCTAGCTATCCATACCCCTAGTGGCATTGGGGAGGGACCCGTATTAATTCAACCCAATGTTTTATGACTTAAAGTCTTAAACATAATCTAGTAGCAGTCCCTCGATCCGAGGGGCTAGGGAGTGTTTTCTACAACTTGCTGACCCAACCATACGACAATATGTGAAAAACATTATCTTTTGATATGCCCCAGAAGACTGCAGAGGCGATAGCATCATAGTACTGGCAGCACATACAGTAGAGACATGTAATTCCTGCACCAGGTGATCGGACGTTTGCGAGTGCCAGGTTATATAAACATTTATGGATAAAATATTAGAAAAATAAACCAACCACATCAATGACCCACGTAGCTTGCGAATCGAAGCTACGTTCAGTTGTGAGATGATCCATGCATCCATGCACAAGAGCATTGGTTGGGAATCGGGCAGGCAATCGTGTATTACATAAGGGCTGCCCCCGCATTCAGTGCAGTTACTGTAATTAAATGCCAGCACTTTACCAGCAGGCTACGTGGGCACAACATCCACTTTTTCACAAGACTTTCAACGTTATAGTTCAAGGCAGACCCTTGATGATGTTTGGATAATTGCCACAAATCCTTTTAGTATATAAATGTCTTGTCAAATTTCTGGCGTCGACTTGCAACTTTAATACAGATTCTTTCTTCTATGGCAACTTTCAGTCGTGTACTTATGCCACCCAAATATGTAACTGCCACTCTTTTGAAGCCGTATTTTCAATGAATTTCGCGTGATTCTTACTCTACATAATTGAATATTGACTACAGTCATAATGGGTGACAGATCGTTCAGAAACGTTAGGAGATAATAGCAACCTACCAAACCACCCACAGTCTGCAAGAGCAATCATCATGTTAATCGTATATGATCAGAAAGTAATGAGCACATATGATTGCTATAGATTCCACATGAACAAATTCTATACTATAGAATTACATACGTCATGTATGACGTCAACGTTCTTCATTTGATATTCCCTTAAACTAGCTAGTTTATCAGCACTTTCTGGGGCATCTCCAGGATTTAAGTGGAGGTGGTTCATTTTGTGTGAGGGGGTGGAGTCATTTCAGCAGAGGGTAGATCTACCACATCGATGTAAATCAATACTTATATGTGACAGTTGTTAGAAGGGCATTACTATTTTGAGTTGTAAATGATGAACCACTCCAATTATTTATATGTATAAACGTTTAGAGAATAGAACAATTGTCCATAAGAGCTGTTCCATTAAGAAGTGTTAGAGGGGGGGGGGGGGGGGGGGGAACGGAAAGTTTTTTTAAGGGGGGAGGGGCCGAATTCTGATTTTTTATTTATCTTCCGTTCCTCCCCCACCACACTTTTCAATGGAACGGCCCTATATAAGGTAATAACTTGCATGCTTAGAGGAAGCTTATCTATATTCTCGAAACAAAGAAGTCATTCAAGACTGCAATGTTCTTCATTTGGTATTCTATCAAAGAATACAAAATAAGCAGAATATCCACACTTGCTTGTATGTGTCGGAAGGATGCACACACACACGTACATATATATATATATATATATATATATATATATATATATATATATATATATATATATATATATATATATATATATATATATATATATATATATATTATATATATATATATATATATATATATATATATATATATATATATATATATATATATATATATATATATATATATATATATATATATATATATATATATATATATACATGTATATATATAAATATATATATACATATATATATATATATATATATATATATATATATATATATATATATATATATATAATATATATATATATATATATATATATATATATATATATATATATATATATATATATATATATATATATATATATATATATAGGTAGGTAGGTAGGTATATAGGTATTTATGTATGAATGTATGTATGTGTGTTATGTGTTATTATGCTGTCTATGGTGGGGAATCTCAAAGTGTTGCCTATGATAATTGTTGGATGATCCACTGTCTTGTCAAGGAGTGCAAGAAAGACTCCGACTCTCCAAATAACCACATATTTTCCTAAAATCAAGTTGAGTTCCGAGCCACTCTTCACTTATCATTATGTCTATATCTAACCTCAAAATCAATCTATACTGATAAGACTTCACCGCAGGATGTGTAAAATCAGATAATAACCACCATCAATTTGTTTCTGCCTGTGCTACATTGTTAGTGCATTCAACCCCCATTGAAACCCTTAAACTAATATTATTTCTCCATCAGTTTTCCATTAACCTTATTCCCAAATGCTCTGATGTGATAAAAGTGCTGCCTGACATGACTACTTACACGCTTTTAGCTCACAATAGTTCCATCTCTACCATTGTGATGACCCTTGTACAACCCCTTTTATACTGCTGAGCAAAACTCCTTATCTTGCTCGACATTGACGTAGATTTGGTACAATTGAACAATTTATTGATTCCTACAATAAAATTGTGCTGAATAGCGACTTTGTTATACCAGATATTGGTTGTGCCCATGCAATGCCTAAATATCAATTTCCACATACTAGTAGTTACAGTTATGAATAGTGTTTGTCATATTTACAGCAACATAATTACTCTGAGATTAGATTAGATTAAGATTAGGATTAATTTCATTACATTATTCCCGTAACCCTTATGCTGCTAGTATCCAATTTGGCCAATATAAAAGATGCTATAAACCTTAAAAATGACTGAGACCCTGGCATATGGGTACTCATAAAAGAGCACTCAGTGAGAGCTTTCCATGGAAAGGTTTTTGATGGTTTCTTTAAATAGATGTATCCTTGTGCTTTGGATGAAGGTCGCGATCGCCTTAGCATTTTTGTGCATTTTAGGTGGAGGAGTATTTCTCAGGACTGTGTCAATTCACTTTTTTCTTTTGACAATAAAATATGGCACGGACCTAGACTATATGATATATTATAAGATAATTGATTTATTTCAATTTCTCCTATCGCCACTATAGCTGGCTTAGATAACACGCGTGTCATTACAATTCATTCGCGTTGGGGTAAGAGCACATTTAAACTATTAGCCAAGTCATGTTTCCTCAATATTGCAAAAGGTGATATATAGACCCCAAGGAAGCTGTGGTGTATGCGATACACCCGAGGTGTTACGAGGCGATGCCGAGTTACAGTTGAATACATTCTACCAATCACAGGCCGGGAAAAGCTTGGCAGAGCACTCATTCTAAATACCCTTGGGTAACACCTTTGGGTTTAGGCAGCTTAGAGAACAAAGGCTTGAAACGTGTAGGTTATGTCCTATAACCCTACACTTTTCGAGGCCTCTGATTGGAGGAAGGCAAGCAACTGTGTTATAAATGAAAAATATTTTTTTCAAAGGTTTTATGCATTTTACGACCTGACACAGTTCTAAGTGCTCACAATATCAAATTAAAAACATGTGCAGTATAATGAGTGGCAACACAAGTGCAATCCCAAGATTGGTAGACACAAGGGGGTCAGAATGAATGCCTGCCTCATATACGTAGAGAGGTTTATTGGGTTTTCGGGTCGTGGGCTGGGACTAGCTAGTAGTAAGCAGTGGAGGAAGCTGGAGTACCCGAGGAAACGCACCGCCTTACCCTAAATTACTGACAAACGTTCTAACTTGCACTGCACTGCTGGGAGGCAGCAATCATTCATTGACAACGCCATACACAATCGCGATCAGAACAACGGTAGATTACAGTCATCATGGCTGAACCACTTAATGCTGCAAAAAGTTAATATCCAGCTTTGATTACAGACAGACTTATTGGGAAAAGGCGCGGTTAATGATCATGTGCAAGATCTGATATTGGTACAATACAGACATTTGAGTTCTGCAACAATGGACCGAAAGTCTGCCAGTGCCTGGTGTCAACGATATTCGATATTTGAACGATATTCATTGCATAATCTGGGTGTTTTGGACTCTCATGCATGAATGGGGTAAAGGTTTTGAAATAGCTCCCATTCTTGAAATAAAGCGTCTGCAGCCAAACCTGCGCCGACGATAGAAACAGAAACATTATTGGTTTCAGGAAATGTCCACAAAGTGATGGCCTGTTCCGGCTTATTTGATGTGTGAGCTAGCATAGCAGAGAGGTTTGCCTAAAGATTCTGTTTGAGAGAACTCCCGCATGGTGTGATGTGGCTTTTGTGCAAGAAGCCTTTTCAAACATCAATACTATTGACTTTATTCACATAATTCTCGTGAGCGACGGCGTCAGATTATAGCTGGTTGATGTATTTCGTCGGCCCTGTCACTGGCCATTCATCTTAATCACGACTTAACGAAATGTAAATACACTTTTCCGGGGGACGGGAGGATTTCTAAAGACTAATTTTCTTTCACTGTCACATTTCTTTTGCGGCAAAATACGATCTGGGGACCACAGGGACATGCTTTATGGGTATGCACACATTCATATGAATGCCTTTTCTGAGAGTAGGCCGTAGAGAAAGAGATTTACAGCGCACTATGATATAAAGCGACTTGGAAAAGAGGAAAACACATCCTACTCACACTTTTGTCACTATATAATATCATCAAATTTTAGGACAAAATATCATTGCGGCAGTGGTAGTAGTAGTATTAGTAGTAGTAACGGTAGTAGTAGTAGTAGTAGTAGTAGTAGTAGTAGTAGTAGTAGTAGTAGTAGTAGTAGTAGTAGTAGTAGTAGTAGTAGCAGTTTGTTGGCCATATATCTTGATACAAAAGCACACAAATGCCATTTAAACAAAATCATAGTAAAACAAACAAAACACAAAAGAAGACAGTACTGACGGTTAATAAACTAAGATAGTAACGATGGTAACAAGGTACATTAATAAGATCAGTTTACGCAGATAAATCATGTGTCAGTTATAGTCCTAAAGGTGTTTACGATCTAGATTAATACGCAGCTGCCTTAAGTCAAACTAAATACAGTACATACATTTTAACCTGCACCAGTCAACCGGGCGTCTGCCATTTCTTGGTTGTACAGACACTCATGAATTACATGTCAAAGAATAAGCCAAGCACACCAATGACCCATGTAGCCTGTGGATCAAAACTACGTTCAGTTGTGAGGTCATCCATGCATCCATGCCCAGGAGACTTGGTGGCAATCGGGCATGTGGTAGTGTAATATTCCCGTGCTGCCCACGTATTTAGTGCACGAATTATATATCGGCACTGCACGACTAACCTACACCAGTGCGGAATGAGAATACCTTCCTATACGTGCCTTCGATAGCTAAGCAAGCTCTCACCTGCATACTATGAAACTTTGTTACTTTCATTTCATCTGAACTGTATTTAGGTATAAGGAGCTAGTTTTGTGGGATTAATATTTTCACATTTCGAAATATTCTTATATATGCTATCGTGGATGAAAATATATTTCTTACTTCTGGAATAACTAAGCAAACTTTTTGTTTCGATATTTTCGCGATTGACATGACTGATTTGATCTTGTTTTTCGAATGTTTAGATATCTTACCATTTATATAAATAGTAGTCAAGAGGAATGGAAAGTTTTCTGCTGCAAACTTTCAAAATGTACCTGAAGGGACCTTAATGATTATGATTTATAATCGATAATACAATTACGATATTTAATTAGAAATGTGTGACCTGGTGCAGATTAAAATTCTTAGCAATAAACAACTCGCCCTCTCATCCACAAAGTCAGTACTACACGTGACCTTTGTCCAATGAGCGAAATCGCACACCGCGGACACCAGACAGAGGTATAACTACACATACTATTATATACTGTGTATGGTATAGCTAATTAGTATATGGTTTCGTATTAGTTCGTGTCAGCCCTTGCCTATAATAACAGTAATACCAATAACACTAGTCTATGGTTTGAAATATAATTGAGAATCTATATAATGATGTTATTATCACCTTGGGTGACCGGCTAGAGGGTGCGTGTGTTAGATAAGGAGTTGGGGGGGGGGGGGGGGGCTGGCTTCACTTAAGCATTCAAGGGGTAAGTAGTTACTTTCAGTTATGGACTTAAAGCCTTTTGAATCAGAATTAAAATTTTGCCCATTAACGCCTAATGGCAGGCTGTAGAGGGGACCTTTGGCCAAAATTTAAAACCAGGTTGTTTATAAGTGATTATCTTATGAACTATTGATTTGCCATGGCCATCTCATGCAGATATGCTTCCTTGGTCCAAAAGATTAGTGTTGCGATGAACCTATATAAGGAAGGAGGGTATGGTTTTTACAACGCTCTCGATTGCGTAGGTCACATCGCGACCTTCTCTTTACGAATAGTTAAAAGGGGTCTTTCAGTTGCATTGGGACTATAGACAGCTCTCCACAACGCCACACAGTATATAGCGACCAGGCCAACCAAAACAGCAAAGAGCACATCTTTGTCGTAAATTAGATATTATTTTTTCTAAAAACCTCTGATTAAATTTGTCTGAAGGAAGTCAAGTGCGGAACTTGCTTTTGGGTTAATCTTATACACGAGGCTGTTGCACTTTAAGCCAGTAGGCTAGCTGTTGATGACGCCCAGATAAGCATTACCTAGAACCTATATCAGAACATATTAACTGCGCTCTAACGCGGGTAAAGGAGGCTTCCCACTCCATACCCCCACGTACGTTACTAAAGATGTAACATTTTTGGGCATCCACATGCATTTGCCAAATATATGCCATGTTTCCATTGCATTTATTTTATTTCTGCGTGGCTATCTAATAGTTGGTGGTTCTATATAGCAATTATCCACAGAGTCTGGTTGGCCAGATACTTTGCCTGTTAGGTCAGTACATTGATAAGGGTATAGGAACAAATATGGCCAGTAGGCACTCCTGAAGATAATGCCGTACAGTTTGTCTTCCACTGTAAAAGTTTACTGTCTGTCTCTCATGGAGTGACGATATTTTTAGAAAATCCAGAGATTAGAATGTGCCCTGATAAGGAGTATGAATTTTACCACCTGTCTTCCTTTTCCCTTTTCTATGGCGGTAATTGGACAATACACATTAATGGTTAGATAACGCAATGCTCTTTTTGACCGAGTTGAACAGGGTTGCTTGTAGTCGCATTGTCGTGGTGAACTGACATGTTTCTGGCAATTTGCCTACCACAGAGCATTTATGTAACATATTTCTTTTTTATAAAATCAACATGACAATATAATTACTGTAATACAACATAAAACACTTATATATCGGTGCAGATATTCTTTTTTATCTTACCAAATAGTGATTCATCACTGTAGTACATCACTGGACCCAATCACTAGTGTGTTACCATTGGTGCCACACTCTGAGACTGCCATTTCATAATTTTGCGGCCTACACCAAAGTTGCTGCAGAGATTACGGATGGAACCTTATTGAAGGCGAGTAGCCTGTTTAATGTGTGAAGTACACAGCTTCAGTTAGTGCCATTTTGATGGGTTCTCTATCACAATACTTTGCTCTTTTGTTGTATTCATATTATATATTTTTTCAACTTCCCTCTGCAACGAGTTGTATTTCATCCTCTGACTGTTCAGAGCTTTTGAACATTTTAATGGAAATTGCGATTTATACGTAACAATTTTATTTTATTATATTATCATGCTGTCGTTTAGTGACTAACATCAATCGTTTAATTAAGATCAACTCATTTCCATAGTAGGTGATGGAAAACTAGACAAAGGACGCCGGTAGAAGTATAAAAGGCTCAGCTGAATTCATGACTGACTTATACCACCTTTAATTTGGGATGGAAGAGGAACACGCCTATCAATACAGATAAGGCTTACTGTAAATCACCTAAATATGGCGTGAACATTATATAGCGTAATTACGGTACTGCTCTGGATAGCGTGATCTAAGTATAGCGGTTAACGGGAACAGCCGCAGCAAGTTCAATTAAGAATTTAATAAAGACGGGATTTTACAATTGCGCATATGGGCAGAGGAGCGCTATTATCGCTATTTATTGTTCCTGCTATACTTAAGTGATTTACAGTATTCACCAACCATACACATGGTGAACTGGTCTAGATCACATTTAATATAACGTACCTGTGTACGTATCTTTACTGACCACAGACATACTTCTTGAAATGTACAATAGAACATTAAAAGACAATGAGTGTGATAACAACGGAGCAGAAGAGAGAAAACAGAGGCGTACTGTAGCTTACACAAGTATATGTTACATATCAATTACGCTTCAATACGTGACGCAGATCTGAATAAAATAATACGTCTCATCTTCCCAGAAGAGGTGGGTGTTTCCCGTGCCGTCTTGGCTTCTCATCAACAAACTGTGAATAACCTCAGGCTGCTGAACAGTAAGTAAGCTGACAGCACAGCTTGAAGAATTACGCTCCAGATTGGATACAAAGTAAGTTATGCTCAAGAGTCCTAAATAGAGGACCACCACCTGCAACAGCTAGGTAGAATTATGTATGAGTCCCAGTGGCTCAGTAGAGGGACAACCCCCACAGCCAAGTGGAAATTGTTAGGTTTGCTCTTTGTCCATGTTTAATCTTAGTTATCCAATTGTATGTTTTGTTCATTATCTCTGGCAAGGCCCTTTTATGACTTGCCAATACTATTTGTGCTTTTGTATATGTATACTTTTGTATCAGATGACAATAAGTATACAATACAATACAATACAATACTGGATACATGTACATACTGGATACATGTACATACTGGATACATGCACATACTGGATACATGTACATACTGGATAAGCCACATCAGCCCCCGTCTGCTGGTGTCAGTATAGTAGTATAGTATAATATGCTTTATTGACTGCACTTTCATGCAAAATCATACATTATACATTAAAGATTTCAAAGCAGAATACAAATACAAACACAATAAATAGAAGGTGATCAGACGAAAATTGTAACTACATCGTGTGTTAAGTAACAAGACAGCTTAAAGTGTTACGTGTTATCTATAACTAGGCAGATGAGTGTTGTAAGGAAATAATGTAACCGTAGAGTTTACCTGTATCCAGGTAGAGCAGGTGTGTGCCAGAACCCGAGATAATTCTTACCAATATAAGGGCGTGGCGTTATTGCTGCCTATGATAACTATGATATGCTGCCTATAATACTAGTATGTCAAAGTGCGGTTGCAGAGACATTGAAAAACAAAAAATTACAAATGAGTTGGGATGAGAGCAATGTTTAATCACCAACTAATTCTTGCAATGTATTATATGTAACATATCTATCAAATATAAAAAGGATAAAGTAACATGTTTATCAAATATAAAAAGGATAGAATATCGTTGTCCATACGACGATAAACTTAGTTCTAAACCATAGTTCAGAGGGGATATTTCACTAAAAAGTTAGATTACTAACTTTAAATATTTAGTTTTAAGTTTTAAGGACCAAAATTGGACAGATAGTATCTATTTGATTTATAGCAGGGGCTTGGATGTTCTCGCCAAAGCAAATTCTGAACGCAACTACACACAAGGCTATTATCAAAACAGTAATGACTATTGTAGAACGCCAGATTAAATTAAGTTTATTCATAACCTATGATTTGATGAAATACCAGAAGAGCACTTGGCAGCAATCTTGTTGATTCGTCTGCATGCAATCTTGACCGGGTTGCATGAGAGCTTTTTGGCATATAATTTTGTTTCATAATAACCATAGATGACGATGTTGGCGAGTCAATGGCTTTAAGAATCACTTCAAACACGATTTCATTCACAAGGGCAGCAAGACTCAATGTATGATAACAATTGGATTCTGGCGATTGTTGTCTACAAATGCGATGTTCAATAGACAAAACAACTGATTTGGATAGAAATATACGTTTTTTCTCGTCGTGTAGAATTATTTGTGAACAATTGGAAATACGATATTCTGTATTGTTACTTCGGAAAAATATGGGTATCAAAACCTAACCACTGGAAGCTTGTCCAAAAATGTTAAACATTGCTCTAAGTTCAACATTTAACTGGCACCGTGCGTCTGGTCTTATATACTGTCGGTTTGCCCGTTATACTCCGGAAGCTAAATCACGTGACCAATAGCAATCAAACCCCGCAAGTGATACACCCCTTGGCTTGATCAAGCGTGTGCAATAGGGTTTGTTACCCACAGGGAAACCATACGCTACTGTCAGTAGTGCCACACACAACACTCAGTGTAATCATTGCTCTGTCTGCAACAATTACAAATGTTCGTTTTTCCCAATTTGTCCTTTTGTCAAAACTCACTCTGGGAAGCAAAAAATCATATGTAACGGTGACTAGATGGAGAGTCATTAACTGCTATGCAATAGAATTCTAACCAGACACAGGATATATACACTAAAAGTTAGAAACTTATTTCCATAGTGGTCCCAGTTACGCTACTGAAGTCAAGTTGGTTTAGAGGTTTGGCTGATGTCTTTATTTCTTTTGGATAAACCATTTACTAGTATTGTAAGCCAGAGAGGGCATCTTTGGTGTCAATATATCAGTTCTCATTTTCTGTTTCCATTGTTCTTTCGCAAGTTATGTAATAGCCAAGTACGGCAACGCGTTTGTTACTTATTTCTTATTTTTAATCATTATGTTCTTTTTGTTTACAAAGTTTCGATGTAATACTTTGTATTGTATGATGCTGTATCTGAGTATGCAGCCAATAAACATACAAATACAAAGACAAACTTATAATAATGATAGGGTATAAATGGCCTTTATGTGATCATAAACCTTTAAACCCTCGTTCATTCATCTAATACAGTGCCAACATTTAATTCCTACACTAAATGCGTTGACAGCCCGAGTATAATGCACGACTGAACGACCGATTGCCACCCAGTTATTTGGGCATGGATGCATGGGTGACCTGACAACTGAACGTAGCTTTGATTCGCAAGGTACGTGGGTCATTGATGTGCTTGGCTTATTTTTTGACGTTTTCTAAGGGTTTTTATAAGACCAAGCATAGGCAGACGTTCGGACGAATGGTGCAGGAATTATATGTCGGTACTGTATGTCCGAGCTGCCCACGCTTTTAGTGTAGGAAATAGATATCGGCATTGTACGCCCTCATGCATTCATCTCCAAGTAATCCAGACAACCTGTTGCGCCTACCCCATCCCCTTCTATAAATTGGACTGCTCCAGTAGGATGCAAGTATCAGGAGCACTTGGTGCGGAGGCAGTTTCCATGTCGACGTGCGCCTAGCAACAACACAACTGCTCGCTCGCTGGGCAGTGCATCTGTTGGAACACCTACACTTCCGGACTAACGTCGCAGCTATACTTTATTGACTCCGCTAACAAATCTAGGGTTTCAAACATTAGCCAACCCCGAGAAACATGTGAGGATGGACCCACAGGCTACTGCGTTGCTGACTGGGATTTTGGCAGCACTTTTAACACTAGGTAGGTTAATTCTATTTACACAATGTGTCTCCGCCAGGTCGTCATATCATATTTATTTCATTTCAGTGAAAACTGCAGTCAAAGTCGATTACTACCATTTTTATAAGATGAAATTGGTTTCACAGTGGCTGTAGAAAGTAAAAACAATTAACGTCTCTGCCAATAAGATAGCTGCCTATCAGGGAGGGAAAAGTATGTAGATATGCGCGTTTGATTTTGGTGCACGTCAGAATGTTCCCATCGATACCCGAATCAATATGCTGATTAAAATGATCATTACAGGGACTAAGATCAAACGCAAAGGACCTATTAATAATTTGAACAATAGTCGGGCAACATACGTCTACACATATCTCTGCAATTCTCTGCATAGCATTTGTATAGTATTGTCACATATCATGTAGTAAAACACTTGGAAATGTTAAATGACACACCTCAAAAAATGGGAATTGAATGTTTCAAAAAAAGTAAGTACAGCGTTGTCATGGCAATCAAGCAGTATATACTCGGTTTGTTAAACAGCATATTTCGGCACAGAAACCTTTTGATTTATCGAAATTAAATCAATATATTGTATTCCACGTAGTTCCACATCTTTGGACCTCAATTTTCTTGTGACAACTCTAGCTCCGTTGGAGTCGATATAAAGAGGTAATGGGCTAATTGTAAAGAGGCTGTTGGATCTTCTATGATTATTGCATGGGCCCAAACTACTTATGTATTCATGGTGTAATGATTTTATTTTATCCCAGAAATCTTCTCTAGTTCCAAGTTTGTCATAACATAGTCTGACAGCTTTGAAGGCAGGCCGAAAATGTTTGGAGTTGGATTGTTTGAAACGAAGGGATGCACCAACTTTAAATCAAATATTTTCATAATACTGCCATGTTATCAAGATATGTCCATTTGTAATAGGCCATTGGCATGCGTCAGACTTTGGTATTATGATATTAAATCCGTGATAACATATAATTGTTTGTACTTTCGCAAAATACATAACGTTTAGATTACATTGAAGGATATCTACTTATAAAATGATATTTAGGATGAAAATAATAAATACTTTCACATGCCAACTATGCAAAGAAGACACCGACAATATTAGAGCATGCCCATACAGAATGTCAAAGTAAAACGTTTTATGCAAGAGATTAAACTCTGGATAAATTAAATAAAGAAACCGATGTTAATAAAATGTTTGGTTTTGGTCAACATAACTGTGTCATTGAATCGTTTCAACAAGCCTAACATAAACAGGACGAAAATCACGATAGGGAAAAGTTACCAAATAACAAAGGTGTATTTGACCCTTTACGTCTGTCCTTTAACTTCCATAATGCTTTAAACGTTACGAGATAGTTATTAAACCCATGTTATAATGTCAGAGTATATGTAGGCGTGAAATGTGACGAGCTTAATTAATGCAACACGCCCATGGGATGAGCCTGAGACATTAACACAATATCTGATCATGTGGACAACTGTAGACCCATATTTTAGGAAACCACTACTCCAATTTGCGATGCAGTAACTCGTTCGGCCATTGACAGCAGACAATTGGCGGTTCGTAATAAAATATCTGATGTTATAGTGATATCATAGCGCAATGTTAGATATAAACTGCGTGAAATATCAGCATACATTGCATATTAGATCATATATATATATATATATATATATATATATATATATATATATATATATATATATATATATATATATATATTATATATATATATATATATATATATATATATATATATATATATATATATATATATATATATATATATATATATATATATATATATATATATATATATATATATATATATATATATATATATATATTAATATATATATATATATATATATATATATATATATATATATATATATATATATATATATATATATATATATATATATATATATATATATATATATATATATATATATAATATATATATTTATATATATATGTTATATATATATATATATATATATATATATATATATATATATATATATATATATATATATATATATATATATATGTATATATATATATATATATATATATATATATATATATATATATATATATATATATATATATATATATATATATATATATATATTGACCGTATTTGCATACGAAAGGTCTCGATTGCTACATAGCATACACTACACAAGCACTTTGTGCGATCATATATGTTATTAACCGTTTACCCTGACACACCCCATATCCTGACCAGATCGTCCCAACACGCGCCATCTATTAACTGTCCAAGTCACCGATGATATACAACTACCTGTTGTCAAGACTGAGGCGTCGGTTTTGCAGGAGTATGAACGTACTGGCCGGGAAGCACGTGGTCTGAAACCATTACTCAGCATCAGCCAAAAGGAACCTGACAACCATTGTGAAAGCTTGCGTTTAAACTAATCGTTATCATATTTTTTTTCCTGCTTATGAGTACAATGGCGAGATCTCCATTGTTATCCTGTGATAATGAATGCTTCCTATTGTTAGAGGTGACAGATCTGGAAATTGCATTCAGGCGCTACTGACAATGTGTTATAAATGCTATTTCTGATTAGTTTGATAAGACCTATTAACACATGTAACAAAGGAAATATTTCGCATTTTATATACTTACCAGAGTGTCCATGTAGGAGGGTGTGGGATGGGTGGCACTGCCTTACGGGTATACCTAGCCTAGATTGTAAGCTGATAGATGTGTGACTTAATTGGAAAACAACACCACTGTGACGCATTGTTTTATATACAGTCTCAGGTGCGAATGAAGTGGGCCAAAACTATCCAGATTGTAGCTGATTCTTATGTGCTGCCTATATATAGACATACTTGTATTGTAGTGTATCTTTATTAACAAATGGCAAGGACTTGAAATTACAAATAACAATATAATCTTTTCACAAACAATGAAGACGGTTGAGAGAAGAAATACATCACAAACAATTGAAAATTAAAAAGCGTGAACTACTATGTGTATGTGTCTCCGAACAAGAATTAATACAAATTTAAGTCAAGAAACAAATATAAAAGAAATGGAACTGTCGTGCTTTTAGAACAAAAAGATTTCTAGTGCTGGTATTATTTTATACACAGTCTCAGTTGCGAGCCAAGTGGACCAAGGATATCCACATTGCTCCAGATTCTTATGTGTTGCCTATTCATAGAAACAATGATTAAAAGCCTGTTCGCATAGACTTTTGCAGCTTTACATCATTTAAGGCCACTACCACTATACGCGTGCTGTTTCTCCGTTATTCTTGGTGCCTCTAAATGGATTGCACTACTCTTTAATTCTCCTTGCTGAGATTACGGTGCTGGCTGAAGATCGTCGTCTTGGCCTCTTCATAAGAATTATAGCTTTTTTTTCAGTTTTGGAACATTTTATTTTATTTTCCTGCATGCCGGGCAATCACGGCTATGCCAACATACATACTATTCAGAGATCATTGCGGATTCATTCTGGTATAAGGGAACAATAAATTGTGCCATAGAGCGTTGCGTTATTATAAGGCGACCATAGCATATGATCCTGTTGCTGGATAATCATCATCGCCGCGTAAGGCAAAGTCGGAATATCTATTTTGGCAACCTTATCTCATGCCGATGTGTTTATGGCTAATACGTTAAACATTCCTGTCAGATATATAATTGTCATTGCATTTTATGGTATTTCTAAAATGAATTCTGCCAACTTGAATATTTTTGTTTTTTGTGGCGGAAATGTTATGCAATCTGGCATGAAGTCTATTGGTTTTGCGAAGGCAACCGGGCTATCTTCATGCTCACGTTGAGCCCCTCTGATTCATTCTGGCGGCTGCATCATACATGAGTGCATGTGTTTTCTCAAAGGGCTTACTTTAAACGTCACTAAGAGGCTTGGATAAAAGATTGTGCTTGAAATTTCTTTCACTCCATATGATTTAGCGCACGTTACTCGGTGCAGAAGACGAACATCCTCATGTTATTTCAAGATAATTTAACTTAGTTATTCTTTAAAACATTTTAATACATTTTGCTAAGATTAAAGGTATTGTTTGTTAAATCACATTACTTTGGCTAATGAAGTATTCTGCTATGTTTCGTTACCGCTAAGGGGCTCATTTTCCAATAAGACATAATTCCAATATTACAAATATTTTCCTACTGATTGAAACTCCCGCCGACAAAGAATTCACTTGAATCTTTACTCTTTACTAAAACACCGCTTGCTGCGCAAATATGTGTGTGTGTGTGTTTGTGTGTGTGTGTGTGTGTGCGTATGTATGTATATATATATATATGTATGTATGTATGTATGTATGTATGTATGTATGTATGTATGTATGTATATTTGTATTTATGTATGTAAGTATGTATGTATGTATGTTTGTATGTACGTATGTATGTATGTGTGTATGTACATTCATACATACATACATACATATTTATAAGGGATTTTATATATGTATGTATATTCATTGTGACCTATTCCACCTGTAAATATACATATATTGCCTACATTATAAGAATAAGTTGTTGGTCTTTCTTATTACAGTTTAATACAACAACAATATTTACATCGTGTATGCCAACACCTTACCATCTTTGCAAAGAATAGTTACTAATTACCAGACAGATATTTTTAGTCATGGTCTTTATTGAATTCATGAATACCTTTATACGCAACCACTATCCGTAAATGTCGAAATACGCTCAATTAATGGAGAGGGACCGGGGTAAGGTAAGGTGATGTAAATTCATGGCTGTGAGACTGAGATAAGATGTACGTTGTGTTTGCAGCAAATCAACCGACGGCAGAAACCAATGTCTTCCACCGCACACTTAGAGACTGACTAAGACGTGTTGGAATCTCTCTCTCTCTCTCTCTCTCTCTCTCTCTCTCTCTCTCTCTCTCTCTCTCTCTCTCTCTCTCTCTCTCTCTCTCTCTCTCTCTCTCTCTCTCTCTATATATATATATATATATATTATATAAATATATATATATATATATATATATATATATATATATATATATATATATATATATATATATATATATATATATATATATAATATATATATATATATATATATATATATATATATATATATATATATGTATATATATATATATATATATATATATACATTATTGTATTGTATTGATGCCAATATATATATATATATATAATATATATATATATAATATATATATATATATATATATATATATATATATATATATTATATATATATATATATATATATATATATATATATATATATATATATATATATATATACATATACATTGTATTGTATTGATGCCAACGCTTATTTCTCGTCTCAGTTTCAATTAAAAAGGAAAATGTCCTTTAGGATACTTAAACGATATGACTGCGTTTATCTTGGACAGCTGGGTAAAAAGTAACGTTTCTAATAACTTAGCGTGTAATCCCAAATACAGCTGGCAATAACTAACACGGTTTGTTCATTATTGCTCATATCTTAGGAGTAATAATATGGATTGTGAAAAGGTTTAGATGTTATGATAGATTACGTTTAACTCTTTCACCGATCTTTCTCCTTGAAAAGCGTCCTCGAGACTCTGCAATACTGCTGAGAGTATGAAATATAATCCACAAAAGAAGTAGATACCAAGCGTTGTTCAGACTTTGAACAACATCTCCTCTTGAACTGAGTCAAGAAAACTGCGTGCGGTAAATTAAAATTGTCGAAATAGTCAAGCCATTGTGGTTCTGAATTGAATAGAGTTAAGAAGCAAGATAACAATCTACGTATGACATACACTTTTATAGTTCTTTAAATCCGGTCACTTTTTTTTAGTATTGAGAATCCTAATACTTTTGAAAATAAGAGTCGATCTTTCATGCAAACGAAAAGAATGGAAACACCATTTCCTTGTTGTCAAGAAGTGATTTAGATATTCAGGATGGCGAAACACAATTTCTTCCCTCTTAGCCTAAGCCTCTTAATGGAACTAAAATCAATAGTAACTTTAAGTCGTTTGCTCTTTTAGTCTGTACGTCAGTAAAGGATGTTGGATGAGCGGTAATGGAATAGAAGTTCCGCCAACGTTACATGTCTCTGCTAAGCCTAGCTTAATAGCCACAATCCAGTTAAGATAGAGAGTCCTGCAAATACAATTAACTGGAAACATACTTGAAAGAATTCACTCGTGAATAATATTGTCGTATATGCCTATAATGAAATAAGAAATTATGTGCCCGGGGTCAGCCACAGACTAACCCTGATTTGACCCCTTTCCAACAAGACCAGGGCCGGATTCGACCCTCTGCCCCTGGGCAGTGGTTGGGCACGGATGTCTGGTACCTTAGACTGCTTGGTCACGTACCCCCATATTATGTAGTACCGGGGACATGCGAGAAAGTTGCCGGTGACTTGAAATTAGGCGGTGGTTTTTTACCGGGCGCTCCGGTTTCCTCCATCACTTACATCTAGTTAGTCACGACTAATAGCTTCAATAGGGCAAATAGAATGACGATGATAGCAATTTCGAATAGCCACATTACTACAACCTGGAGACATTTCCAATTGAAAAGTACGGTTAGGACATATATTTGATTATGGCAACGGATTGGTGGAGTATTACGGTCAGACCAGACTACTGAAACAGTTGCCTAGTTTCCGTAGGAGGGTTAAAGCCCATTTTGCTGGATTATGTCATGCGTTCAAAGTGGCCAAATTAAACAGCTTATCAGGTTGGCTAGAACCCAGACGAATCAGTCGATTTCATGGCAAACATACGCACTTGTGAAGAATGGTCATTAACCCACTTGCAACTAGACTACACGTCTTTGAAGATTCTATCTGTTAAACAAACAAGGAAGACAGCTTTCAACCATGTGACTGAGAGAGAGAGAGAGAAAGAGAGAGAGAGAGAGAGAGAGAGAGAGAGAGAGAGAGAGAGAGAGGAGAGAGAGAGAGAGAGAGAGAGAGAGAGCGATAGGGGGGATTCTAGTGTTGCAGGTGAATGGCCTTCCCCAGTGTACACGTGTGTAGTGTCACTGAGAGAGAGAGAGAGAGAGAGGAGAGAGAGAGAGAGAGAGAGAGAGAGAGAGAGAGAGAGAGAGAGAGAGAGAGAGAGAGGTTCTAGTGTTGCAGGGGAACAGCCCTTCCACAGTGTAGACGTGTGTAGTGTCACTAAGAGGGGGGAGCGTGTGAGGTACACGTGCCATCGTCAGAATAGTCCAAATGCCAAGTATCCCTCCTAGTGCTGCTACAGAATACTTAAACAGTGATCACAAGTCGTCTATAAACACACCTGCCTACAGCCAGCAAAACATCGTTTTTACTTATAATACTGAATATCTTTTTATTTTAATGAGTATGGTATGAGGTCGTTATTATATCGCATCTGATGCCATTGTGCACATACACCGGCATACAGGTTCCTCCGCATTCATACAATACATTTCTTTCACAATGAGATACAGTACACACATTTGATTGCTGCACCAGTCGACCGGACGTCTACCAATGTCTGGTTGTACAAACACCCACGGATAACACGACCAAAAAGAAATAAGCTAAGCAAATCAATGACCCACGTAGCTTGCGAATCAAAGCTACGTTCAAGCAGTGAAGTCATCCATGAATCCCTTCCCAGGAAACTAGGTGGCGATTGGGCGTGCGGTCGTGTATTATGGCCGGATTATCCATGCATTTAGAGCAGGAATTAAATGCCGGCACTGTAGCATAGCACGTTGTGTGGATCACGACTGTCCTGGCGCCATCTATGGACCAACACTAGTATTACGACACACTGGTTGGTCAACTCAGACACACTTTGGTCATTTCTGTACACTTTTTATTGGTCTTCAGTTTTAATGTGAATGGCTGCTGGTCACTTTGAGCATCTTTCGTCTTAAGATATAAACAGTCATAATGTATTGTTATGGATATATCATGTCAGATCTTCAACGATAAATTGTGTTACATTGTCATCCATTCCCCTATGTATGTCTATGCACATAAACATACAAACGAATAAGAAACTATTTGAATGAAAAAATCTGTAAAATAAATGGCAAGTATTAGGGAGAAACAAACAGGTTTAGTATATATATTGCTTTTACGGATAACGTGTATTGCGATCGCTCAGAAAGTTGTTGTTTAAGACCTTTTTTTAATGAAACAGTTTTCCTATGCCGAAGCGTTTAATATGACTAGGATGAAAACCTCATCCCTCCAAGGTAATTTGGTACTCTATATGGATATATATTGTTCGGTACGCTCTGGGGTAGAGGGTACTAATTTTCTAGAATAGGGTCGAATGGGTTTTTATGGGAAATAGGATGCAGAGAATGAGGATAGTGCATTGTGCCTCGTTATTTAAGAGTCACATTTCTCATTTTCTTGTCACTTTTCAGGCATACCTTCTTAGACAGGTGCAAATTACCCTTCTTCGCACTTGCAATGGCCTTATTATGACGATAATAGAACACCTGTGTCGCCCATAAAGCCCCAATTAAAGAGCATGGCTGCATATCATGACGTGATGTCCCTCTAAACAAAGGTTATAGGGAGGAGATGTCCTGTGTTGACAGGTCCGGGGGGGGGGCGGGGGGGGGGGGGGGGGGGGGGATTATGTATGCTCTTGTAATTACATTGCAGGGAGATATAAGTGCATAGTAGGTGTCAAATTGGTCTAGTGCCAATGACTATTTGAATTTAGGAGACACTACAAAGAGCCATCTTGTACATGTAAAAC
>OZ012693.1:724854-842933 GCA_963942565.1 Maea johnstoni
CTTCCATGGATGTACTCTAGGACAGACATGTGGGAGAATGAGTGCTGTCATCTTTCACATCTTTGCAATAATCGTTAGTGCTGTCGTGATTGGCTAGAGGGGAGATAACAGCTATTTTGGTCATACAGGGACGAGCAGGATAGATCCTGGAACGTGATATACCTTTTACTGCCCATTAGGGACTTAAATGACCACAACAAAGTACTAACCCGAAGCTATGCTTTGCAACTATTCTATCGACCTCACCAATATTTGTTTGGAAGCTGTAAGTGCTTAACCGATTCATGCCTGAAAATACCCCTGAACAATTACGTGAGGATTTGATACTTGTGAAATAAAAACAAGGATGTAAACTATTATCCACAATACAAATGATTATAATAATAATAATAATAATAATAATAAAATCTGTATCAAAAGTCTCACACAGTATGGATAAACATATTACAGACAGATAAAAACATGCATGTTCAATATACTGACCACTCTTAAAGAGTTATGAGAGACATTAAAGCAAATTATTAGTACATATCACACAGAGAAGTTAAATCATAGAAGCATTCTAAAATATTTTAAAAGTTTATAAGACACATTCAGTGTCCCTATACATTAGAAGGTGGGTTGTCAGTTGAGCTTGTTCAATATTCTTCTTCAAATGCAACGTACCATTTGACGTATGTTTACTTGGGAAATATCCTGCCAAAGTAGGTAACCGGCTATGGCATCTACGGGAATAAATGATAACGGTTTTGAACTTCTCTCTTCCGGTATATGATTACAATACTTAACCTTTTTCTTACGAGCAAGATTGTCGCTAATTTAATGCCTTGCTCACCCTTCTCCTGTATTCAACAAGGTTTCGGTAGGCCATAAGTGTTACACCGTTAACCTATTGTCATTATTTGTAATTTTTGTACTTGTTCATATATATGAATTTTTGTAGTTTATACTATGAGCCAATAAATAATATATATATTGCATACATACTCCAGGAGGATGTGCTATCCCTCATACAGACACAGCACTTGAAAGTATAGATAATCTTTAATACCCAGTTCATGTGGCTGATTAAACAGTCCCTTTTCATTGTTTTATCTTAACCACTTGCTAAGAACAGTCTAGCCGAGAACCCACTATTGTAGTATCCCCGTCAGTTATCTACTGTTAAATAAATTGGATACTACATTGACAGAGCCTTCTGTGCCTATGCACCGCACCTTTGGAACAAGCTCCACGACAACATCAAGGTCGCTGATAGCGTGCAAAGCTTCAAGACTGAAAACATTGCTTTTCAGAAAGGAGTTTATTTGGCTATATGGACCATACACATGTCCACTGACCATTCGTTAAAGCGCATTCGAACATTATAGGGGGAATATCTATATCAAATATCAAATATTATTATTATCTATCCACACAGAATCAAAGGCCAATGACACATCATAGAAAGCGACAAAAGCCTTCCTCCCTTTCTCACTCTGCGCTACTATTGTACTCCAACTTCCTCAACCACTGCAACTGCCTAGGCACTACAGTCAATAAATAATATATAAACTAAGCCTTGAATTTCGCCTTCAATAGCAGAAAAGGAATACAGGAATAGATCGCAGAAACCTTCATTCCAATTGAATTTTCTTTCTTGGACATTCTCGGCGGGCTGATTTGTTTCTATTTTAGCATCAGAACCACCGATCCTGCTTAGTGGCTAAATTGTTGTGGGAAGCCTTCAGCTATTGTGCAGATCAGTGGCAGCAAAGAATACTATAGCATCACAATGATAATTAACTCTGAGCTGATAGTCCCTGAATTACTGCCATTCTGGGCACTACAAGGACACAGAAACACTTCCATGGATGTACTCTAGGACAGACATGTGGGAGAATGAGTGCTGTCATCTTTCACATCTTTGCAATAATCGTTAGTGCTGTCGTGATTGGCTAGAGGGGAGATAACAGCTATTTTGGTCATACAGGGACGAGCAGGGATAGATCCTGGAACGTGATATACCTTTTACTGCCCATTAGGGACTTAAATGACCACAACAAAGTACTAACCCGAAGCTATGCTTTGCAACTATTCTATCGACCTCACCAATATTTGTTTGGAAGCTGTAAGTGCTTAACCGATTCATGCCTGAAAATACCCCTGAACAATTACGTGAGGATTTGATACTTGTGAATATAAAAACAAGGATGTAAACTATTAATCCACAATATAAATGATAATAATAATAATAATAATAATGATGATAATAATAATAATAAAATCTGTATCAAAAGTCTCACACAGTATGGATAAACATATTACAGACAGATAAAAACATGCATGTTCAATATACTGAACACTCTTAAAAGAGTTATGCGAGACATTAAAGCAAATTATTAGTACATATCACACAGAGATGTTAAATCATAGAAGCATTCTAAAATATTTTAAAAGTTTATAAGACACATTCAGTGTCCCTATACATTAGAAGGTGGGTTGTCAGTTGAGCTTGTTCAATATTTCTTCTTCAAATGCACGTACCATTTGACGTATGTTTACTTGGGAAATATCCTG
Organism: Maea johnstoni; assembly: GCA_963942565.1. Lineage (NCBI taxonomy): Eukaryota > Metazoa > Annelida > Polychaeta > Spionida > Magelonidae > Maea > Maea johnstoni. Next base: position 727,414 of record OZ012693.1, read on the forward strand.
CCAAAGTAGGTAACCGGCTATGGCATCTACGGGAATAAATGATAACGGTTTTGAACTTCTCTCTTCCGGTATATGATTACAATACTTAACCTTTTTCTTACGAGCAAGATTGTCGCTAATTTAATGCCTTGCTCACCCTTCTCCTGTATTCAACAAGGTTTCGGTAGGCCATAAGTGTTACACCGTTAACCTATTGTCATTATTTGTAATTTTTGTACTTGTTCATATATATGAATTTTTGTAGTTTATACTATGAGCCAATAAATAATATATATATTGCATACATACTCCAGGAGGATGTGCTATCCCTCATACAGACACAGCACTTGAAAGTATAGATAATCTTTAATACCCAGTTCATGTGGCTGATTAAACAGTCCCTTTTCATTGTTTTATCTTAACCACTTGCTAAGAACAGTCTAGCCGAGAACCCACTATTGTAGTATCCCCGTCAGTTATCTACTGTTAAATAAATTGGATACTACATTGACAGAGCCTTCTGTGCCTATGCACCGCACCTTTGGAACAAGCTCCACGACAACATCAAGGTCGCTGATAGCGTGCAAAGCTTCAAGACTGAAAACATTGCTTTTCAGAAAGGAGTTTATTTGGCTATATGGACCATACACATGTCCACTGACCATTCGTTAAAGCGCATTCGAACATTATAGGGGGAATATCTATATCAAATATCAAATATTATTATTATCTATCCACACAGAATCAAAGGCCAATGACACATCATAGAAAGCGACAAAAGCCTTCCTCCCTTTCTCACTCTGCGCTACTATTGTACTCCAACTTCCTCAACCACTGCAACTGCCTAGGCACTACAGTCAATAAATAATATATAAACTAAGCCTTGAATTTCGCCTTCAATAGCAGAAAAGGAATACAGGAATAGATCGCAGAAACCTTCATTCCAATTGAATTTTCTTTCTTGGACATTCTCGGCGGGCTGATTTGTTTCTATTTTAGCATCAGAACCACCGATCCTGCTTAGTGGCTAAATTGTTGTGGGAAGCCTTCAGCTATTGTGCAGATCAGTGGCAGCAAAGAATACTATAGCATCACAATGATAATTAACTCTGAGCTGATAGTCCCTGAATTACTGCCATTCTGGGCACTACAAGGACACAGAAACACTTCCATGGATGTACTCTAGGACAGACATGTGGGAGAATGAGTGCTGTCATCTTTCACATCTTTGCAATAATCGTTAGTGCTGTCGTGATTGGCTAGAGGGGAGATAACAGCTATTTTGGTCATACAGGGACGAGCAGGGATAGATCCTGGAACGTGATATACCTTTTACTGCCCATTAGGGACTTAAATGACCACAACAAAGTACTAACCCGAAGCTATGCTTTGCAACTATTCTATCGACCTCACCAATATTTGTTTGGAAGCTGTAAGTGCTTAACCGATTCATGCCTGAAAATACCCCTGAACAATTACGTGAGGATTTGATACTTGTGAATATAAAAACAAGGATGTAAACTATTAATCCACAATATAAATGATAATAATAATAATAATAATAATGATGATAATAATAATAATAAAATCTGTATCAAAAGTCTCACACAGTATGGATAAACATATTACAGACAGATAAAAACATGCATGTTCAATATACTGAACACTCTTAAAAGAGTTATGCGAGACATTAAAGCAAATTATTAGTACATATCACACAGAGATGTTAAATCATAGAAGCATTCTAAAATATTTTAAAAGTTTATAAGACACATTCAGTGTCCCTATACATTAGAAGGTGGGTTGTCAGTTGAGCTTGTTCAATATTTCTTCTTCAAATGCACGTACCATTTGACGTATGTTTACTTGGGAAATATCCTGCCAAAGTAGGTAACCGGCTATGGCATCTACGGGAATAAATGATAACGGTTTTGAACTTCTCTCTTCCGGTATATGATTACAATACTTAACCTTTTTCTTACGAGCAAGATTGTCGCTAATTTAATGCCTTGCTCACCCTTCTCCTGTATTCAACAAGGTTTCGGTAGGCCATAAGTGTTACACCGTTAACCTATTGTCATTATTTGTAATTTTTGTACTTGTTCATATATATGAATTTTTGTAGTTTATACTATGAGCCAATAAATAATATATATATTGCATACATACTCCAGGAGGATGTGCTATCCCTCATACAGACACAGCACTTGAAAGTATAGATAATCTTTAATACCCAGTTCATGTGGCTGATTAAACAGTCCCTTTTCATTGTTTTATCTTAACCACTTGCTAAGAACAGTCTAGCCGAGAACCCACTATTGTAGTATCCCCGTCAGTTATCTACTGTTAAATAAATTGGATACTACATTGACAGAGCCTTCTGTGCCTATGCACCGCACCTTTGGAACAAGCTCCACGACAACATCAAGGTCGCTGATAGCGTGCAAAGCTTCAAGACTGAAAACATTGCTTTTCAGAAAGGAGTTTATTTGGCTATATGGACCATACACATGTCCACTGACCATTCGTTAAAGCGCATTCGAACATTATAGGGGGAATATCTATATCAAATATCAAATATTATTATTATCTATCCACACAGAATCAAAGGCCAATGACACATCATAGAAAGCGACAAAAGCCTTCCTCCCTTTCTCACTCTGCGCTACTATTGTACTCCAACTTCCTCAACCACTGCAACTGCCTAGGCACTACAGTCAATAAATAATATATAAACTAAGCCTTGAATTTCGCCTTCAATAGCAGAAAAGGAATACAGGAATAGATCGCAGAAACCTTCATTCCAATTGAATTTTCTTTCTTGGACATTCTCGGCGGGCTGATTTGTTTCTATTTTAGCATCAGAACCACCGATCCTGCTTAGTGGCTAAATTGTTGTGGGAAGCCTTCAGCTATTGTGCAGATCAGTGGCAGCAAAGAATACTATAGCATCACAATGATAATTAACTCTGAGCTGATAGTCCCTGAATTACTGCCATTCTGGGCACTACAAGGACACAGAAACACTTCCATGGATGTACTCTAGGACAGACATGTGGGAGAATGAGTGCTGTCATCTTTCACATCTTTGCAATAATCGTTAGTGCTGTCGTGATTGGCTAGAGGGGAGATAACAGCTATTTTGGTCATACAGGGACGAGCAGGGATAGATCCTGGAACGTGATATACCTTTTACTGCCCATTAGGGACTTAAATGACCACAACAAAGTACTAACCCGAAGCTATGCTTTGCAACTATTCTATCGACCTCACCAATATTTGTTTGGAAGCTGTAAGTGCTTAACCGATTCATGCCTGAAAATACCCCTGAACAATTACGTGAGGATTTGATACTTGTGAATATAAAAACAAGGATGTAAACTATTAATCCACAATATAAATGATAATAATAATAATAATAATAATGATGATAATAATAATAATAAAATCTGTATCAAAAGTCTCACACAGTATGGATAAACATATTACAGACAGATAAAAACATGCATGTTCAATATACTGAACACTCTTAAAAGAGTTATGCGAGACATTAAAGCAAATTATTAGTACATATCACACAGAGATGTTAAATCATAGAAGCATTCTAAAATATTTTAAAAGTTTATAAGACACATTCAGTGTCCCTATACATTAGAAGGTGGGTTGTCAGTTGAGCTTGTTCAATATTTCTTCTTCAAATGCACGTACCATTTGACGTATGTTTACTTGGGAAATATCCTGCCAAAGTAGGTAACCGGCTATGGCATCTACGGGAATAAATGATAACGGTTTTGAACTTCTCTCTTCCGGTATATGATTACAATACTTAACCTTTTTCTTACGAGCAAGATTGTCGCTAATTTAATGCCTTGCTCACCCTTCTCCTGTATTCAACAAGGTTTCGGTAGGCCATAAGTGTTACACCGTTAACCTATTGTCATTATTTGTAATTTTTGTACTTGTTCATATATATGAATTTTTGTAGTTTATACTATGAGCCAATAAATAATATATATATTGCATACATACTCCAGGAGGATGTGCTATCCCTCATACAGACACAGCACTTGAAAGTATAGATAATCTTTAATACCCAGTTCATGTGGCTGATTAAACAGTCCCTTTTCATTGTTTTATCTTAACCACTTGCTAAGAACAGTCTAGCCGAGAACCCACTATTGTAGTATCCCCGTCAGTTATCTACTGTTAAATAAATTGGATACTACATTGACAGAGCCTTCTGTGCCTATGCACCGCACCTTTGGAACAAGCTCCACGACAACATCAAGGTCGCTGATAGCGTGCAAAGCTTCAAGACTGAAAACATTGCTTTTCAGAAAGGAGTTTATTTGGCTATATGGACCATACACATGTCCACTGACCATTCGTTAAAGCGCATTCGAACATTATAGGGGGAATATCTATATCAAATATCAAATATTATTATTATCTATCCACACAGAATCAAAGGCCAATGACACATCATAGAAAGCGACAAAAGCCTTCCTCCCTTTCTCACTCTGCGCTACTATTGTACTCCAACTTCCTCAACCACTGCAACTGCCTAGGCACTACAGTCAATAAATAATATATAAACTAAGCCTTGAATTTCGCCTTCAATAGCAGAAAAGGAATACAGGAATAGATCGCAGAAACCTTCATTCCAATTGAATTTTCTTTCTTGGACATTCTCGGCGGGCTGATTTGTTTCTATTTTAGCATCAGAACCACCGATCCTGCTTAGTGGCTAAATTGTTGTGGGAAGCCTTCAGCTATTGTGCAGATCAGTGGCAGCAAAGAATACTATAGCATCACAATGATAATTAACTCTGAGCTGATAGTCCCTGAATTACTGCCATTCTGGGCACTACAAGGACACAGAAACACTTCCATGGATGTACTCTAGGACAGACATGTGGGAGAATGAGTGCTGTCATCTTTCACATCTTTGCAATAATCGTTAGTGCTGTCGTGATTGGCTAGAGGGGAGATAACAGCTATTTTGGTCATACAGGGACGAGCAGGGATAGATCCTGGAACGTGATATACCTTTTACTGCCCATTAGGGACTTAAATGACCACAACAAAGTACTAACCCGAAGCTATGCTTTGCAACTATTCTATCGACCTCACCAATATTTGTTTGGAAGCTGTAAGTGCTTAACCGATTCATGCCTGAAAATACCCCTGAACAATTACGTGAGGATTTGATACTTGTGAATATAAAAACAAGGATGTAAACTATTAATCCACAATATAAATGATAATAATAATAATAATAATAATGATGATAATAATAATAATAAAATCTGTATCAAAAGTCTCACACAGTATGGATAAACATATTACAGACAGATAAAAACATGCATGTTCAATATACTGAACACTCTTAAAAGAGTTATGCGAGACATTAAAGCAAATTATTAGTACATATCACACAGAGATGTTAAATCATAGAAGCATTCTAAAATATTTTAAAAGTTTATAAGACACATTCAGTGTCCCTATACATTAAAAGGTGGGTTGTCAGTTGAGCTTGTTCAATAGTTCTCCTTCAAATACACGTACCATTTGACGTATGTTTACTTAGGAAAGATCCTGCCAAAGTAGGTAACCGGCTATGGCATCTACGGGAATAAATGATAACGGTTTTGAAGTTATGAGGTAAAATCAACTCGACTACCCATATAATACGGACGTGAGCTACTTCAACAGGACGTAGATAAATCCTTGTATTAATGTCTACTTCACATTGTGATGGTCAATCCTTAGATAATTATTCACCAGGTGATGCGAAGCCATGACAACGGCATCTTTGGAGGGGTCTAGATGTAATGACTGTGTTCATGTAACAGCTACGTGTCCTACACCAAGAGTGTCGATTTGGCAAGGAAGCTGATTTGTAAAATTGATTTCCAAAAGCACCACTTTGGCTGCTGCACAATTGCCGCAGGGCAAGAGTAGGCTTTATTGCAGCATCTGGCGTAAATGGTCGGGTTATTTTATTCGTTCCATTCCGCAGACTGACCAGGTTGTGCCGACCCGCTAACCCTCTCCAATAGGATGTAAATATGTCTACGTGTGACCATTCGCCCGCACTTCTCCCCATCCTGTATTGATTCTCCGCGGGCGGGCTGGGGAAGTGACAAAGGCAATCCAACACACCAGGTCTGTCTCAGGGGCGGGCCAAGGGGCAATATCACCAGAAAGTACGGTATTAACCTCCGGGTAATCTAATCTTCTAGGTGGGATGCAAATGGATAGCGTAAACCTAATTGAATTACATGTTGATAACGAATTTTCTGGCACCATCGCCACTGTTTACTGGAAGCTGGCATAAAAGGAGTGTTATCCCTCATGTTGCGGATGGCTAATTTTGCTGGATGAAATGTTGAAAAAAAAGAAAAAGAATGACTACCTGGCATTTAGATACTCATAAAGGTACTCAGTAAAAGCTATATAATGATCAGGAATTAAAATTTCCGTCATGTAACTGGCTTAAAAGTAAGTCCGAGGTATAGGACATTTTTGTGTGTCAGTTTATTACAGTTTAAGTTATTTATGTTATAATTTACCGTTTTTTATGTACTATGTATTGATATTTTTGTCCTTGGACGGACAGCCAATAAAGAATCAATCATAGACACGACAGCTTGTAGATGGTTATTAAAAATCGTGCATCCTTGTGCGTTGGACAAAAATAGCCTCAGTATTGGACGGGTTAAAACATGCCTGACCGTATTGTACTGCCATGTAAAAGGTCGGCATTTTGTGATTTGGTCCATACGAACAACCTTGTGGAATTCCCCTAATAGCCTCCTTTTTGCCAAGCGTACGTAGAGTAGGCTGTGACTAGCCTGTAGTTTGTGCAAAGAAATCACTTGTATTATTCTATAAAGTATCACGTTATTGTTATGAATATGCAGGCGAATCATCAACCCTTCTATGGGTACTTTGCATTAATGGGTTTATGTCCTTGCTAATGGTTATAGAAACTACTTTCAAGGACATAATCTTATGGAGTCCTACTCTGAAGAAAGATTTACGATATTCTTAAACTGGATATCAAGTAAAAACTGCTCATAATGAACACATTATCGATGCCAAAGACAGGTAGGTATATGAACAGGTTACTACCCCGATATGGGTGATTATAAGCTGGTGCTTATGTAGGTAATCTGCATAAAGTCACTCAAGATAATGGTGATGTGACGAAGCAAGGATAGAAGGAATGGGGGTTTCACATCGCTTTCAACAGCTTAGATCATATCGCGACGAGATAGAAACCAGGAACCGGGAATAAATTTCTTTCTCTTCATGAATACAGGCAAAATTACTTAATCCGGATTGATGTGGACCCTACAGTTCTGTCCGGCTAAGCTGAAATCTGGATTTTGTGTAAAATTCCTTAAAAGTATTTTTTTTCAAAGATTCATTATAAAATTCCCCCAAGATTAGGGAAACGACGATGTACATATATAATACAAACAGACGGCAAGGGGTGTACATTTTCACTAATGAAAACAGAATCGCGGCCCATCAATGATCTATTGATCACCCCCCTCCCCCCCATAATCTATCCTCTTTCCCCGACCCCTCCCCCACATCCCCCTCTCACTAATTACCTGTCTGTCTTTCTTCGTTTCATGGGAGAGAACATTGTTTTCGGTGTTAGGGCAATGACTAGGGCGTGTGTCATATCATGTGATAGGGTGCGCCCACTTCATTGATCGGCAATCCGGATTAAAGCACAGCCTTAAACCTTAAATGGTAGAGTGGTAGAGAGTGTGTTGCAAACAAAAATCTGCGCTTAGGGCAAGGTCCGACTTGAATTGTCCGGTATTAGCTCAGAAATGTGCATGTGAATATATAGGAAGGGACAGAGCCCTACCAATCTGTACAGTAAATATGAAAGTACGGATTGAAGTTTGCTCTAGTTCCAACAGGTCTCTCAGTTGCAGAAAATCCCCAGACAGCCCTCCACAACGCCGCACATTTATATAGCGACCAGGCAAACTCGCTCATGGGGATCCGTCTGAGTCTCGGACCTGCGAAATCACTCTTGGGAGCTAGGCATCATATCAACTAGGCACCGATGGATCCCCACAGGATGATTATGTAAATAAGTGGAGTTCGGAAGGGAGATCTTTCTTTAAAGTAGTAGTACATTTATTTGCTGTAAAATTCACTTACAAAATGTGCACATAATACCATAAACATAACAAAATAAAGAAAAAAGTAAACCTGGTTAGCAATAAACATTATATGTAATACAACAAGTTTAAAACAGAGCAGCCCAAAACCAAAGTCAGGCGTGATACTGAAGCCATGCATTAACGTTAAGTATGGGAAAAATAATTGGATGTTTTCGCGCCCACTTCTTCAAATTCATGTCGCAATAGGGGAACCGAGTTACTGCCCTCCCAAGCTACAACTAGTTATATGCATCTTGTCCCGTGTTGGATAATACAGTCAGAGACAGTGCTGAATCTGAAAATCTCCCGCTGACATGGCCACTACATTGCTGTAACTAACTACCCTCATTTCTCAAATTTCACAATCTGACCATTACACCTCCAACCATTCCCCTTGAGACATGGATCCGTGCGCCGGCCTCCCTATTTGGGCGTGCGCAACTATCTTCATACTACTTTCAACTGCTTGCATCTCCACTCCTATATTTCACCTTATAATGCCTTGTTAAGTTCTTAGATCGAGTTCTGACCAGAGTTCAATGCTTCTCATATACTAATTACAGATCGCTGACCTCTTATATAGATACCATATTCACGCATCCCAATCCCATGCTTTGTAAGTATCAGTGCAAAAAGAATAATTCATACAATACGAAGATTATGCGCAATTGATCTTTCTGGATATATTGAGTATATATAATATATTTTAAAAATCATTTTCAAAGTTTTATTTCAGAAGATATTTATACCATGAATTTGAAAAAAGGTGCCTTTTTATGATAAAAAATATGGCTACCAGATGTCTCTGTGAACCCGTAACGGGCCAGTTAAGATGACAGGCCTGTATGGGCAAGTCAATTCTTACCTATGAAGTAGTAGTAGTAGTAGTAGTAGTAGTAGTAGTAGTAGTAGTAGTAGTAGTAGTAGTAGTAGTAGTAGTAGTAATTGATATTTCATAGAGAGCACTTTCCCTCTAAATGTTCAAGGGCGCCTTTATATGAACATAGTCGTCATCACGTTTTCCCAAGGCTCCGTGCCGCGACTTCTCGCAATCAGGCGCCATCTGGAGGTGGACCTGTTCGATGGGAGTGTATTTTTACCCTGAAATGTCCCCTTTTCCACGCCCCCCCCCCCCCCCCCGCCCCCCACACGCACATGGTATCAAATGGGGATTATCCGCGCTGAAGCCAAGTGTATGTATGTATCTTTATTGACCATGTCGATTCAACATGAAATATACATCAGAAGATAAGTGTAAAGGTACAAAAATATATAATAACGAAACAAGGAATTAAACAAAAGAGATGGTAAGACCATCAATCAGGCGGTGTCTTAGAGGTGAAGTACTGTTAATGCCAGGAAGCCTATGTGTCTGTAGTAGGACCTAGACTTAAAGGGGAATTTGTCAAATACAGTTTTACATGTACAAGATGACTCTTTGTAGTGTCTCCTAAATTCAAATAGTCATTGGCACTAGACCAATTTGACACCTACTATGCACTTATATCTCCCTGCAATGTAATTACAAGAGCATACATAATCCCCCCCCCCCCCCCCCCGGACCTGTCAACACAGGACATATCCTCCCTATAACCTTTGTTTAAAGGACATCACGTCATGATATGCAGCCATGCTCTTTAATTGGGCTTTATGGGCGGCACAGGTGTTCTATTATCGTCATAATAAGGCCATTGCAGGTGCGAAGAAAGGTAATTTGCACCTGTCCAAGAAGGTATGCCTGAAAAGTGACAAGAAAATGAGAAATGTGACTCTTAAATAACGAGGCCCAATGCACTATCCTCATTCTCTGCATCCTATTTCCCATAAAACCCATTCGACCCTATTCTAGAAAATTAGTACACTCTCGCCCAGAGCGTACCGAACAATATATATCCATATAGAGTACCAAATTACCTTCGAAGGATGAGGTTTTCATCCTAGTCATATTACAAGCTTCGGCTTAGGAAACTGGTTCATTAGAAAAAGCTCTTAAACAACAACTTTCTGAGCGATCGCATTACACGTTATCCGTAAAAGCAATATATCTACTAAACCTGTTTGTTTCTCCCTAACACTTGCCATTTATTTTACAGATTTTTTCATTCAAATAGTTTCTTATTCGTTTGTATGTTTATGTGCATAGACATACATAGGGGAATGGATGACAATGTAACACAATTTATCGTTGAAGATCTGACATGATATATCCATTACAATACATTATGACTGTTTATATCTTAAGACGAAAGATGCTCAAAGTGACCAGCAGTCATTCACATTAAAACTGAAGACCAATAAAAAGTGTACAGAAATGACCAAAGTGTGTCTGAGTTGACCAACCAGTGTGTCGTAATACTAGTGTTGGTCCATAGATGGCGCCAGGATAGTCGTGATCCACACAACGTGCTATGCTACAGTGCCGGCATTTAATTCCTGCTCTAAATGCATGGATAACCCGGCCATAATACACGACCGCACGCCCAATCGCCACCTAGTTTCCTGGGAAGGGATTCATGGATGACCTCACAGCTGAACGTAGCTTTGATTCGCAAGCTACGTGGGTCATTGATTTGCTTAGCTTATTTCTTTTTGGCGTGTTATCCGTGGGTGTTTGTACAACCAGACATTGGTAGACGTCCGGTCGACTGGTGCAGCAATTAAATGTGTGTACTGTATCTCATTGTGAAAGAAATGTATTGTATGAATGCGGAGGAACTTGTATGCCGGTGTATGTGCACAATGGCATCAGATGCGATATAAAAACGACCTCATACCATACTCATTAAAAAAAAAAGATATTCAGTAATATAAGTAAAAAACGATGTTTTGCTGGCTGTAGGCAGGTGTGTTTATAGACGACTTGTGATCACTGTTTAAGTATTCTGTAGAGCACTAGGAGGGATACTTGGCATTTGGACTATTCTGACGATGGCACGTGTACCACACACGCTCCCCTCTTAGTGACACTACACACGTCTACACTGTGGAAGACTATTCACCTACAACACTAGAACCTCTCTCTCTCTCTCTCTCTCTCTCTCTCTCTCTCTCTCTCTCTCTCTCTCTCTCTCTCTCTCTCTCTCTCTCTCTCTCTCTCTCTCAGTGGCACTATACACGTCTACACCGGGGGCGCCATTCACCTGCAACACTAGAAGCTCTCTCTCTCTCTCTCTCTCTCTCTCTCTCTCTCTCTCTCTCTCTCTCTCTTCTCTCTCTCTCTCTCTCTCTCTCTCTCTCTCTCTCTCTCTCTCTCTCTCTCAGTCACATGGTTGAAAGCTGTCTTCCTTGTTTGTTTAACAGATAGAATCTTCAAAGACGTGTAGTCTAGTTGCAAGTGGGTTAATGACCACTCTTCACAAGTGCGTATGTTTGCCATGAAATCGACTGATTCGTCTGGGTTCTAGCCAACCTGATAAGCTGTTTAATTTGGCCACTTTGAACGCATGACATAATCCAGCAAAATGGGCGTTAACCCTCCTACGGAAACTAGGCAACTGTTTCAGTAGTCTGGTCTGACCATAATACTCCACCAATCCGTTGCCATAATCAAATATATGTCCTAACCGTACTTTTCAATTGGAAATGTCTCCAGGTTGTAGTAATGTGGCTATTCGAAATTGCTATCATCGTCATTCTATTTGCCCTATTGAAGCTATTAGTCGTGACTAACTAGATGTAAGTGATGGAGGAAACCGGAGCGCCCGGTCAAAACCATCGCCTAATTTCAAGTCACCGGCAACTTTCTCGCATGTCCCCGGTACTACATAATATGGGGGTAGGTGACCAAGCAGTCTAAGGTATCAGCCTCCAAACACCCGTGCCCCACCACTGCCCAGGGGCAGAGGGTCGAATCCGGCCCTAGTCTTGTTGGAAAGGGGTCAAATCAGGGTTAGTCTGTGGCTGACCCCGGGCACATAATTTCTTATTTCATTATACGTATATACGACAATATTATTCAAGAAGGAATTCTTTCAAGTATGTTACCAGTTAATTGTATTTGCAGGACTCCTCTATCGTAACTGGATTGTGACTATTAAGCACGGATCAGCAGAGACATGTAACGTTGGCGGAACTTCTATTCCATTACCGCTCATCCAACATCCTTTACTGACGTACAGACTGAAAGAGCAAACGACTTAAAGTTACTATTGATTTTAGTTCCATTAAGAGGCTTAGGCTAAGAGGGAAGAAATTGTGTTTCGCCATCCTGAATATCTAAATCACTTCTCGACAACGAGGAAATTGTGTTTCCATTCTTTTCGTTTGAATGAAAGATCGACTTTTATTTTCAAAAGTATTAGGATTTTCAATACTAAAAAGAAGTGACCGGATTTAAAGAACTATAATAGTGTATGTCGTACGTAGATTGTTATCGTGCTTCTTAACGCAGTTTTCTTGACTCAGTTCAAGAGGAGATGTTCGAACAACGCTTGGTATCTACTTCTTTTGTGCATTATATTTCATACTCTCAGAAGTATTGCAGAGTCTCCATGACGCTTTTCAAGGAGAAGTCTTCGGTGAAAGAGTTAAACGTAATCTATCATAACATCTAAACCTTTTCACAATCCATATTATTACTCCTAAGATATGAGCAATAATGAACAAACCGTGTTTGTCATTGCCAGCTGTATTTGGGATTACACGGTAAGTTATTAGAAACGTTACTTTTTACTCAGCTGTCCAAGATAAACGCAGTCATATCGTTTAAGTATCCTAAAGGACTTTTTCCTTTTTAATTGAAACTGAGACGAGAAATAAGCGTTGGCATCAATACAGTACAATAATGTATATATATATATATATATATATATATATATATATATATATATATATATATATATATATATATATATATATATATATATATATATATATATATAGAGAGAGAGAGAGAGAGAGAGAGAGAGAGGGAGAGAGAGAGAGAGAGAGAGAGAGAGAGAGAGAGAGAGAGAGAGAGAGAGAGAGAGAGAGATTCCAACACGTCTTAGTCAGTCTCTAAGTGTTCAGTGGGAGACATTGGATTCTGCCGTGGGTTGATTTGCTGCGAACACAACGTACATTTATTCTCAGTCTCACAGCATGAATTTACATCACATTACCTTACCCAGTCCCTCTCCATTAATTGAGCGTATTTCGACATTTACGGATAGTGGTTGCGTATAAAGGTATTCGTGAATTCAATAAATACCATGACTAAACATATATGTCTGGTAATTAGTAAGCATTCTTTGCAAAGATGTTAGGTGTTGGCATACACGATGTAAATATTGTTATTGTATTAAACTGTAATAAGAAAGACCAACAACTTATTATTATAATGTAGGCGATATATGTAAATTTACAGGTGGAATAGGTCACAATGAATATACATACATATATAGAATCCCTTATAAATATGTATGTATGTATGAATGTACATACACACATACATACATACATACATACAAACATACATACTTACATACTTACATACATAAATACAAATATACATACATACATACATACATACATACATACATACATACATACATATATACATACATACATACATACGCACACACACACACACACACACATATTTGCGCAGCATGCGGTGTTTGTAAAGATTCAAGTGAATTCTTTGTCGGCGGGAGTTTCAATCAGTAGGAAAATATTTGTAATATTGGAAGTATGTCTTATTGGAAAATGAGCCCCTTAGCGGTAACGAAACATAGCAGAATACTTCATTAGGCAAAGTAATGTGATTTAACAAACAATACCTGTAATCTTATCAAAATGTATTAAAATGTTTTGAAGAATAACTAAGTTAAATCATCTTGAAATAACATGAGGATGTTCGTCTTCTGCACCGAGTAACGTGCGCTAAATCATATGGAATGAAAGAATCTTTTATCCAAGCCTCTTAGTGACGTTCAAAGTAAGCCCTTTGAGAAAACACATGCAGTCATGTATGATGCAGCCGCCAGAATGAATCAGAGGGGCTCAACGTGAGCATGAAGATAGCCCGGTTGCCTTCGCAAAACCAATAGACTCCATGCCAGATTGCATAACATTTCCGCCACAAAAAACAAAAATATTCAAGTTGGCAGAATTCATTTTAGAAATACCATAAAATGCAATGACAATTATATATCTGACAGGAATGTATAACGTATTAGCCATAAACACATCGGCATGAGATAAGTTGCCAAAATAGATATTACGACTTTGCCTTACGCGGCGATGATGATTATCCAGCAACAGGATCATATGCTATGGTCGCCTTATAATAACGCAACGCTCTATGGCACAACTTATTGTTCCCTTATACCAGAATGAATCCACAATGATCTCTGAAGAGTATGTATGTTGGCATAGCCGTGATTGCCCGGCATGCAGGAAAATAAAATAAAATGTTCCAAAACTGAAAAAAAGCTATAATTCTTATGAAGAGGCCAATACGACGATCTTAAGCCAGCACCGTAATCTCAGCAAGGAGAATTAAAGGGTAGTGCAATCCATTAGGAGGCACCAAGAATAACGGAGAAACAGCACGCGTATAGTGGCCTAAAATGATGTAAAGCTGCAAAAGTCTATGCGAACAGGCTTTTAATCATTTTTTCTACGGATAGGCAACACATAAGAATCTGGAGCAATGTGGATATCCTTGGTCCACTTGGCTCGCAACTGAGACTGTGTATAAAATAATACCAGCACTAGAAATCGTTTTGTTCTAAAATCACGACAGTTCCATTTCTGTTATATGTGTTTCTTGACTTCAATGTGTATTAATTCTTGTTCGGAGACACATACACATAGTAGTTCACGCTTTTTAATTTTCAATTGTTTGTGATTTATTTCTTCTCTCAACCGTCTTCATTGTTTGTGAAAAGATTATATTGTTATTTGTAATTTCAAGTCCTTGCTATTTGTTAATAAAGATACACTACAATACAAGTATGTCTACAGATAGGCAGCACATGAGAATCAGCTACAATCTGGATAGTTTTGGCTCACTTAACTCGCACCTGAGACTGTATATAAAACAATACGTCACAGTGGTGTTGTTTTCCAATTAAGAATAATGCCAATGAGGCGTTTAGTTCCTAATCATCACAGAACGTCCTCCACAAGGTTAATTACAGAATAGTCACACATCTATCAGCTTACAATCTAGGCTAGGTATACCAGTAAGGCAGTTCCACCCATCCCCCACCCTCCTACATGGACACTCTGGTAAGTATATAAAATGCGAAATATTTCCTTTGTCACATGTGTTAATAGGTCTTATCAAACTAATCAGAAATAGCATTTATAACACATTGTCAGTAGCGCCTGAATGCAATTTCCAGACCTGTCAACTCTAACAATAGGAAGCATTCATTATCACAGGATAACAATGGAGATCTCGCCATTGTACTCATAAGCAGGAAATAAAATATAATAACGATTAGTTTAAACGCAAGCTTTCACAATGGTTGTCAGGTTCCTTTTGGCTGATACTGCGTAATGGTTTCAGACCACGTGCTTCCCAGCCAGTACGTTCATACTCCTGCAAAACCGGCGCCTCAGTCTCGACAACAGGTAGTTGTATATCATCGGTGACTTGGACAGTTAATAGACGGCGCATGTTGGGAAGATCTGGTCAGGATGTGGAGTGTCTCAGGGTAAACGATGAATAACATATATGAACGCACAAAGTTCTTGTGTAGTGTTTGCTATGCAGCAATATTTTTTCAAGACCTTTGGTATGCAAATACGGTCAATATATATATATATATATATATATATATATATATATATATATATATATATATATATATATATATATATATATATATATATATATATATATATATATATATATATATATATATATATATATATATATATATATGTATATATATATATATATATATATATATATATATATATATATATATATATATATATATATATATATATATATATATATATATATATATATATATATGTATATATATATATATATATAAATATATATATATATGTATATATATATACATATTTATGTATATATATATATATATATATATATATATATATATATATATATATATATATATATATATATATATATATATATATATATATATATATATATATATATATATATATATATATATATATATATATATATATATATATATATATATATATATATATATATATATATATATATATATATATATATATATATATATATATATATATATGATTTTCGTGAGGTCTTCTTTTTGTTAGGCTTATGAACACACTTCGATAACGCAGTTCTCCTGACAAATAGTAAACATATTCTGTTCCTTTATAGTTAGCTTATGCAGGATCTAATCTCTTATACTTTGACACTCTATACAGTCATGCTCTAATATGTAAGGTGTGTGTTTACGTAATGGGCATTCTAAAGTAGTTACTATTTTCATCCTAAATATTATTTCATAATTATATATATATATATATATATATATATATATATATATATATATATATATATATATATATATATATATATATATATATATATATATATAGATAGATAGATAGATAGATAGATAGATAGATAGATAGATAGATAGATAGATAGATAGATAGATAGATAGATAGATAGATAGATAGATAGATAGATAGATAGATAGATAGATAGATAGATAGATAGATAGATAGATATAGATAAATATACAGAGATATATATGTAGGTCTATATATGTATATCCGTCAGTGGACAGAATATAAACTGTATGTATTTACAAACGTACAGTCAGTTATTTGATGTCACGGATTTAATACCAAAGTCGTAGTGCTCATAGTCCCATTATTAAACAATAGACTGATGCAAGTAGTCAAAAGAGTCAGTACATCTTAACTTGGAAAGTAGTGCTTATAGTTATAGTCTTAAGTTCGGCACATTCTTCACAACTACATGCACATTGAAGTTATTGCCTGAGAGTTTATTCCTGTAGTGTGGTTCATTTCACTGACGCACGCACACGGTCTATCACAATTGAACATATATTGATAACATGACAGTATTTTGAGGATATCTGATTTAAAGTTGGTGCCTCCCTTTGTTTCAAACAATCCAACTCCAAACATCTTCGGGGTGCCTTCAAAGCTGTCAAACGATATAGAATACGTGACAAATGTGGATCTAGTAAAGATTTCTGGGACAAAATAAAATCATTACACCATGAATGCAACAATCACACGATTAGCCCACCCCCTCTTTATATCGGCACAAACGGTGCTACAGTTGTCACAAGAAAATTGAGGTTCCAAAGATGTGGAACTACGTGGAATACAATATATTGATTTAATTTCGATAAATCAAAAGGTGTCTGTGCTGAAATATGCTGTTTAACAAACCGAGTATATACTGCTTGATTGCCATGACAAATCTGTACTAACATTTTTTGAAACATTCAATTCCCATTTCTTGAGGTGTGTCTTTTAAAATTTCCAAGTGTTTTACTATGTGATATGTGACAATACTATACAAATGCTATGCAGAGAATTGCAGAGATATGTGTAGACGTATGTTGCCCGACTAGTTCTAATTATTGATAGGTCCTTTGCGTTTGATCTTAGTCCCTGTAATGATCATTTTAATCAGCATATTGATTCGGGTATCGATGGGAACATTCTGACGTGCACCAAAATCAAACGCGCATATCTACATACTTTTCCCTCCCTGATAGGCAGCTATCTTATTGGCAGAGACGTTAATTGTTTTTACTTTCTACAGCCACTGTGAAACTAATTTCATCTTATAAAAATGGTAGTAATCGACTTTGACTGCAGTTTTCACTGAAATGAAATAAAATATGATATGACGACCTGGTGGAGACACATTGTGTGAATAAAGTTGACCTACCTAGTGTTAAAAGTGCTGCCAAAATCCCAGTCAGCAACGCAGTAGCCTGTGGGTCCATCCTCACATGTTTCTCGGGGTTGGCTAATGTTTGACACTCTAGTGTTTTTTAGCGGAGTCAATAAAGTTTAGCTGCGACGTTAGTCCGGAAGTGTAGGTGTTCCAACAGATGCTCTGCCCAGCGAGCGAGCAGTTGTGTTGTTGCTAGGCGCACGTCGACATGGAAACTGCCTCCGCACCAAGTGCTCCTGATACTTGCATCCTACTGGAGCAGTCCAATTTATAGAAGGGGATGGGGTAGGCGCAACAGGTTGTCTGGATTACTTGGAGATGGATGCATGAGGGCGTACAATGCCGATATATATTTCTTACACTAAAAGCGTGGGCAGCTCGGACATACAGTACCGACATATAATTCCTGCACCAGTCGTCCGATCGTCTGCCTATGCCTGGTCTTATAAATACCCTTTGAAAACATGTCAAAAATGAGCCAAGCACATCAATGACCCACGTAGCTTGCGAATTAAAGCTACGTTCAGTCGTGAGGTCACCAATGCATCCATGCCCAAATAACTGGGTGGCAATCGGTCGTTCAGTCGTGAATTATACTCGGGCTGCAAACACATTTAGTGTAGGAATTACATGTTGGCACTGTATTAGATGAATGAACCAAGGTTTAAGGGTTTATGATCACATAAAGGCGATGTTATACCCTATCATTATTAGAAGTTTGTATTTGTATGTGTATGTTTATTGGCTTCATACTAAGATACAACATCATACAAAACAAATTATTACGTCGAAACATTGTAAACAAAAAGAACATAATGATGAAAAACAAGAAATAAGTAACAAACGCGTTGCCGTACTTGGCTATTACATAACTTACGAAAGAACAATGGACACAGAAAGTGAGAACTGATATATTGGCACCAAGGATGCCCTCTCTGGGTTACAATAAATCGTTTATCCAAAAGAAATACAGACATCAGCCAAACCTCTAAACCAACTTGACTTCAGTATCGTAACTCTCAGAAAAATCACACCCAGGTATGTTACCTTATAAGGCCACCCAGAGTGAGTTTTGACAAAAGGACAAATTGGGAAAAACGAACATTTGTAATTGTTGCAGACAAAGCAATGATTACGCTTAGTGCTGTGTGTGGTCAAGTGATTTAGCTTCCGGAATAGAACGAGCGTACGGCAGTATTTACGACCAGGCGCACGGTGCTAGTTAAATGTGGAACTTAGAGCAATTGTATTGTTTGTATTGTATTGTATGTTTATTGACTGTAAAGTACATTTACAAAACCATATCAACACAGAGAGTTTAGTAGTGTTTGTTTATTGACTGCTCACACGGAGCAAAATCATACGGATACATTTTTTACATCAAACAATGTTTAACATTTTTGGGCAAGCTTCCAGTGGTTAGGTTTTATTACCCATATTTTTCCGAAGTAACATTACAGAATATCATATTTCCAATTGTTCACAAATAATTCTACACGACGAGAAAAAAACGTATATTTCTATCCAAATCAGTTGTTTTGTCTATTGTACATCGCATTTGTAAACAACAATCGCCAGAATCCAAGTGTTATCATATATTTAGTCCTGCTGCCCTTGTGAATGAAATCGTGTTTGAAGTGATTCTTAAAGCCATCGACTCGCCAAAATCGTGATCTATGGCTATTATGAAACAAAAATATATGCCAAAAAAGCTCTCATGAAACTCGGTCACGATTGCAAGCAGACGAATCAACAAGATGGCTGCCAGGTGCTCTTCTGGTATTTCATCAAATCATAGGTTATGAATAAACTTAATTTAATCTGGCGTTCTACAATAGTCATTACTATTTTGATAATAGCCTTGTGTTGATGTGTAGTTGCGTCCAGAATTTCCTTTTCCCAGAACATCCAAGCCCCTGCTATGAATCAAATAGACACTATCTGTCCAATTGCAGTACTTAAAACTAAATATTTTAAGTTAGTAATCTAACTTTTTAGTGAAATATTCCCTCTGAACTATGGTTTAGAACTAAGTTTATCGTCGTATGGACAACGATATTTTATCCTTTTTATATTTGATAAACATGTTACTTTATCCTTTTTATATTTGATAGATATGTTACATATAATACATTGCAAGAATTAGTTGGTGATTAAACATTGCTCTCATCCCAACTCATTTGTAATTTTGTGTTTTTTAATGTCTCTGCAACCGCACTTTGACATATTATAGGAAGCACATCATAGTTATCATAGGCAGCATTAACGCCACACCCTTATATTGGTAAGAATTATCTCGGGTTCTGGCACACACCTGCTTTACCTGGATACAGGTAAACTATACAGTTACATTGTTTCCTTACAACACTCATCTGCCTAGTTATAGATAACACGTAACACTTTCAGCTGTCTTATTACTTAACACACGATGTAGTAACAATTTTCGTCTGTTCACCTTTTATCTATTGTGTTTGTATATTTTGCTCCCTTTCGTTTTCTGCTTTGAACAATCTTATAATGTATAATGTATAATTTTGCACGAAAGTGCAGTCAATAAATCATATTGTTATACCTCACCCTATATTAAGAGTCATTTCATAATTTACCCTATCTATCAGAAAAGGTGGAATAATAGCACAAGCAGGTGAATAATTTTGCCAGTCAATAATCTCCCCTATTCCATGTTTCTATGGTGGCTGGGCGCTTTTGATTCATAAAACAGGATAAAAGTTGTGGTGGGCCAGGTGACAACTAACTATCAATAAAAAACTAAAATAACTATGATATTAGCTTGCCGAAAAATTTATCAGGTGGTTATAGAAGTTCTTCAATTAATAAGGCGACTTCAATCATAGATTTCAGTATACTGTAGGGTGCACCGGTGCACCTATTCATCAGACCGGTTCATCAAATGAATGCAGTTTTTTCTGTCTGGCCAGAATAAACAGATACATGCAGCTGGCAAAGATGTTAATGCTGTTTTATTTACTTGTTGGGTCTAACTCAAGGAAAAAAGGTAAAGATCCATAACAGGACTAGTTGATTCTATATGAAGCCCAGGATATTTTCAATGAAATTTTGAGTAGTAGTGAGCGATAGTAGAGTGAATTTTCATTCAAAAGACTGTCAAGCAGAGCAGCTTGGAGCACAGCATATTTTCAAAATGTCTCGGTTAGGCAGTGCTACCAAAGACGATATTCAAGATTTACATGACCAAAAAGACAGTTTAAACACCAAAATATCAGTTAATCATTCTGTTAAGGTTGTGTTGTGAGGGAGTACTGCAGGGAGAAAGGCAGCAATGTTGAGTTTGAGAAGTTGGATCCAAAGGAGATCGATTAGTATTAGAGTTATTCTATGTTGATCTCAGGAAGAAAGATGGCAAACTTTACAAGTCTAGTGCATTTAGCCTTCATATCAAAGTGATTATGGTATAATTGAAGTAATCCGTAGATGAGAAACTATGATATTCATACATTTTGTTATCATTAAAATATTGAAATCAGCTCTGGTCTTGTCTTATGATTTTGACCCTTGTTGTAAAATGTTCGGTATAACAAAACAGTTATTGCCTGGCTTGTTGGTGGATAGTGCAGATTATCACCCCTCGAAGGAATTATTTCCCTCGGGCGTTGCCCTCGGGAAATAATTCCTTCTCGGGGTGATAATCTGCACTATCCACCAACAAGCCAGGCAATAACTGTTTATTATACTATACTACTACACTGACACCAGTAGATGGGGTCTGATGGGGCTTATCCAGTATGTACATATATCCAGTATGTACATGTATCCAGTATGTTTCCAATCTTGAGGGTACTACTTCAAGCTGTGCTGTCAGCTTACTTACTCTTCAGCAGGAGGTTATTCACAGTTTGATGGTGAGCGGCCAAGACACGTGAAACACCCACCTCTTCTAGGAAGATGAGACGTATTATCTTATTCCCATCTGCGTCACGTATTGGAGCGTAATTGATATGTAAAAGATACTTGTGTAAGCTACAGTACGCCTCTGTATTAGAAAGTTTCTTCTATTCTTGTCTTTGGGTCATTTTCTCTCTTCTGCTCCGTTGTTATCACACTCATTGTCTTTTAATGTTCTATTGTACATTTCAAGAAGTATGTCTGTGGTCAGTAAAGATACGTACACACGTACATTATATTAAATGTGATCTAGACCAGTTCACCATGTGTATGGTTGGTGAATACTGTAAATCACTTAAGTATAGCGGGAACAATAAAATAGCGATAATAGCGCTCCTCTGCCCATATGCGCTATTGTAAAATCACGTCTTTATTAAATTCTTAATTGAACTTGCTGTGGCTGTTCCCGTTAACCGCTATACTTAGATCACGCTATCCAGAGCAGTACCGTAATTACGCTATATAATGTTCACGCCATATTTAAGTGATTTACAGTAAGCCTTATCTGTATTGATAGGCGTGTTCTTCTTCCATCCCCAATTAAAGGGGGTATAGGTCGGTTATGAATTCAGCTGAGCCTTTTATACTTCTACCGGCGTCCTTTGTCTAGTTTTCCATCACCTACTATGGAAATGAGTTGATCTTAATTAAACGATTGATGTTAGTCACTAAACGACAGCATAATAATATAATATAATAAAATTGTCACGTATAAAGCGCAATTTCCATTAAAATGTTGCAGAGGGAAGTTGAAAAAATATATAATATGAATACAACAAAAGAGCAAAGTATTGTGATAGAGAACCCATCAAAATGGTACTAACTGAAGCTGTGTACTTTACACATTAAACAGGCTACTCGCCTTCAATAAGGTTCCATCCGTAATCTCTGCAGCAACTTTGGTGTAGGCCGCAAAATTATGAAATGGCAGTCTCAGAGTGTGGCACCAATGGTAACAAACTCGTGATGGGGTCCAGTGATGTACTACAGTGATGAATCACTATTTGGTAAGATAAAAAAGATTATCTGCACCGATATATAAGTGTTTTATGTTTTGTTACAGTAATTATATTTTCATGTTAATTTTGGAACACATAAGAATATATTACATAGATACTCAAATTGCCAGAAAACATGTCAGTTCACCACGACCATGCGACTACAAGCGACCCTGTTCAACTCGGTCAAAACAAGAGCATTGCTTTATCTAACCATTAATGTGTATTGTCCAATTACCGCCATAGAAAAGGGAAAAGGAAGACAGGTAGTAAAATTTATACTCTTTATCAGGGCACATTCTAATCTCTTGATTTTCTAAAAATATCGTCACTCCATGAGAGACAGACAGTAAACTTTTACAGTGGAAGACAAACTGTACGGCATTATCTTCAGGAGTACCTACTGGCCACATTTGTTCCTATACCCTTATCAATGTACTGACCTAACAGGCAAAGTATCTGGCCAACCAGACTCTGTGGATAATTGCTTGCTATATAGAACCACCAACTATTAGATAGCCACGCAGAAATAAAATAAATGCAATGGAAACATGGCATATATTTGGCAAATGCATGTGGATGCCCAAAAAGGTTACATCTTTAGTAACGTACGTGGGGGTATGGAGTGAGAAGCCTCCTTTACCCGCGTTAGAGCGCTGTTAATATGTTCTGATATAGGTTCTAGGTAATGCTTATCTGGGCGTCATCATCAGCTAGCCTACTGGCTTAAAGTGCAGCAGCCTCATGTATAAGATTAAGCCAAAAGCAAGTTCCGCACTTGACTTCCTTCAGGCAAATTTAATCAGAGGTTTTTAGAAAAAATAATATCTAATTTACAACAAAGATGTGCTCTTTGCTGTTTTGGTTGGCCTGGTCGCTATATACTGTGTGGCGTTGTGGAGAGCTGTCTATAGTCCCTATGCAACTGAAAGACCCCTTTTAACTATTCGTAAAGAGAAGGTCGCGATGTGACCTACGCAATCGAGAGCGTTGTAAAAACCATACCCTCCTTCCTTATATAGGTTCATCGCAACACTAATCTTTTGGACCAAGGAAGCATATCTGCATGAGATGGCCATGGCAAATCAATAGTTCATAAGATAATCACTTATAAACAACCTGGTTTTAAATTCTGGCCAAAGGTCCCCTCTACAGCCTGCCATTAGGCGTTAATGGGCAAAATTTTAATTCTGATTCAAAAGGCTTTAAGTCCATAACTGAAAGTAACTACTTACCCCTTGAATGCTTAAGTGAAGCCAGCCCCCCCCCCCCCCCCCCTGCCCCCCCCCCCCCTGCCCCCCCCCCCCCCCCCAACACCTTATCTAACACACGCACCCTCTAGCCGGTCACCCAAGGTGATATTAACACCATTATATAGATTCTCAATTATATTTCAAACCATAGACTAGTGTTATTGGTATTACTGTTATTATAGGCAAGGGCTGACACGAACTAATACGAAACCATCTACTAATTAGCTATACCATACACAGTATATAATAGTATGTGCAAGTATACCTCTGTCTGGTGCCCGCGGTGTGGGATTTCGCTCAGTGGACAAAGGTCACGTGTAGTACTGACTTTGTGGATGGAAGGACGAGTTGTTTATTGCTAAGAATTTTAACCTGCACCAGGTCACACATTTCTATTTAAATATCGTAATTGTATTATCGATTATAAATCATAATCATTAAGGTCCCTTCAGGTAGATTTTGAAAGTTTGCAGCAGAAAACTTTCCATTCCTCTTGACTACTATTTATATAAATGGTAAGATATCTAAACATTCGAAAAACAAGATCAAATCAGTCATGTCAATCGCGAAAATATCGAAACAAAAAGTTTGTTTAGTTATTCCAGAAGTAAGAAATATATTTTCATCCGCGATAGCATATATAAGAATATTTCGAAATGTGAAAATATTAATCCCACAAAACTAGCTCCTTATACCTAAATACAGTTCAGATGAAATGAAAGTAACAAAGTTTCTTAGTATGCAGGTGAGAGCTTGCTTAGCTATCGAAGGCACGTATAGGAAGGTATTCTCATTCCGCATTGGTGTAGGTTGGTCGTGCAGTGCCGATATCTAATTCGTGCACTAAATACGTGGGCAGCACGGGAATATTGCACTACCGCATGCCCGATTGCCACCAAGTCTCCTGGGCATGGATGCATGGATGACCTCACAACTCAACGTAGTTTTGATCCACAGGCTACATGGGTCATTGGTGTGCTTGGCTTATTCTTTGACATGTAATGCATGAGTGTCTGTACAACCAGGAAATGGCAGACGTCCGGTTGACTGGTGCAGGATAAAATGTATGTACTGTATGTAGTTTGACTTAAGGCAGCTGCGTATTAATCTAGATCGTAAACACCTTTAGGACTATAACTGACACATGATTTATCTGCGTAAACTGATCTTATTAATGTACCTTGTTACCATTGTTACTATCTTAGTTTATTAACCGTCAGTACTGTCTTCTTTTGTGTTTTGTTTGTTTTACTATGATTTTGTTTAAATGGCATTTGTGTGCTTTTGTATCAAGATATATGGCCAATAAACTGCTACTACTACTACTACTACTACTACTACTACTACTACTACTACTACTACTACTACTACTACCACTGCCGCAATGATATTTTGTCCTACAATTTGATGATATTATATAGTGACAAAAGTGTGAGTAGGAAGTTTTTTCCTCTTTTCCAAGTCGCTTTATATCATAGTGCGCTGTAAATCTCTTACGCTACGGCCTACTCTCAGAAAAGGCATTCATATGAATGTGTTCATACCCATTAAGCATGTCCCTGTGGTCCCCAGATCGTATTTTTCCTGCAAAAGAAATGTGACAGTGAAAGAAAATTAGTCTTTAGAAATCCTCCCGTCCCCCGGAAAAGTGTATTTACATTTAGTTAAGTCGTGATTAAGATGAATGGCCAGTGACAGGGCCGCCCAGATACATCAACCAGCAATAGTCTGACGCCGTCGCTCACGAGAATTATGTGAATAAAGTCAATAGTATTGATGTTTGAAAAGGCTTCTCGCACAAAAGCCACATCACACCATGCGGTATTCCTCTCAAACAGAATCTCTAGGCAAACATCTCTGCTATGCTAGCTCACACATCAAATAAGCCGGAACAGGCCATCACTTTGTGGACACTTCCTGAAACCAATAATGTTTCTGTTTCTGTGGCAACACTGAACATCGTCGGCGCAGGTTTGGCTGCAGACACTTTATTTCAAGAATTGGAGCTATTTCAAAACCTTTACCCCATTTATGCATGAGAGTCCAAAACACCCAGATTATGCAATGAATATCGTTCAAATATCGAATATCGTTGACACCAGGCACTGGCAGCCTTTCGGTCCATTGTTGCAGAACTCAAATGTCTGTATTGTACCAATATCAGATCTTGCACATGATCATCAACTGCGCTTTTTCCCAATAAGTCTGTCTGTAATCAAAGCTGGATATTAACTTTTTGCTGCATTAAGTGGTTCAGCCATGATGACTGTAATCTACCGTTGTTCTGATCGCGATTGTGTATGGCGTTGTCACTGAATGATTGCTGCCTCCCAGCAGTGCAGTGCAAGTTAGAACGTTTGTCAGTAGTTTAGGGTAAGGCGGTGCGTTTCCTCGGGTACTCCAGCTTCCTCTACTGCTTACTACTAGCTAGTCCCGGCCCACGACCCGAAAACCCAATAAACCTCTCTACGTATATGAGGCAGGCATTCTTTCTGACCCCCCTTGTGTCTACCGATCTTGGGATTGCACTTGTGTTGCCACTCATTATACTGCACTTGTTTTTAATTTGATATTGTGAGCACTTAGAACTGTGTCAGGTCGTAAAATGCATAAAATCTTTCGAAAAAAATAGTTTTCATTTATAACACAGTTGCTTGCCTTCCTCCAATCAGAGGCCTCGAAAGGTGTAGGGTTATAGGACTTGTAGCATGGCCTGCTTCCTTCAGCCAATCACAGGCCTCGAAAAGTGTGTTCTTATTTCCTGAAGAACACGGTTAGCTGTCTTTGTCTCACCCACAAAGAGATGTTCACTGACCACAGAGGCTTTGCCCTCTGTAGGAGTGGAGCCCCTGTGGCCAGTGGACACCTACCTGTGGGTGAAACAAAAGCAGGTGAACCGTGGTCATGCATTCGGGAAAGCACCCTTGCGGAGATACCTTATATATATATATATATATATATATATATATATATATATATATATATATATATATATATATATATATATATATATATATATATATATATATATATATATATGTATATATATATATATATATATATATATATATATATATATATATATATATATATATAGAGAGAGAGAGAGAGAGAGAGAGAGAGAGAGAGAGAGAGAGAGAGAGAGAGAGAGAGATACCATTATTCTGCACTGAAAAGCAACATCATTTTAAATCTGTGCGTCTCTGATGTGATAAGACACTACAAGGAAGGCCGTAGAGCAGGGTATTCTGTTGGATATTTACAATAGCCGAAATAAAGACATCTAAACATGAATCTACCATGAGGTATGATGTGTACCCCCACACACTGCTCACCCGAATATCCTACCATCTCCATTGCCAGAGCGCTAAATTATGTGTCCTATTAACGTCAGGTAATCGAGAGGAATCTGCATGCCTTCCCATCCCTTATCCTTCACTATTCCTTTCCTGTACTTCCTGTGTTATGGAGCCTACCTTTCTCTCGGCCTGAGATTGTCTGAAGGGAGCTGGCCATGCTACAAGTCAGAAAGAACTACTCGGGCCCTGTGGTTTATGGGGGACCATCCTCGGTTCCCCACTCGTGCTGCGCACTCGTGCGGAAACTTGGGTTTTCCCCCATAACCCCCGGCCCCTCGTGTTCTTTCTATTACATAATCTACACGTTTCAAGCCTTTGTTCTCTAAGCTGCCTAAACCCAAAGGTGTTACCCAAGGGTATTTAGAATGAGTGCTCTGCCAAGCTTTTCCCGGCCTGTGATTAGTAGAATGTATTCAACTGTAACTCGGCTTTGCCTCGTAACACCTCGGGTGTATCACATACACCACAGCTTCCTTGGGGTCTATATATCACCTTTTTGCAATATTGAGGAAACATGACTTGGCTAATATTTTAAATGTGCTCTTACCCCAACGCGAATGAATTGTAATGACACGCGTGTTATCTAAGGCAGCTATATAGTGGCGATAGGAGAAATTATCTTAGAATATATCATATAGTCTAGGTCCGTGCCATATTTTATTGTCAAAAGAAAAAAGTGAATTGACACAGTCCTGAGAAATACTCCTCCACCTAAAATGCACAAAAATGCTAAGGCGATCGCGACCTTCATCCAAAGCACAAGGATACATCTATTCAAAGAAACCATCTAAACCTTTCCATGGATAGCTCTTACTGAGTGCTCTTTTATGAGTACCCATATGCCAGGGTCTCAGTCATTTTTAAGGTTTATTGTATCTTTTATATTGGCCAAATTGGATACCAGCAGCATAAGGGTTACGGGAATAATGTAATGAAATTAATCCTAATCTTAATCTAATCTAATCTCAGAGTAATTATATTGCTGTAAATATGACAAACACTATTCATAACTGTAACTACTAGTATGTGGAAATTGATATTTAGGCATTGCATGGGCACAACCAATATCTGGTATAACAAAGTCGCTATTCAGCACAATTTTACTGTAGGAATCAATAAATTGTTCAATTGTACCAAATCTACGTCAATGTCGAGCAAGATAAGGAGTTTTGCTCAGCAGTATAAAAGGGGTTGTACAAGGGTCATCACAATGGTAGAGATGGACCTATTGTGAGCTAAAAGCGTGTAAGTAGTCATGTCAGGCAGCACTTTTATCACATCAGAGCTTTTGGGAATAAGGTTAATGGAAAACTGATGGAGAAATAATATTAGTTTAAGGGTTTCAATGGGGGTTGAATGCACTACCAATGTAGCACAGGCAGAAACAAATTGATGGTGGTTATTATCTGATTTTACACATCCTGCGGTGAAGTCTTATCAGTAAAGATTGATTTTGAGGATAGATATAGACATAATGATAGATGAATAGTGGCTCGGAACTCAACTCGATTTTAGGAAAATATATGGTTATTTGGAGATGCTAATCATCTTGAGGGCAGATCAGAGTCTGAGTTTTTCTTGCACTCCTGGACAAGACGGTGGATCATCCAACAACTATCTTATTTTGAGATTCCCCACCATAGACAGCATAATAGCACATAACCCACATACATACATTCATACATAAATACTTATATACCTACCTACCTATATATATATATATATATATATATATATATATATATATATATATATATATATATATATATATATATATATATATATATATATAAATATATATATATATATATATATATATATATATATATATATATTTATATATATATATATATATATATATATATTATATATATATATATATATATATATATATATATATATATATATTATATATATATATATATTATATATATATATATATATATATATATATATATATATATATATATATATATATATATATATATATTTTTATATATATACATGTATGTATATATATATATATATATATATATATATATATATATATATATATATTTTTATATATATACATGTATGTATATATATATATATATATATATATATATATATATATATATATATATATATATATATATATATATATATATATATATATATATATATATATGTACGTGTGTGTGTGCATCCTTCCGACACATACAAGCAAGTGTGGATATTCTGCTTATTTTGTATTCTTTGATAGAATACCAAATGAAGAACATTGCAGTCGTGAATGACTTCTTTGTTTCGAGAATATAGATAAGCTTCCTCTAAGCATGCAAGTTATTCCCTTAGTGCCGTTCCATTGAAAAGTGTGGTGGGGGAGGAACGGAAGATAATTTAAAATTCAGAATTCGGCCCCTCCCCCCTTCAAAAAAGCTTCTGTTCCCCCCCCCCCCCCCTAACACTTCTAAATGGAACAGCTCTTATGGACAATTGTTTTATTCTCTAAACGTTTATACATATAAATAATTCGAGTGGTTCATCATTTACAATTCAAAATAGTAATGCCCTTCTAACAACTGTCACATATAAGTGTTGATTTAAATCGATGTGGTAGATCTACCCTCTGCTGAAATGACTCCACCCCCTCACACAAAATGAACCACCTCCACTTAAATCCTGGAGATGCCCCAGAAAGTGCTGATAAACTAGCTAGTTTAAGGGAATATCAAATAAAGAACGTTGACGTCATACATGACGTATGTAATTCTATAGTATAGAATTTGTTCATGTGGAATCTATAGCAATCATATGTGCTCATTACTTTCTGATCATATACGATTAACATGATGATTGCTCTTGCAGACTGTGGGTGGTTTGGTAGGTTGCTATTATCTCCTAAGGTTTCTGAACGATCTGTCACCCATTATGACTGTAGTCAATATTCAATTATGTAGAGTAAGAATCACGCGAAATTCATTGAAAATACGGCTTCAAAAGATTGGCAGTTACATATTTGGGTGGCATAAGTACTTGACTGAAAGTTGCCATAGAAGAAGGAATCTGTATTAAAGTTGCAAGTCGACGCCAGAAATTTGACAAGACATTTATATACTAAAAGGATTTGTGGCAATTATCCAAACATCATCAAGGGTCTGCCTTCAACTATAACGTTGAAAGTCTTGTGAAAAAGTGGATGTTGTGCCCACGTAGCCTGCTGGTAAAGTGCTGGCATTTAATTACAGTAACTGCACTGAATGCGGGGGCAGCCCTTATGTAATACACGACTGCCTGCCCGATTCCCAACCCATGCTCCTGTGCATGGATGCATCGATCACCTCACAACTGAATGTAGCTTCGATTCGCAAGCTACGTTGGTCATTGGTGTGGTTGGCTTATTTTTTCTTTAAATTTTATCCATTAATGTTTATTTAACCTGGCAATTGCAGACGTCCGATCACCTGGTGCAGGAATTACGTGTCTGTACTGTATGTGCTGCCAGTACTGTGATGCTAGCGCCTCTGCTCTCATCTGGGTAAGATCCAAAGATAATGTTTTTCACGTATTGTCGTATGGTTGGGTCAGCGAGTGGTGGAAAACACTCCACAGACCCTCAAGACTGTAAACCGAATACCTTTACCTTTGTAGATAGCTCTGATTGAGAGAGAGAGAGAGAGAGAGAGAGAGAGAGAGAGAGAGAGAGAGAGAGAGAGAGAGAGAGAGAGAGAGAGTCGCCAGCAGCTAGAGTTGTAGTTAGGAATTTGGTCAATGTCTGGGGTCGGGCTCGCAAGACTGTATCCACCAGCTATATAGAATTACAAGTGGGTTCATAGTTATCCAGTTATGCCCTAAGCTCACTACCAGACTACAATGTACATGCTTAACACATTCACACCCAGAGTTTCTCTAGAAAGTTTCGTCTGCTACTTTCATACTTTTGAAAACAACTTGGGAATAAAGGAAAAGTTCTCAAGATATTTGAAGGAGAGTTGTTGTTTGACCTCTGGTTAACATTTCTCCTTCAAATGTTTTCTAAAAAGTGCTTTGGTTAGAAAAATATCTCCTAAATCGTCAGGCCTGTTTTGGCCTCTGTGAGCATTAATGGGTTAATAAAGAATGACCAAAGGGGTGCCAATGATCTATCTAGATTTTTCATAATTACCGTGTTCGTATGGTGTGATTATGTAAAATAAGATCATATTATTAAAACCAATAAGCATATGAGTCTATTCGAATTAAGAATACCAAATATATGCTCCATATCCTAGAATATGTTAGGGAAGCAATGCCATAGTGTCCTTTTTCTCTATTTAAAATCTGTATATTAATATTGAGACCATCTTTGTGTGTGTAGAAAAAATTGCCCAGGTCGTTTGACCTAAAATAAACAATGCAGCAAAGCTAATTAGAGTACGGGTACAACAACATTATGCTGGAAAACACTGCTATCATCTCATCTTCATCCATTGAACGAATGTGTCTGCACACATATAGGTAATTAAATACATTTGAAAAAATAACATTTTACATTTTTCTCAACAAAACTCTGACATTTAAGAAAAGACAAATCAAGGTAGCATTGAGAGGTAGCAGGAGGGGTCTTCTTTCAAAAGATATATAGTTTATTGGTTGTTACAATAGCCTACAAGCTGTAAATGAAGAAATACTAATAGCTAGCTAATGTCTTCAGTGCTGGACCCACCTTAGAGTGGTTTATGGGGTTGAAAATAGCTTAATTTTGAGATTTTTACATATGTTAGATTTAACAGCTTCTCTAGTCAGACCAACTGTGAATGGCTCTTCCATAAGTGAGCAATGTTAGAAACCAACTATTAACCGAAGCTGACATAGGCTTCCACACTAGTAGGAAAGGTTTCTAGCCAAACTCTCTATATTGATTTTCTGTGCTAAGCCTCAACATAGCTTGGTATCAAATATAAATACCCGTTTGAGTTTTGGCATATCTATAGATAAAAGAGAATGGTGTATGGTGTTTCTTTTTCAAATTTCGACGAGAGTTATGATGTCAGAAAATTGAAAAATACACCTTTATATCATTTTCGATAATTCTTTTTAAATGGTTTTAAAATTTGAACTCAGCAAACCATTTAAAAGTTTTACATTTTTTCCTCTTGCTTGATCTTTCCTTCAAATTTGCAAAACCTGAAATACACCTTAAATGTGGATAGGGGCTCCATTTGAAATCAATGTGTTTACTTTTGTAGTTTTTCACAGAGATATCTTACACCCTGCTTGATGTGGGTAATTGTGTGATGGGAAATGTACTTCACATCAGAGAACCTTTCAGCCTTTTAGGCAATATAAACTTTGTAAAGGCTGATTTCTCAAATAAAAGTAGGGTTACAAGGACACTGAGTTAAAGCAATTCACCCCATAAGGCCTTTTATCATTAGATAGCATATGGGAAAGAAATCACGTGATGTTCGTAAAGCTGCCAGACTGCTCCTTCCAGCTCTTACATAAAATCTTGCACACTCACCAATATTGTTATTTTCACCTCCAATAGCTTCTTTTAACGTGTACGTGCAAAATAGGGAAGACAATAAGATTAGGGGTACAATTATTCCATCTTAGTCTTTCTTCCTATTATATATATCATACGTTTACATTAAATGCCCCCCTTAATATATGTGTTATACATGGAGCTACCTACAGCTACACGTGCATGTATGTGTGAATTAAAATACTAGTTGTGTCAAATTAGCAATATACAAATAGTATAAAAAAAAGGCCTGCGAAGCAGTGAAGCAGGTTAAACATTCAGACAAAATATATGAAAAAAATTACATTTATCCATGCTAGCTTGAATATAATAATGAATTATATGTCAAGAAGTCCAAGCCCTGGATTACCCAACCATGGGGACGGCCTCAGTAATGTGAGAGGTAAAGCAGGAATAAGGAATGTGATGATATAAAATCAATTACCCATGTACAATTAGATAATGATACTATCATTTTCCATGTGAATAGTATGGCGAGTTGCAATTCAAATTTCATCAGTGTACCCGTCTTTGCTCTGTGTGTATTATGATGAGAGGATATCCTGTCGTCAGATGTTTGTCATAAGGCATTTGAATAGGAATGTGAGGTCTTTGTATATACAAGTGCATCAAATTTCTAGCCAGCAAGAATGAAGAGAACGAAATTGGGCTAATGAATCAATAACCGCACGTTCATCAATTTTAATGGCAATGTATCAAATTACTGATCTATCGTAGGTACATTTCTCTCGCTCTGCCAATCATGTTTTATTAAAGAAATTATAAAACCTGTTTGATAGACAACCTATTTTGAAAACACCTGTCTGTGAAAGTTTAAAATATTTTCAGAATGAAAAATGGATAAAATTTCACCTGCAACTGGATACAATCTGCATACTTTTATGTCGTTTCAACATAACTGCTAATGTAGACAAAATGTCAATTCTGTCTATAATGATGATAACCTTTAGAAATACATCAGTGTAGATCCTTGTTAATAAACGTTTGGTATACCTTTTTTTTGCTTATCTAGTAAATGTAACGTTATCAAAAATATATATTAAAATATCATCTATTTGATGCAGTCTTTAAGCAGACTTTATGGTAGGAGTTACATTCACATGTGAGATATACTAGAACAATAAGATGTAAAATCAACAGAATTAGGACGACTATGTTTAATATGTTATCTCCGTTCCTAACTATTCTTGATTAATCATGAAGCGTGTGAATTGAATGATCTAAGTGGAATAAGCTTATCCATACACTGTATGGCTTAAGTGTTATACAGTTGTAATAAGATTCCCAAGGGACACACCCGGTTGTCTGAATTTAGTACTAAACACTTGTAACATAACCCCCATATCAAAACCCATAACATAATAAATGTCACACACGTTCGGCTTGCTCAATGATGAGCAATAGGAGTTGGCACTTCAGGACTGCTGTCTGGCTTTAGTGTTAAATAGTTGTAAGTGTCACACCCCTTTGACTTACTCAATTGTGTGCAATAGGAGTTGGCACCTAATGCTGTCCTGCTTAAGTGTTAAATAATTTTAATATAACACCCAAGTGTCACACCCCTTTGGCTTACTCAATTGTGTGCAATAGGAGTTGGCACCTGCTGCTCTCTGGCTTTAGAGTGAAACAATTGTAATATAACCCCACAATGGGCACAACCCTTTTTGGCTTGCTCAATGGTGAGCAATAGGAGTTGAAACCTCATGACTGCTGTCTGGCTTTAGTGTTAAACAGTTGTAATATAACCCCAAAGTGTCATATCCTTTTGGCTTACTCAATGGTGAGCAATTGGAGTTGGCACCTACTGCTGTCTGGCTTCTAGAGTGAAACACAGTTGTACTATAACCCCACAAAGGGGCACACCTCTTTGGCTTACTCAATTGTGTGCAATAAGAGTTGGCGCCTGCTGCTGTCTGTCTTTAGTGTTAAACAGTTGTAATATAACCCCACACGGGGCACACCTCTTTTGGCTTTCTCAATATTGTGCAATAGGAGTTGGCACCTCCTGGGGAACCCTAAGCTGGTGTGGCCCCTTGCAAGGGGCACATCCTTGTGGCTTGCTAGATAGTGTGCAATAGGAGCTGGCACCTCCCGGGAATCCCTGAGCTGGTGTGGCACCCTGCAAGGGGCACATCCTTGTTGCTTGCTCAAATGTGTGCAATAGGAGTTGGCATCTCCCGGGGAACCCTAAGCTGGTGCAACACCCTGCAAGGGGCACATCTTTGTGGCTTGCTCAATAGTGTACAATAGGAGTTGGCACCTCCCGGGGAACCCTAAGCTGGTGTAGCACCCTGCAAGGGGCACATTCTCTTGGCTTGCTCAATAGTGTGCAATAGGAGTTGGCATCTCCCGGGGAACCCTAAGCTGGTGTAGCACCCTGCAAGGGGCACATTCTCTTGGCTTGCTCAATAGTGTTCAATAGGAGTTGGCATCTCCCGGGGAACCCTAAGCTGGTGTAGCACCCTGCAAGGGACACATCCTCGTGGCTTGCTTAATAGTGTGCAATAGGAGTTGGCACCTCCCGGGGAACCCCCCTAAGCTAGTGCAGCATCCTGCTTGCCTTATAATAGAAGGGAAATGTGCACTATGGATACCTTGCACCTAAAAGATACCTTGACGCAATGTTCACCCGTTTGCGCGTAAGCGGCTGGAAAAGTGAAACGTTCGTAAATGTAACAATCTGAACACACCCAGAGATGTTCTTACTAGTAAGGAAAATTTGAGAGAGGCCGTAAAATTAACGACAACTAAAAGCATGTATTTATATTTACTATTGTCTTTTTATTTGCAAAGGCATAAAGTCGGGAGATCGATAAGCAATGCAACTTCCACCCATTCACCCTATTTGCCCTTACATACATCCCTACCTGTTGATCAGTGCCCTAGTTATGCACCTTCCAACTGTACTACCTGCGCCCGCCACCCACTTTTTGGGCGCACAGATCCTTATTACACTGTCATTAATAAGCGCCCTGCCGCAACACTTGCCTTCCCCCTCTCTGTAAGTGTACTGTCCTCCCAACACCTCTTTCAACGGGGCCCTATCTGGGTTCACGTTTTGACTTACACCTAGACCCTTATGCTTATTAGAATCATTATTTTCGAAATTAACAAAGGACCACGTTTTGGTAATATTTCATGGTACTAAATGGCCTATGTGTGCCGATTTGCCTTTAAACCCTCATTCACTCACTCACTCACCATTGTAATACTCCGTCCAAAATGGTAGGAATTATACATTATGTCCAATAGTATATCATACCGTCTGCATATCATAGTACCACATTATCCCTGATGGTCTAGCCGAATAAGTAGCTAGATTATTCATGTCAACTGTGAAAAGTATATAGATTGGACAGGTATACTATTGTCATTCCATAAAGTAATTAGCCCCCTTCGTCCATTATTCATGACCCGTCTGAAGAAAAGCATGTTAAAGTGCCAGCGACTGATAAATGTCATGCCCAAAACCCCTTGATGATGATAAATGTTCAGTTTATTATATTTTTCTATTAGCAGAGTGCCATATAAAACACTGTCTCATGCCAGATACTGGGAACGCACTATCCATAGTAAATTCTACATTAAATCACTACAAGCTTTTACGTCTAATCTTGATCATAACCACTTGGTGTACCTTTGAAGGAGTGATTGTCGTAAGAAAGGTTTACCCAGATTTACAGGGTGTGTCTTCTAAAAGGTAAAAAAATCACAAGATTAGATGATAACGATATGATCAAGGTCTGGTTCATTTCCGGTGAAGATGTGATCATCGTTTATATTGCTCTTTGTATGACTTTCTTGTAAAAGAA
Source organism: Maea johnstoni (assembly GCA_963942565.1). Lineage (NCBI taxonomy): Eukaryota > Metazoa > Annelida > Polychaeta > Spionida > Magelonidae > Maea > Maea johnstoni. The sequence continues at coordinate 764,341 of OZ012693.1, forward strand.
TACTTAAACAGACGCTAATGCAATGTTCCGGGCTAAAGTTGGAATGGGACATGATGTTGAAATATATTTGAATCTGTAACTGTTGCACATAGAAGGCTTTTGAACAGGTACCCCAACAAGTCCACTGGATAATGGGCAAAGAGATCACACGCGTAGATAATGACGATATGATCAAGGTCTCAGTGATTTCATGTTAATATGCGGTATATAACATGTAAAGGAAAGTACATGTATTACACTATAGGGAAAATGATGTGCATCATGACCTAGTTGATATAAATGCTAAAATCTATTCCACTGGCAATTCTGATGCTTTAAACTCTATAAAGGAACTTGTCTAGTTTTTACTTATACTTCATATCAAATTTTCCTTAGTTATGCTTATTTCTGATATTATCTCAATGTGATGTTTGAAATTGTTTTTTGTTCTTATGTTTTGTTCAACCTTGTTTTGCTGTAATATTTCATGCTTGTGAGAATATGGCCAATAGAGAGACATACATTCAGAGATACATACATTAGAGTATACAAAACAACTGAATATTGATACAAAATTATCAAAATATGTCTCCACTGGATAATTCGCCCTTTCTTCTCCTCAGATGGTCTTTTGTTGTTGGCAATTGACAAGGGGTTTGGCCTGATCACTTATTCCAGCGGAAATGGTTCATGCTAAAATAACCACATTACCTAAGAGCAAAGGCTTTTAGTGTGATGCTTACTAGACTTTATGGGCAGGTTCATTGCAGACAAGAAGTTGGCCCTGTCTAAGTTCAAGGCCTATGGCAACTGTGACTATAGGTAAAGGAAGTACCTAACTGCAGTACGATCAATGCATTATTCATAAAGGCCATACTTTGTCTTAATTTTGTTTTGTTTTACGACAGTAAAGGCAACATTGGTCTTGATTCAGAAGTTTTCTTGTCACTTATTTTGTCACTAACTTTGAAATATAAATGGCTAGGTCGAAACTTGTCAATTGAAGGGCCCAAGGTGGTGGCTGGTGGAGTCATTGGCCTTGGTGATATTCACACCTAGCGAGCCAGACTCGAATAAGTTACCTTTGGCAGTGGAGACGGACAGCAGGTATTCTCACAGTTACTGTACAGTGGCAATTTTTTCCGTATAACAATTTTCCCTAGTTTTTCATTTTTGGTAGTTTCCGTTGCTAATATTTCCGAAGAGAGGACATATGTTTTTTAATTCGTTTCTAATTTTCCCGTTATATGTAGATTTTCAATTTTAGTATACCAAAGAGTAAATATTAATGGTTGAGGACAAGGATTTCTCCGTGTTTATCAAGTCTGGACATGTACTGTAGTGTTTTTCCGTGTTGTTCATTCCCGTTTGATGTATATATATATATATATATATATATATATATATATATATATATATATATATATATATATATATATATATATATATATATATATATATATATATATATATATATATATATATATATATATATATATATATATATATATATATATATATATATATATATATATATATATATATATATATATATATATATATATATATACATATATACATATATATATATATATATATATATATATACATATATATATACATATATATATATATATATATATATATATATATATATATATATATATATATATATATATATATATATATATATATATATATATATATATATACAGACATGGCGAATAGGAGAGAGAGAGAGAAGGAGAAGATGTTTTGACTGATAACATCTGAGATATCAACAGGAGCCGTGAGGAGAGGGATTAGAAGCGAGGGGATGGTGCCGTCTATCTATTAGATAAACTGATAACCCCAGAATCTGCAGGTTTAATAAGTTCATCAGTGATTCTGCAAAACAAGTTGTTATTCCCAATATTGATAATTCCCTAATAATACCATGTAATCCTCTTAAAAGTAGTATAGGGGACATGTCGAAGTGTACTACAGTGAAATCCGTGGTGAATGTTCAATATATATATATATATATATATATATATATATATATATATATATATATATATATATATATATATATATATATATATATATATATATATATATATATATATTTATATATATATATATATATATATGTGTGTGTGTGTGTGCGTGTGTGTGTGAGTGTGTGCATAAATGTTTGTCTGGGGGGGGCGGGGCATTTTGGTAGGACGATGTGTAACTATTTCAAGAAATGGAATTCCTTAGGCAATTAAAACATTTACGATAGTTGCTGGCCAGCAGCAAATGTATCTTAATACACGGCAGAGAATACCTATTGAAACCGGTGTCTGGAAACACTGGGAACCTTTCACTGACCTTATTTATACCTATATGTAATTAACTTCAGGATGCTGCACAGTAAGCAGTCAGTGGCAACGCCCTACACCATTCTGATCCGATTAAGTCAAGAATAAAATTGAAATCCTATCTATGGACCACCTACTGTTGGTCATTGATAGCATTAATCTCCCTTTCTATGTTTTTCTTTGAGTAACGATAAACATTCTACGTCGCTTTGAACAAAAAAGTCATATCCCTGCGAGATAGAAATCCGGAATCGAAATTCCCTTGTCTTGAAGAAGCCATGTGTAAGCAAGAAAGCCGTTCAAAACGCCATACATTTGTATGGTGACCAACCAAATTCGCTAGTGTGGATCTAGCGGAGACTTAGGCCCAGACTGGTTGGGAAGCAGGCAGCCTAGGCACGTAGGCCATGGAGGATACTCAGTGGTAAATATCAAGATGAAGAGGGAAGGGCTGCAGTAACCTCAAACTATTCACTTTAAAAAAAACTGTAATGGCGACATCATAGTAAGGATATTAGTCTGACCTTTTTTGATCTAATTCTGCGTGGGTGCAGTATATATATATATATATATATATATATATATATATATATATATATATATATATATATATATATATATATATATATATATATATATATATATATATATACATTAATATATATATATATGTAAATGTATGTATGTATGTATGTATATATATATATATATATATATGCATATATATATATATATATATTATATATATATATATATATATATATATATATATATATATATATATATATATGTATATATATATATATATATATATATATATATATATATATATATATATATATATATATATATATATATATATATATATATATATATGTTTGTGTGTGTATATGCATAACTCCCCAAGGGGCACACCTTATGGTGTGCAATAGGATTTGGCACCTCCCGTGGAAGCCTAAGCTGGTGTGGCAGCCTGCTCGCCTTATAACAGAAGGGGGAGTTGTGGATAGAACTCATGAATTATGAATCTGGTTTTGCGTAAATTTGTACCGGTGACACCTTGAAATGTATACACTCGGTAAATAAACACCTCCTTCATGAGAACATGTGTATCATGTAAGCATTAGATAATTCAATAATGGTTTCTATATCGATCAAATACCTCTTAAAGGTTTGAAAAGGGTAACTCTGACGTTTTGACAGTCCTTTGAGATTTTGTTAACAGTTTCAACAGATGTAGGATGTCTTAGTATTATTTTAGGTCATTGGTCATATTGTAGAAGAACCAGAACGCTTGAGGTCAATACAAAAAACAACTGGAGCACACAGGCCCAATCAAATTGGATCTATAATATGCTGCACATTAACCTTCAAGGGCAGTAAGCAAGTGCATGCATGTTAATATATGTGCCGCACTGTGTTTGTCATATACATGTTTGCACCTCTATGCCAGGTTCACACATTTGATGAACACTCCCTATATGTGAACACTTATGACATATAAATGTATTAAAATTGGACCACCTGTGTCATGAGCCTGTCTTACATGTAAACATTTTTGTCGTAGAAAAACCTCATGTGACATTTTAACATCAGCCATCTGAAGGCATCAAGCATGTGAATAACTAAGTAGGTAAGCATGACTCAAATGTAAATACCTGTCACATTTGACATGTGATCAACTTTTATGTCATATAACAGTTCTAACACGTAAACATCTTCTACAGATGATCAACTGCATTACAGAAAGACATGACATGCAAACATCTCAAATATGATCACAGGAGTTCTGAGCATGTCTAACTTATGCACACCTCCTACATGTGAACACCTGTGTTGAACATATCCAACATATGAACATATGTTACATTAACATGCATCAAATGTGGACATCTCTGAGATATGTGGTCATTGGAGTTATATGGGCATGTCTAACAAATGAACACCGATTTCATGTGAACAACTTTGTTGAAAGGATCTAACATTTGAACATGTTTTACATGAACATGTATGCAATCTGAACATTTAAGGGATATATGACCATTGGAGTTATATGGCTATGTCTAACATATGAACACCACCTACACGTGAACATATCTAACATGGTGAACCTGTGGTACATGAACATGTACCAAATGTCCAAGACGTAAGATCGCCGACGTTATACAACCATGTCTAACATATAAACACCGCCTACATGTGAAAACCTATGTTGAACATATCGAACATGTGAACATGCAGTTCATGAACATGTATCAAATGTGAGAAATATTCCTTCCTAATACTGTACACTCTCTACTAGATGTATTGATTTTTAATTGTTCTTCTAATTGTATTGTATTGTATGTTTATTGACAGTACCGTGAGGTACTAAATCATAGCTATACAGACATTTTCATAAATAACAGTAACATATTAACGTCAAAACATATATACAGTTCCTCTAGAGGAGTAAACTTAAATTAAGTAAACAAAAATATATTTGATCTGTCGAGTCTGAGACACAAGTCAGCTCTTAGAGAGACATAATTATATAAATGTGTATCGAGGTCAGGAAATATGTACAAATTAGCCTGGTGAACAGTGACATAGTGTCTTAGCTTCACCGTCCGGAACAGTGTTACAGTATAGAATGACTCCTGTTACAGGTAGCAAATATGATATTAAACATAATACACTTCCTATAACTGGGAATAGGAAGACAACATACATTCTTGTAGGGTTGTAGAATTATCGTTTACTTAATAGACGTCTATACATCCTTGGGATGTAGTGGCTTGAGACTAGCCAGATTTTGACCATGGAGTCGAAAGGAACGCCCGTGGGGTGTTTGCCCATTAGTACATAATATACGTTCTGTTGATCTTGTAGCACATTACTAACGTGCTCGTCATCTATTGCACTAATAAATGCAATCATGAGCAATCAAATCCCAAAAATGAAAAAGAATGCAATACTATAAATGGATAACAGCAGGACAATTAGAGCATTGTCAACATAATGCTTTACATTTCCATGTACGGGTTTCTCGGTCACATATTGCTTGTAATTTTTTTCACAATATTTCCACTGATGACTATAATCCTATATGATTATCCATGCAGAATAGATGCGATGTATTGCGATGTGTGGTATAATCCAAATCAATACATCCAGTGCTGTTATAATACAAGGTGCTTAGGTAACTAAGATTATATAGCAAAGCCAAAGAAGAGTTCTAAATGCATGCGTTTGTCTTGATTGATATGTTGGATAATTGGCATTAATATGGGAATATTCATGAGTAATATGATAGGCCTTCACTTCAATGATGATTTCATTATCTAAGGAGTAACCCTTAAAGGTTTAAAAAGGGTTACCTTGATGTTATAATTATGAACGTTTTCTGAGGTTGTGTTAACAAACATAACCAATGTAGCTATTTTGGGAAAGCTTGGTGCCTTTTTAAGTCATTTGTCACAATGTAGTAGAAACAGAACGCTTGAGGTCAATACAAAACAACTAGAGCACTTAGGTCCAGTGAGGGACTATTAGATTGTATCAATAAAATTGATCATAAGAAGTATCTTTATGAACACCATATTACAAGCCAAAGGTACCTTTATATTTATCAAGAAAAAAAAGTTTACCTTACAGCTGTAATCTAGAAAGGGTTTTGTAAGGACAGTGATACACGTATAAGAGATGTGAATGATCTCACCTCAAACTTTCTATGGAATGGTAAACCTCCCGAATTCAGGGCAGATATCTTAGAATCAAACATTTTTACATGTTGGGCTTACGTTACATGACCTAAGAACTTTTGACAGAGCATTGAAACGAGGTTAGGCTAAAAGTTTTCTTTCAAGTTCTAGAAGATGCACAGCTTTCCCAAAAGACGTTGAATTCGAAGGGTGCTACAGAGAAATACCCTATTAGGAATTCCTTGATGTTTTAACCCTATAATTAACATACAGATTAGGAAAGAGTGGCTAGATAAGGGTTTTCAGATAATTTCGGAAATCGTGAATGATCTAACAGGTCAATCACCGACAGATAGCCTAACACATTATTTTCAGGCATATGCATGTATGAATGTTTGTATATCATATTCTCTGTATTCATCATGAGATATATTCATTTTATAAGATTGCATTTAATCCCACCTGATCTTATTTCAGTTCCTAAGTGTCCGCATCTTGAGGCTTTTAATGTAAATAAAGAGAAGAGGTTATGTTAGAAGTGTTTGACACTTTGTGCACTCAAAGTTCGTACCTGTATATATTTATCCAGATACCAGATACCGATGTATGCGGTTGTTCAAGGTTCCGATGTCCTGCTTCTAAACTTTTCGAGTTGGCAAGGAATGATAGGGTGCCAAATGGTCGGTGGTGTTTAACATAGAGAGGTGATCAATTGGATAGGTTCTGTTTTTTTCCGGGAGGGATATCACCAGTTTATGGGTGGAATGAACCACTACAGGCATGAATTTCGTTGCCCATTTAAATTACATCAGGAGTTCACATAAGCTCCAACAATTTAGTTCATAAACTCATCAAAAACTACTTTCTGAAGGATTTTCGAAGAGGTAGTTCTAGACCGAAAGGGAACCACAACCACAACCTTCAGTAAAATATTTATATTGCTTCTATTGCTTTGATACGGAAAATATTTCGACATGTGTCAGAAAGTGGGTAGGCTAAAGATGGGGATGTCTAAAAGAAAGGCTCCAAAACTTATCATGGTCTGAATGAAATGAAGATTTTGAAAAGGAAAGCTTTTGAATAAAGCATCTTTTGACAAACAACCTGAAGGAGAAATGTTGATTGGCTACTGCTTGATATTTCCCCATCAAATGTTTTCAAAAGTAAGTTGTCCCTCAGAACTATCCTTGGTGTTATGGCATTTAGCAATACTGATGAGGGCGCAGCTTGCACATCTAAGTATTTCACGTAACACTCTTAAAAAGTTATTGGCCGGAAATCCTATACCTTCACTAGCCTTTGATAATGTTATACTAATTAATCTGTCCAACCGGTCTCGATTGTGTAGATAGTAATGCATACTATAATATCACAGGATGGAATATGTATTTATAAGAAAAACCTCCCAAGGAGTCTCGTCTGGATCTCTCAGGTATGGAGTGGCTAATTAGGTAGGGTTCTACCGAGAAAACAAGCTTGGACAAAGGTTTTCTCGCACATGTATTTGGGTAATTGGCTTAAGAAATAAGAATCTCAATACCACAGCTGCTGGTTTAGGATATCAATATCACTATATATGTATATATATATATATATATATATATATATACTCACACACACATATATGTATATATATATATATATATATATATATATATATATATATATATATATATATATATATATATATATATATATATATATATATATATATATATATATATATATATATATGCATATTTGGCTTTGGCTATAAGGTATTGTAACAGTTTTTGGTTGAAAAGATTTAAGACTCAGATATTTCAGAGCATTTGTTGGGAGCGTTTAAAAACTATGTTGGAATGTATAATGTTATGAAAGGGAAGTAACATGTGAAAAAGTCATCTTCTGCTGGTGATACCCCTAGAATTAATTAATCTCGCTTATAGTATTCAGTAGTGGACATTGCAATTGCTTTTTATTTTCAACTCTATTTATGTATGTGATCCGTAGACTTTTGACAAATAGAAATTAATCTCAGAGTAATCATACTTCATGCTGAATTATACAAATAGACTTGTATGTTATGCGTGACAGATATTATTTATTATTGTAATGTTTTATGATACCTTTTCCCCTGTTTTCATAAAAGAATGTACAGTATATAAGTATTTTTCTCTTCAAAACATATACAGTAACTCAGAAACGAAATGGGTAAAACTTCACATTCTAGTAGAGGCATTGGAGTAGATCCTAGACAGTCAGACGTTTTATCACATGTGTCTTAAGGGATCTCAGTCTGTATTTTCACATCAATCATAACGAGTGTCTAAAAATGGGCGTATATAGATGTGGCTTTGAATTTGGCAAACAGCAGAACATTAAACTGTATGCATTCTAAGCTGATATGTTTATGTATGTTATTTTGGACAGGAGACTGGAACGTTCCTCTACACATGGATGACACATATAACTATAGACATATCCGCAACATCAAAGCAAATACTGAAATTAAAAAGATAATGACATTTGGAAACTTCAAAAACCTCAAACGGACAATTTACCTGAGGAAGCAAGCATACATATAAACAATCTATACTTGACTATTTTTTTAATTTCTGAACAGATTTTATATCTAGCACCAGATTGCAATATCCAACAATCATATAGAACTGATCACAATCAATTTTATAAATTTAACATTTAATATTACTAGATCAGTAAAAGGTAATGGCTCATGGAAGTTAAACAACTCTCTTTTGGAAGACAAAAAAATTCACACTTTGATAAAGAAAGTAATTAATTTGATTAAAAGTACCTATATGCTTGTACACCCTACAGTCCCGATTTCGTTGAATCATCTAAGGGTGAAAGCCTTGATTTAATGATATCTCCTGGTCTGTTTCTTGAAACCTTGCTTTGTCAGATCAGAGGCGTTATAATTTATTTTTTTTCGAAAAAAAGGCTAAAGAGAGAAACTTAGAAGAAAAACAATTACTTGTTGAAATGAATTCACTAGAAAAGGAAAGAAATGAAAACAACTAAACTTTCTTAGATGCCTTGAAATTAAGACTGGAAAGAGTTAGGGAATACAGACTTTAGGGTATTTAAATTAGATCAACAGCAATTATGGCAAGGGAGGGCGAAAAATCCTCTAAATATCTTTTCATTAGAAAAACAGAACACAATTTCCAAAAATATTCCAGAACTAAAACTAGATGACAATTCTTCTATTACTGATCCAAAAGAAATCTTGAATGCACAGAGATTATTTTACCAAGAGTTATTTACTTCAAAGGGCTGCTACAACTTAGAAAATAGCAGATATTATCACTATTTAAAAGATATTTCAAAGTTACTAGAAGACCAGAAGAAAGATTTAGATAAAGATATAGACTATAAAGAGGTTGACAGAGCTAGAAGTAAATGCAAAGACAACAAAGCTCCAGGCCCAGATGGGTTCACTAATGAATTCTTTAAAATCTTTATTAAAGAATTAGGGCACTGGATTTATAAAGCCATTCAAGATTTTATTAAAAATGAGAGAATACCAGAGTCAATTATATGTGGAACCATAACCTGTATTCCAAAAGTAGGCAAAATCCGAACAGATTTAAAGAATTGGAGACCCATAACACTTTTAAACAGCGTTTATAAATTCTTTTCTCAGATAATTTCAGACAGGATTAGAAGCTAGTACTTTAAATTTGTTAATACGTCCAGACCAGACAGGTTTTATTCAAGGGAGATATATAGGGGAAACACAGGAACTATGAAGCTAACAATAAACAAGGATTGCTGATAGTGGTGAACTACTCCAAAGCCTTTGACATTATGGAAATAGAGGTTCCATCACGAGTGTATGGAAAGAGGAGGAATCTTGCACGAGTGAGTGATTTTGTGTCTTGGGACGAGGCTTGCCGAGTCCCAAGACACAAAATCACTCACGAGTGCAAGATTCCTCCTCTTTCCATCCACGAGTGATAGAACCTGTTTCTCCCACGATAAAGAGGAGAAATTTAAACGTTTTACCTTGAAGTTAGCTAGCTAAACTAGGTCAGCCAAAGGTCACCCGCGCACTAGTTCAACAATGGTAATACGCGTTTGTTGTGACGTGCACCGTTTGTTTCCCCAGAAACTGGCGCCAGATCACGTACGTGACGCTTGTTCATATCCACGCGCGCTATTGTTGGGTCTACCTTTGACCCAGCAGCAGTGACCCATTGATTGAAATTGAGGGATCTGATTGGACAATTACACCAGTTTGACCTTTAACCCCATTGAAGAACACCCATTGAGGACGACTAATCCTTAACTGTAAAACACACCTCAGAGTGGGAGAATGGGAATTCATTTCAAAAAGCCTTTAACAGTTCAGCTTTGGAGATAGATTGATTACCATGGTCAAGCTCCGTCAAGTAAATTCTTTTTCTAAGATCAAACAAAATGCTTTTTTCTCAGAGCGTATAATCCAATAAATACCAACATGACAGGGTTTAGATGGTATTCAAAAATCTTTGCATCCTTATTTTTGGGGCAAAAGTAGCTTTAGCATTGGAAGCGTTAAGAGCTTCGCTCGTCGTAGAAGCCATGCTTCATCATATTATTCGCATTCAAGGTTTTTTGTCTAAATATTGTTTAAATGTTTATTTGTGGTTATGCAATCGTCCTGATCACCCAAAATGTAATCAACAAAAACATTTTTTCTGCAAAACGCATGTTTTTTATTTGTAAACAACACAAACAAAAACACCCAATACTGTTACATATGACACAACAAATGCAAATTTCTGTACGAAATTTGAGATTATGGATTAAGAGAAAAGAATATAGATTACTGTTCCCTACATTCCGTCACCATCAGATTAGATTTTCAATATTTCTCTAAAAGGTGAATTAAATCTGATAATTGTTGTTCAGATATTAGAAATTTCCTCTATTTCTGCATAATACTGTTTCTATTGTAACTGCACTGATAATTCATATTTGATTTCTGCAATATTAGCCACCTCACCTTTCTGTCTTTTTAGTATATTTTCTTTAAGTCAAGGAAATCACTGTATCAGCCAAAGAGTTTGTATAGGCACTACCTAATATTCTACTGAACCTAAAATTTTGATATTTTTTCTGCAAACATGTGCATGATTTTCTATTAACAAAACATGTAAAATTAAAGAGTGAGTATAGTTTGTACATTACATAGACATGTATTCCACAGTATCTTTTTTTTTCATTTATTTCCTATATGGTCGATGTTCGTCTGAATTTTGGATTTTTTCGTACAACCCTAAAAATTGATGTATATTTTATATCTATGATACGGTCAATAATTCTTACTTACTTATTACGATAATGTCCTTTTGAACTCTGAAAGTTTGTTTTTATCTTTTAATACAATAACTATACAGAACTCAAACTGTCATCAAAATATATGTATTTTCGGATATTCAAAAAATGCATGCTAAATTATCTCACGTATATTCTTGCATAGAGGAAATTCGTGACTCTCCACAATTTTCATTTGGTATAAAAGACCATTTGTTAATTCTATTCTATGCAGTAATCTAAATTGTATATTTGTAACATACGTATAATCAATTTTTTTTATCAATTTTCTTAAAAGCTTTACTCAGATCAACTTTTGTTTATCTCATCTAACAGACTTTTAGACAATTACTTTTGCACATGTACTTAATATATTCACATTTCTTGACCATAATCTTTTTTAGATATACGTCAATTCCAAAATCGGTTTCTTTTTATCTTTTCCAATGTTTTCAATTGATCATTACCAAGAAAAATGCTTCTTTTATACTATAGTAGCATGGGAAAGATGTCCAACGCTCGGTTTGATTACATTCTTTTCTCAGAAATGATAATTTCAGAGCTTTATTAAACAATAATATGTTGGAGAGTTGCAAGCCGATCAATTCTTTGACATTTTCCATTATACTTTGCTTGAATTTGGAGGTTTATCTCTCCATAAAAAGTTTTAGACCTTTCCTTTGTTTTATTGTAGTCAGTCTTTGGGCTGGGAAGGGACAACAGGATGTGTGTGATTTTGGATATTATCACGCTTTAAAACAGTTTGATTTTGCCAGATCGAGTAAGGTTTCTTGGTAGCCAAACAGCCATACGCTTGTCAATCTCAATTAGCTTTTTCTATTTCCATAATGTCACTCATTTCATTGACTTTGAAAGGAATCCCGAGTGATTCAAATTATGACGTCCATGACAATATGATGAAGCATGACTTCGACGACGAGCGAAGCTCTTAACCCTTCCAGTGCTAAAGTTACTTTCACCTAAAAAAATAAGGATGCAAAGAATTCTGAATACCATCTACATGTAAACGCTGTCGTGCTGGTATTCATTGGATAGTAGAGTACTCTCAGACGAGTATCCATATGCCAGGGTTGCCATTAATAGTTGAGGTTTTTTTTTAATGATTTTGTATTGGCGAAAATTAGCAACCAGCAGCGTAAGGGTTGACATAGCTGCAATATTCTACCCGTAGTGCCAGCATGTATTACGAGCTATGTAGTTAATGCTGAAAAAATAATGGCGCACGTGTATCACGTACGCAATTTGGCGCCAGTTTCTAAGGAAATTAACGCTGCACGTCACGACACACGCATATTACCATTGTTGAATTAGTGCATAGGCTTCACGGTAAAACGCGTATATTTCTCCTTTTTGTCCGCAACCGTGGGTGGTTAAAACATATCAATACATGTAGTTTATATTCTGTAGGACAGAGAAATGGGCCTGGGAATGAGCATAACAAAGCTCAGTATTTACCCATTTCACGCAACTCTGACGTCACTTCCTTTTTAACAGCAATACCCGGACGTACGATAATTAGGTTGATAAAAATGAAGGCCATCGTCCTCCTGACAACAATGAGGTATCTCCCGCATTACCATTTTACGCACTACGCTCGGTAGCTGCTCCGCAGCTTCCGAGCTTCGCTCGTTATCATTATTATTATTATTATTATAATTATAATTATTATTATTATTATTATTATTATTATCATTACTATTTAATACTGTTTAAGTTATTGTATGATTTCAGCCTGTTGTCTCTGAAGCCCCCAATCTAAATAACTGAAAGGGATTCCACGTTGATACTGAAATTTGAGGAAATGTCTCTAAACATTCGCCCAAATTGTCATGCTTTTGCATAATATATTAGTGTCCTCCGCATACTGAGACATTCGCGTTCAGGCTTTTTGTCTAAATATTGTGTAAGTTTTCCTTTGTGAATATGCAGACCTGCTGGTCACTCAAAATGTACTCAATGATAACATGGTTTTGTTGCAGTAACATTTATTTGACCAGTGTAGCAAATAAATGAGTTCTTCATCTACTACTACTACTACTACTACTACTACTACTACTACTACTACTACTACTACTACTACTACTAATAATAATAATAATAATAATAATAATAATAATAATAATAATAATAATACTATACCTGTATTGTGATTCCATACGTTGCTGTGAACTTGGTGTTGGTCAGATATGTTTTTGCCGCACTTTGCCACGCTACAGTTACGGATCATGGGAAATCCATGGTGAATCATACACGGCTTCCCCACGACCCACGAATGTAGGGGCTGCTGACCCCTCCTGCTGTCATCACTGCTGGGCTCAGTATTTGCAAACCCTTTCCCTCTCTCCTCATCCACACCCCTTCCCCCCGGTATCCCTATACTTTTCACGGCTTCCAAACGCGGCTGTTTCCCTTCTTCCTTTTATCCCCAAATCTTCAACTCTTATAGTGACGACCAGACAGGACTCAATGGCGCAGTGCTTACAGTACCGGCGTGAATGCTGGGAGGCGTGGGGTGCACAGTTCAATCACATGCGAGAGTAGATCTCATAAGGCAATCTGTCAACAGTAAATGAGTATATAAAAATCTGGAGTTGACAAGACTGATGATGACAGCTGATTGATTTTTCGTTGTTGGCTGTGTTGTCATGGTTGCAGGGATTGCGGCTAATATCACGACTGAAGGTATATTTAACTATCTTATATGCTATCTGTATTTCTAAGAATTGTTGATGACCATAGCCAAAGGCATGATTGACACAGCCATGCTCCCTCCTCATCCCTGGCCTACGACTCTCTGATTGTAGTCTGGAAAGGGTGGATTGATCGTAGAGAGTCTCTCTGTTCTAATGTCTCAGCATCGGTGATAGTAATCTACAGGCACTGGAAGTTAACGTAGTCCCGGGGTCATGAACGGTAGCCTGGGACTATGTTAACTTACAGCACTGGAGATCTGGTATATTAGTTATACGATACGCCGCTAGGCGTCGCCGGCGTACGATGTAGCCCATGACGGACCTGCTGTCAAGAAATCCATGTGATGGAATGTTATTTAGTTCTAGAAATGTCCTCTTGGTGGCGCGTCGCGTGGGTGCTGCAAGTGCCTCCCTCTGGCGGTGGTGTCAACATTGACTGGTGTCTGACAATCATGGGCATCTAAGTCAATGTGACATCACGCTAGTAGGAGAGCGAGGAGGTATATCGTGAAATCGAACTCAGATAGGTAAGTGGCTTGGTAGGGGGATACGTCCTGAATTGGTGTAGACCAGCATACCCGTCAAGTCTCCTGTTTTTAACAGGAGTCTCCTGTTTTTTGGACTTCATTTTACCTGCCTCCTGTTTTTCTCCTGTTTTTTTCTTGTCTCCTGTTTTTCTCCTGTTTTTCTAGAAAACCAGTCTAAAGCGACTATAATCTCCTGTTTCTCCTCAAGTTCAGCCCAGATCTACTTAAACTCCTACAGCTTAGCATGCAACTCAGCTCTTCTAGCCTGCCTAAACAATACCAGGGTCTGACAATAACTAGAAAACTCTACAAGCCTGGTAGGGCTAGTGGCATATGGAATATACTAGCCCTACTCCAACCTGTACTTGCCCTACCTGAAAATCCAAATAATCATTAAAACTTGACCCCTTTTATAATCTAAATATGCAAGAAAATATGCTATTAATCTAAATCTTCCTAAAGGCAACAACCAAAATTTCAACATGTCAAATAATCAATCTTATCATGACTGGTAAATATGTACTAGTCTGGTAGGGCTACAAGGGTTAGTAATTTACTAGCCCTACCGGCCCCTTTTCACATTTTTACTAGTCCAGACTAGTAGGGCTACCTTGTACGTCGGACACTGAAGACTCAGTTGACCTAATCCAGCTTGGCCAAAAGTTGCAATTAGCCTAGATAACCATTCCTTTAAAAATATATGGTTCCCTGTTGAATTCTTTGGATAATTGTAGTTCAATACATTAATTATTATGATAACATTAACCTATCCAGGTAATGTAACCTGTTTAAAGTAAAAAAGGAATAGGTTTCATGAAATTCATGGACTGACAGGAATAATAAATATGGTCATGTTAAAATTGATTTGTTGTTATTATGTCCATCTGTTTACTGCAGAGAGTTGAGAGTATTGGCACTACATTAGGTAGGAGCCACCTGGTGGGACGTTGGTAAATTATATATACAGGTGTGGCACCTGGTGGGAAGTTGGTAAACTAACGTATATGGTAGCGGCACTGCCGCATGAGAAAATCTCCTGTTTTTTTTTCGTCTGGGGTTGACAGGTATGGACCAGGAATACGGGGAGTTGGCCAGATGAACCTAAGCTTGATTATTCTCGTAGGAGGAACTCTCGCGAGATCTTCAGGTTGTGTCGTAGCCTGGTATTTCTATTACAGTTGATATATATAGATATCGATAGGCTAAATGAAAAAACTAAAATCATTTAAAAACCCAGGATCATCCTGCCGAGCTCAATCGAGTATATTACTTGTAAGTTAACGTAATCGCAAGTTCGTTGACTTTAAACCCTGGGACTACGTCAACTTACAAATCATACATCAGTTCATCCACGCAGGGCGACGGCGGCTAGCTGTTTCCGGTTCCGGCAGGTAACGTGCGAGTGTGGGAGATACGAGTTGAGAATAGAGCTACGTAAATCAGGCACGCCTCCTGGCGAATAACCGACGCATTATTGATCTGTATGTGTAGCTTGAGTGTGGAATGCACTCGGCAGGATTTCTCTAGTCACACTATCTCTCTCTTATCTTAATCTACAGACTTGACTTGGATTTGTAGATCCATGGAAGCATTAGATTTGGGCAGTCCCAGCCCAGCATCCTAGCACGCCTCTTTTAAACTAATTACTATAACTATAACAGCCAACGTATTTCTGGTTGTGATAGAGGGAAAAGTAGTACTAGTAGAAGTAGTAGTAGTAGTAGTAAAATGTAAATGTAAATGTAATCTTTATTTTAAGTCGGTATATCAATTACAAGAAACACGAGCTACTAAGGCTCTTGGCCGACTGGAGTAGTAGTAGTTGAAGTAGTAGTAGCAGCAGTAGTAGCAGCAGTAGTGGCAATATCGTTAGTAGTAGTAGTAGTAGTAGTAGTAGTAGTAGTAGTAGTAGTAGTAGTAGTAATAGTAGTAGTAGTAGTAGTAGTAGTAGTAGTAGTAGTAGTAGTAGTAGTAGTAGTAGTAGTAGTAGTAGTTATTGTCATCTCCTATCGGAATGTTGTTAACATATCTGTTTCCGACGGAGGAAAATTAGGATGAAATTGCTCTTACTTTACGATAGTATTGTGGGCATAAGCAAACACCTTACTTTAGACTTACCTGCTCACGTCAGTACCTTTTAACGTAAGCGATGTGATTCTCTATCAGTCACTCCTTTTGATTCCTTTCTTCGACTTTCTTGCTCCTGATATTGTAATAGTATTGTGTTGACAGCGGAGAAGTTTCTACCTAAAATACAAAAGTGTTGATATTCCAATATAATACACTTTCCGAAGATCGTATTCTAGTCATGGGGTCGGGTAGAGATTAGTTTGTTGCCTGTGTCAGAATTATGCGTGCATAGTGTTATCCATATAGCTTCACGATTTCTAACGAATACTTAGTTGTTATCAACATATCGACCCTTCCTAACATAATGTCTTCTGGTGTTCGTTGCACACGACAGCGTTCATTGCACGTGACTTTTATAGATGGACAGGATAGAAGATGCCAGGGGAACGAGGCTTGAGGTATATACAAGGACAGAAACAATGGACGTCTTGTAAATAAGACAGACTCTCTTCAAACTTTCCCTCACTTCACTGTAGTTAAAGATGAATGAGTGAGATAACCTCATGAGGGTAAATCCTTAAAGAGGTACTCATTTATATAACGGTGGCCCAATACCCACGCAAATACGGAGATCAAATAATGCTCTAGTTTATGGAATAAAGGTGCATCTAGTATACTTTATATCCTGTTAACTTTCATATTTTGATAAATGAGCATATGAAATACTTTTATAACAAAATACTATACTCTTGTGAGCGGGAATGTGCTGTATAGAGTATCTATGATGTACTGGCCCTAAAAGACCCGTATCTCTAGGCGATATATTTTGAATAATGAAAATTAAATACTTAGATGAAGATGCTATCCAGAACATCATCAACAATTCTTCGAATAGTTTGGGAATGCATGCTTCATTTTACGCTATTTTCAAAACATGATCCAGGCGCTATTTACAAAGTTAAACCCGAGCAATGGATGGATGCTTCTCGTACAAGCTGGCAGAGATTCATTGTAAAATGCATTACCTTTTGTTATACAGCACTTCCAGAGTTCCAGAGTTTTGAAGCATGTGTGTGCAGCCGTCCTTTCCCGCGCGTTTCATTGGAGACGCTCGTGCGTTTACGCCATCTAGCGGACAGTCTGCTCCGCCCGCCCGTCCAGATCGTCTGCCAAATCACGGACAATCTTGAAAATGAAGGCGATATTTCAGAAACAACTGAATGAGGTGTGTTTTTCTTAAGAATACGCAAAGTACTTCTTCAAAAACTTCTTCAAAATCGCCGCATCTTCAAGATATTTGTATTTGCGCAAGTTTTATATCTGGCTGGGCGCTCGCTCTGAGTATAAGCCAGGCCTGAATCCAGTCAAACCGTTGATCAAGATCCATCACTCGGGGTTGAGACAAAGCTTAAAGCACTGTGCCCTGAATATAAAAGCTTTGCAACGCGCTTGCGATGTGCTTGTGGTTAGAAAGTCCATGTTCTCCCTTTGAAATCTTAACGACAAGTACATCGCAAGCACTACGTAAAGCTTTATACCTAGAGCTCATGGTCTAAGACATAGCTTAAAGCAAAATATACCCTCAGTGATGCGCGCGGCGTCCAGACCTACTCCCCCGAGTACTCAGGCCACGAATGTGAGAGCATTGGTCTAAGACATAGCTTAAAGCCCTGTGCCTTAAGTATAACAATTTTGCGTAGTGCTTGCGATGTGATTGTGGTTAGAAAGTCGATGTTCTCCGTTTAAAATCTTAACGACAAATACATCGTAAGCCCTACGTAAAGCTTTATACTTAGGGCTCCTGGTCTACTTAAGACATACCTCCATGAGTAGACGCCGGCAGCGAATGAAAGAGCACTAGTCTAAGACAAAGCTTCAAGCAACCTCTACCCTTACTGAAGCGCGCGGCGTCCAACCGTGATTCCTCGAGGCTGCGAATGAAGACAGCTTAAAGCACAACTTCTCTAATGAGAGCGCAATGGTCTACATAGCTTCAAGCAACAACTACCCGTATTGAAGCGCAAGGCATCCAGACTTGCATCCCCAAGTATACTTTGGCAACGGATGAGAGAGCACTGGTTTAAGACATAGCTTAAAGCACAACTCCTCGTATGTGAGAGCACTGGTCTAAGACATACCTCCTTGAGTTGACTCTTGCCCTTATTGAAGCGCGCGGCGTCCGGACTTGCTTCCTAAAGCAAACTTTGGATGCGAATGAGAGAGCACTGGTCTAAGACATAGCTTAAAGCACAACTTCTCGTATGAGAGGGCACTGGCCTGAGACATAGCTTAAAGCAAGACTTCTCGTATGAGAGAGCACTGGCCTGAGACATCGCTTAAAGCACACTTTCTCTCCCGTGTCGCCGGAGCTCCTTCCATGAGGAGAGCTTGGTGTAGAGTGAGAAGGGTTTGGTTTAAGACAAAGCTTAAAGCATGAGGCCTGTATGTCTTGAGGGTAGGTATCCAGATGCGCGGCTCCTGTGAGCGAGGGGCGAGCGGCCCAGCTGGCGCGCGGCTGCTGAATTTAGTGTCCACTTTAACTGTTTGGCTGCAGAGCAGTCACAGGTGCACCAGGAGATAGATAAGGACGCCGCTCCATGCCTTTAACCCGTCCACGCCCCGCTGGCCAGGTGCAGTGACAACAACAATGGTAATAACAGTGGTGGTGATAATGCCAAGCAATGTGCAAGCTTTCTTAAAACCATTCCGAGATTAGACGACCACACGGACACTGAATGTGTCTTATAAACTTTTAAAAGATTTTTTTTAAAGTTTTAACATCTCTGTGTGATATGTACAAATAATTTGGTATAGTCTTTTAAAAGTGGTCAGTAGATTGAACACGCATATGTTTTACATGTCTGTAATGTATTTATCCATACTGAGTGAGACGACTTGCTGTTTGTAACTTAATAACTTTTTCCAAGCATTCTCTTATTTGAAACAATGAAACATTACTAAATACGCAGTAACGGAATCTTTGTGAAAAGAAAATCTTAAGACTGCTTTTTACTAGTAACCGAATCATTTTTGTCAAAGCATTTAACTTATTGTTCTTTGTAAATACCCAATAATGAGGATAGTTTGAAAGGAATATCTTAAAACGGCCTGTTACACATAACTTGATAACAATGAAAATTCATCATGAAATATTCTTTGTTGGCCCGGATATCTGAAATTGAAAGTATTAACAGATCTATAGAGTTACCCGGCGATGAAGGAGTTAACAGTTAAGGCAGTTTAACAGCAATGACAGCCGTTGCGCTACTAAAGTCACCTGCAATTGATGCTGAAATCTGGAGAGGTAAGATTAGTTAATTCCCACCTGAGGCGAGCAACAGGTGACTGTGAGAGCAATATCTCTCGGCGATATAAGAAAAAACGGTTGACCTTCATTATCATCAAATATCAAGGTAGCAGAGGATTGTCAAAAGGTCTTGGTATTGTTATATGTATTGGCCATAACGATATGTCATGAAATCACAAATACGAATAACCAATTATGTTAACTGAACAGAAAATAATAACCTCTAAATTAGATATGTGCAAGTATCTATTGAGTATGTTGCAATTTCATACTTCAATATTGCAGATTTCATATATCAAAACTAATATGAATGTAGGGGGGTCTTAAGATCTTAAGTGTGTAAGTATGTATCTAATCGAAGGATTTATCTTCAGAATTGTTTGAATTGATATACTTCCTCGAATATGAAAATAAGTTAAACCTTGAATATGCGAAACATCTAACATGGACAAACGTGCCCATCAAAGGGTTTCACATGTCTGAGCTTTCAAAATGCCAACAAGGAGCTAGATAGAGAGAGGAATTTATGTTTAAATTTATGAAATGTTTTAGTTTAAGTGTTCACGGTTGTAGTAGTACGTTATTGTTCTGTAAATGTTTGGTTAACAAAATCGCACAAACTATAAATACAATTCAACATTCGTAAATTTGAGAACAAAGATAAAAATATCAAAATGATAGAGAGAAATAACGTACAGAGCATATAACGCACGTATGGTTGCAAACATGCTAGCACAAGGGAAGAGACACATACAGGGAACACAAACGTTAGAAAAGGCCCAATACCCTGGAAACAGACCAACATGAAACTTGCTTATGTCTGCAAGAATCAAATTGGTATGAAATCCTAGGGAATTCAAAACACATCTAATGTTTTCAAAGTTTCAGAAAAATTAAACCTGTTTTAAAGGCATCGGTTTGTGATATGTAATTCATGTAAGTCTCTATTATAGTAAATATGAGAAATGCCGAGCATTTCTGACTGATTTCTGAACACAACAACTTGAGTGATTTGTGTGATCGATCTGCGGGAGTGGGTGTATGTGTTTGTGCAATTAAACTATGATGGTTATGACATAACACCTATGTGCAGCATAACAATAGCGGATTTAGAATATAAACAATCAGATGGTGATGTTTTTTCTTCTGCAAAACGGTTTATGTCTACAGGGTATATTTAAGGAATAGCCAATCGAATCCCATATTTGCTGCGAGGCGGTTTATGCCTATGGACTATAGAGAGTCATTGATTGCCTTCGGCCAAACGTCTGGAAAACTCGCCTCAGGCAAGAGGCCTTTGGAAAGACAGATTATGAAATCATGAGATGATATGACGCAATATCATCATATCATCTCATAGTGTGAATGAACTTTAGCGATTATATATATATATATATATATAAATATATATATATATATATATATATATATATATATATATATATATATATATATATATATATATATATATATATATATATATATATATATATATATATATATATATATATGTATATATATTCATATATATATATATATATATATATATATATATATATATATATATATATATATATATATATATATATATATATATATATATATATATATATATATATATATCGCGTGTGTGTATCTGTGTGCAATGCATCGTCGAAAATCTTTTATATGTCATTACTCATTAAGAAAACAAAACATGGAACATACTAGTAATAGTTTTAAGATATATGATAACGCGTAGCGGTGATAAGAGGACAAAGCACGTGGTGTATGTGTCAGTTAGCTAGCAGAAGCCCGGCTCGTGAGAGAACCCTAGGGCTATGACTATCAGACACGCCTACCCAAACAGTTACTCACATTTTGGGAAAATCGAACGTGTGAATCTCTGGAGTAAAAATCAAATCATGGTCTCATCTATGGTAATTTGGCTCTAAGCGAAGTTGTGTAAGTTGTTTTTCAAAATGATATTCTCCTACACGTAATAGATGGTTATCATTCCATATTTTCCCTTATCAAGGGCCATTACAAATCACAAGTAAGAAAGGTTGGCCAATACGTCATTGAGAGTAAGCTATCATTATACGCAAACTAGGGACTGTCAATAGGAACATCTCTTTAAGCAGGTGTTGGAAACTGTCAAAATGAACACCTCTTTAAACATTTGCACACATGGAACATCAGAGTAACGTTTCATATTAGTGTAACATCCATGCGTTATACAAATACGTCCATTCAACACATGCCTACCTGGAATATAATGGAACACATTATAAGTCTTATAAATGAACACCTACTGAGAGGGAACACACCAGAACATCATTCCATAGGTACAAGATACATAATTGAACACCTGCTAGTATGGAACAACACTATCTCATGTGTATAGCATACATACATGGAACACCAGTCGACATGACATATGACAGAACACTTTCACATATAACACCTGTTTTTGGACCACTCTACTACTTCTCAACAACATATGTTATCCAAGTGGTATAAGAATTCGTGAATTTTTCACAAAACGGTGTCTGTTGAATTTTTACCCAAATCACTGTCTGGAGCAATTATTCCATGAATGATAATGCTACCCTAATTGTCAGCAAAAGCTGTTGACATGCAATTTGTGAAAAAAAAAATTATGTTTAACAGATGTTTCTAATTGATATGCCATATTGCCGCCATTTACAGGTAGCGCACAGGTATATCAAGACACGTGGCTTCAATGGCAACGACCTGGACCACTCGGCTGTTGAGGCAGGTCACGTGATACTTTAGATAGAATTGCCAGGAATAGCGCTGGTTAGTTATTGTCACATAAAAATCGTGCAACCAGCAGAAGACCAGCGACTAACATAAAGTCACAGAAAACTTTCCTAAATTCCTTAATCTATCAATATAAAGGGTTTCTAGGTGGCGAATAATTGTTGGTATGTATCGGTATCGGGGCCAGGGTCTATTGCTATCAAGTAGTAGTAGTAGCAGCAGCAGCAGCAGAAGTAGTAGTAGTAGTAGTAGTAGCAGCAGCAGCAGCAGTAGTAGTAGTAGAAGTAGTAGTAGCAGCTGTAACAATAGTAGTGATAGTAGTACAAAAGATTGTCTCTGGGCTGGCCACAATATAACCTCTATGCGGAATAACAATCAACGAAATGCAATACACATTGCACCAATCCTGCATTTTCTTAAAGTTAAGTTGCCCTTAAATGCACTTCACTGTCTATGGTGGTCATATGTACCACTACATATCAATTAGCGCGCAATCTGCATGTTTTCTGGGGGCGCTGTGGCCGTGGGTTGCGCGGCGTGGGTGAGGGAGGGTAATAAGGGGTTGGATGTTCCCTTATCTACGCATATCTTCGTGTCACACTGTAATGGAAACGGAAGTACCCTGCCCCTAGGCGGCCGCCATTTTGTCTTGACATGTGAAAGAATACGCGACTGGGATACGGGGTGTTGTGGTATGCCAGCAATCAGGCATCCGGATACCCTTCCTGCACCCTCAGGAATAGGGTGCCTTATCACCTTATATCAGGTGACAAAGGGCGAGGTATCGGGGGTAATACCATACAATCTACTAGGAAATATTCATACCCTTGTTATACCCTTGGGGCTACCACTCCGACTACTACTACTACTACTACTACTACTACTACTACTACTACTACTACTACTACTGCTACTACTACTACTACTACTACTACTACTGCATGAATAAATGAATGCTTGCTTAAGGCACATCCGCACACAAAGGCCATTCAGTGCCATAAATATGTGTAAAATAATGGTGCATTGTCATTGTAGGAAAACAACAAAGTTATGGATAGATAAAATGCTCACAACGGAATGAACAGTTTCAAAGTATAAGCTGCACAAACACGGTTGTTTTAAAAGTAACTTAAACGCTTAAAATGTTTTACAAAAAACAGGCCAATCTATCTCATGTAAGTAAGATAAAATGCTGTCCGGAGAGACTTTCTCAAAGAGTTACTTAAAACTATTTACATTAGAATATCTATTTCTGATTTCAATAAAAATCAACAAAATCAATTAAAATATGTTTGATAGTCAAACGGCAATCACAGGCTCTGCACCGAGGAGGATCCTCCCTTTTTCAAAAGAAGGAGTGGGTCAATTGACTGTGACCAATCCTTATCCTAGATAAAACACTTTCCTAACACCTGATAACTCTAAAACCTCCTCCTCTTCCTCCTCCCCCTACTACTACTACTACTACTACTACTACTACTACTACTACTACTACTACTACTACTACTACCATTACTACTACTACTACTACTACTACTACTACTACTACTACTACTACTACTACTACTACTACTACTACTACCATTACTACTACTACTACTACTACTACTACTACTACTACTACTACTACTAGAAGCTGATCTTGCCAATATATATATAAATATATATATATATATATATATATATATATATATATATATATATATATATATATATATATATATATATATATATATATATATATATATATATACTAGTATATATATATGTGTGTGTGTGTGTGTGTTTGTGTGTGTGTGTGTATGAGTGTGTATGAGTGTGTGTATATGTGTACCGTAAATTCTCGCAAATCTATGTATGTATGTGTGTATGTGTCTAATAGAGAGAGAGAGAGAGAGAGAGAGAGAGAGAGAGAGAGAGAGAGAGAGAGAGAGAGAGATTATAATCAGCCATGCATACAGAGGGTTGTCCCGTCGCAGCAGTATGGGTATAATTAAGGGTGCAGGGGTAGCATGTGTGCTGGGGGTTTCAGGGTACGTAGATTAACATCGACAGGTAGGTCTTGTACTGATAAGCGGGATAATTGGGTGTAGCGATTGTAATGTGGGGTTTAAGTGACTGACACGCACGTTATCATACGAGTCACTCCTGTCAATGGGATATAGATAGATAGATAGATAATCTTTATTTCAAGTCGGTAATAATTTTTACATAGTAAACACGAGCTGCCAGGGCTCTTGGCCGACTACAAAATAACAATTCAAAATATAACATACAGGGTTTAACAGCAATATAAATGATAAGTAGAGGGGAAGTAAGTTGGCACATATTAATTGACAATGAGTAATAACTTCAGTCTTTCAGGACATGTGTTTATGATTATTGAGTAAAATATAAACTACTTCTGCTCATTTACTGGTATTACTTATAGCAGCAGAGAGAGCAGGTACAGTTAGTTCCAGACCAGGTTGAGATTAGGTTTTTGAACTCTTTTAGTGATGTTGTTTGTCTTAAGTTGTTAGGTAGGGAGTTCATTACCTTAGGTCCAGTATATCTAATTGATTGCTTTCCAAAGGAGATGGTGTTATATGGAGGTAATATTAGAGAGTGGTTCCTTCTAAGGCTGTATTCAGATTCTCTCTCTGTGAAAAGAGAGCTGACATAGGGAGGGGCCCCTCCATGGACAGCTTTGTGAATCTCTGTAGCTAGGGATCTCAGTCTACCTAGATGTAAGCTTTGTAGTTTAGCCTGGTCTAGTAGCTTCTCATAGCTGCTTTTGTAATCCCTGTAAACAAAGCGTAGGGCTCGTTCCTGTATCCTCTCTAGCTTGGAGAGATTTTTCTTGGAGCAGAAGTGCCATACAAGGGGGCAGTAGTTGAAATTTGACATTATGTAAGCGCGAAAAATTGTCAGTCTGCTGGATTGGTCTAAGAGGTGACCAATTCTCTTAAGAGCATTAAGTTGTTTTGCAGCCTTCTTACACATTGAGGATACTTGAATGTCAAATTTCAATTTGTCATCCAATTCTACACCTAGAAGTTTTACAGATTTTTCAAGTTTGATGTTGATGTTGTCAATGGAGAAGTCTGTTTGCACCTTTTTGTGACCAGGGGCGAGAAAAATTGCCTGAAATTTTTCAGGGTTTGCTTGCATGCAGTTTCTTTCGAACCAGTCAATGGCAATTTTAGTCATACTTACTAGGTGTGACTTGACATTTTCAATATTCTCATCACTGTTGCAGATTGTATTATCATCTGCGTAGTTATAAAGAGTTGTTTCATTTAAAGATGCAAAAATGTCATTTAGGAAAATGTTGAATAGAATTGGGCCGAGTATAGATCCCTGGGGGACACCTTTGGTGATATTTTGCCACTCACTACAGTTATTTCCAATCTTGACCCTTTGCTTTCTGTTTGAAAGGTAATTTCTCAGCAAATTAATTGAGTGATCAGTAAGGCCATAAGCTTTTAATTTAGCCAGAAGTAGATTGTGAGGGAGGCAGTCAAAAGCTTTCGACAGGTCCATCAGGACAGCTCCAACATATTTGTTCTGATCAAGAGCCTGCTTCCAGTCCTCAATAATTTTAATCAAAACTGACTGACAGCTATGTTGTTTTCTGAAAGCTGCTGTAAATGGATTATACACAGTTTCTAAGAAGATGGAGAGTTGATCTGCCAGTATGCTCTCAAATATTTTGGATATAGTAGGTAGTACACTGACAGGCCTGTAGTTTCCTTTTGACATGTTGTCATTTTTCTTATAAACAGGGCTAACATTAGCCATCTTGAGACTTGAAGGGAAATTGGATGTGGTAATGCCATAATTTATCACCTTGGAAACATGTAGTACTGGATACCTGGGGGTAGCGCGTCACTTCCAGTTTAACCCAGACCAGATACTACTACAGGGAGTAGTAGAATACTACTTGCCCTGTTTCTATCACAATCTATTGTTTCATGCAAACGTGTTAGTTACTTAACCCTTCCAATGCTGAGGCTTCTTTTGCCCAA
Organism: Maea johnstoni; assembly: GCA_963942565.1. Classification (NCBI taxonomy): domain Eukaryota; kingdom Metazoa; phylum Annelida; class Polychaeta; order Spionida; family Magelonidae; genus Maea; species Maea johnstoni. Next base: position 791,046 of record OZ012693.1, read on the forward strand.
AGCACAAGGAGGCAAAGAATTTTGAAAACCATCTATACCCTGTCATGTAGGTATTCATTGGATAGCTCTGCTGAGTACTCACAGATGCGTACCCATGTGCCAAGTTTTCTGTCATTTTTCATCTTTTTGCATAATTTTGTATGTATTGGCAAGACTAGCCACCAGCCGCAGAAGGATTAAGAACACAATACATGACGCTGTGGGGTGGGGTGGATATGGAATCATATCAGGGTAGTTGAGTTTTGAGTTGGTATGCTTTCCAGTTATATCCGGAAATAAAAGACATGCTTTACCTAGGGTAGCTGGGTATGAATGCCGCTTTGGTGGCAATTTTCGTAGGAGTGTTGAGGATATGAATGCTGATCAAAGAGCTCACCGACAGGTGGTTGTTTGCAAGTTGTCAGAGTCAAAGTTTGAAAATTAGGAAATACCTAAAAGTTAGATAAACCTCTCAGAGATGAGCTAATGGCTGTTAAAACAAGGGCGACCGTACAGCTTTAATGGGCCAGAAATGCGATCCAACTAGACATTAGATTTAGTTTACCCATCACAAGTAACATTAAGCTAACAACCTGAATGGTTGAACATCCAGTTAATCCACGCATGTGTGTTAAAATCAACATATGCGTGATTTCACATATTGTTATTGATTTGGATGCTTAAGAAATAGGGTTTGATCAATTCTACCGCATCCGGTAAGATCCGAGCTTTGGGTCGCATTCGTCCATATCTGTTCACTTCACAATAATGTATTGTGGACTTATGAAGTACTGATACCGCATTCTGTGTGGTCAATGTTTGTTTGTTCTTTATTGACTACGGCTGCATGCCATAAAATACAAATCAGACAAATATAATGCAATATAAGAAAAGATCAGACCTGAACATTATACAGACTTATTTTAACTGACAGCATAAGAAAAAGAGAGGTTTTAACATAGAGGACTACTCGCTTATAACATTATGTGTCTAAGCATAAGAGAAATACATATATGATTATATCAGTGGGCAATCTCATAATCCTTAAAACTTTTCGGTCGCATGGTCAAGGCATTTGCAAAACTAGGTGAGGTACAAATTAGCCTATCCCTTGTCTTAATTTCATTCTGTACATGCTTGCAATATACCTGACTGAAATCAGCCATACATTGTGCATAACATCCTGGGGGATATCGGCAGCAGGTTTTCCTATGAGGTTTAGGAAAATGTTTTCATCTAGGTGATTTACATCGTAGTCGTACCTCATGAGTAACGCTTCTATTTCAATAAACATTTCAGTTCGTTTAGGTTGAAGCATAGGGCACTGTAGTACCATATGCTTTGCGTCGTCAAGTGAACCGAGGTCACAGAGAGTACAGAATTTGTCAGCAATAGGTAGCCTCTTGAGCCTCACGTCATCCACCCTAAGTAAACTAGCATGATATACTAGTAATACCTTGACCATGACTTCGCAGTCCCTCATTAACTCTGGGAACCTATCGGCTATCTGCCACCACACAATATACCTCGCATTGACACATACATCACTAAGTAAACCGAGACTATTGTGGCATCAATACACATCGCTCTTTATCATCCCTATAATCTAAGCGCAATTTAGTAGATTGGTGGCGCCACGTGTCATTGACACACCACACATACACATATGTGTATATATATATATATATATATATATATATATATATATATATATATATATATATATATATATATATATATATATATATTTATATATATATATATATATATATATATATATATATATATATATATATATATATATATATATATATATATATATATATATATATATATATATATACACGCACATATATGTATATATTTATATATATATATATATATATATATATATATATATATATATATATATATATATATATATATATATATATATATATATATATATATATATATATATATTATATATTATATATATATATATATATATATATATATATATATATATATATATATATATATATATATATATATATATATATATATATATACATATATGTATATATATATTAATTTATACAGATATATTGCTCACGACAAGCCATCGATAAAAATGCCCTACCTTCAAACATTATTTTCAATTATCAACCTTGTTGATTATTTCTGTGGCCCAGTTACCAGACCATGTGTGACATGTTTCAGATGCAAGTGGATTATATAAGGTAAACTGAGTCCTTCTTGCTAACGAGGGGTTGCCACTGCCTGGTTTCTGTCTTTCCCCAATGCCTGGATGTTAACCCTACTCGAGTAATGTGAGAAAGTTACCAGTAACTTAGCGTAGGCGGTAAAAATCCAAGGTTACTCCAGTTTCTCCACCGTTCACAACTAGCTCGTCACTATTTAGCCTGTTATAGCAAGTGATAATAAGCCAGGCCGCCCCCCCTCCCCCTCCCCCCCTCCCCCCGGGCTCCGGCGGTCATCACGCCGCAGCAGGCAAGAAGCGTATGTTTAGAGGTCTTAGTTATAGGTGTCCTTGTCAAGGCCCTATTGTTCACCTGTGACTAACTCCACAGGTATGAACACCCAAGAGACAGGTATTGTATTTACCTTAAGTAAACTAGCACTGATTCTTCATCCTGAGTTTTGTATCCTAATTTAAGGCTACGATAGGCTTTAAAAAGTAGCCTCCAAAGAATACCTCTGGTTAGTTTACATTAGCCTTAACGAGCATATCTTTTTACCACAATTATGATCCGTGATTGAGTAATTTTGCCCCGAGTTTCAAAGCGTGTGCCAAGTATGATTATGCTTTGCCACTGTCTGTCTGTAATTCGTGACACAATGTGTTGAGATGTTTACCACATCTGCCTTTAAATAAGCCAAAGAAAATCGTCAAGCGAACCCAGAAAAGGTGTTGTTCTTTATATTGGGGAGCGATATTGGTTGTCGAATAAAATGAAGCTCTTGATAGATGGCGTATCTCCGACAGCGTCCCAAATAAACCCACAAGACAGCATGATGATAGGAGACAGTGTGAATTATATTTACAATTTACAGAAACAGCAGTTTTCAGCCATTCCTTCACAGCCTGTCGCTCGGTTATGGCTATATTTCAACGAGAGTGAGATTAGACATACTAGTAGCATGCTCCAGATGTGAGACTTACCTTTTTACTCTAGACTTCTTTCTGTAGAATTAAAGGATAGCAGTCGGCTGGCGTCACGTCTGACTGTGTAATAGCCAAATGTTGCTAGTGGCCTAGAAGTCTAGTCCTGGCGAGGCTACAGGATGCTCACCTACTGATAGTCTACCCATCTTGGTACTGAGGGCAACACTCCCATGCTAGGACTACGTTCCCGTCTCCATCACGGGCAGGACTCTGGTGATGACAGTGGTGAAAGGTACAGATGACAATGGATGACTCTGTCATTACCTGGGCCGCATCTTCTAGCACCTGACAGAGAACAAGTTGGGCCTCGTCTGAGTAGAGAATTCGTGTAATAGTCAAAGTCAACTCGGTACATTACGTCTAGTGTCATAGTTTGTTGTGGACGGGTGATTTAAATGAAATCGCAGTTTCTTCGATCTGCCCATTTTCTACGCATGATATTGCACTGGACAGGCACTTTTCAGCAGGAACAGTCAACTCGGTACATTGCATCATGTGACTTAGATGGCAGCTCAGTTCCTTTGATTTCCCCGCAGGAACAATCATGTCCATAGGTCCTTATTACGTTGGTTGGCAGACGTATCCTAGTCGTAGATTCTACCTTTTTGGTGCACTGTACCCATGGTGACTTCATGTAACCCGTGTGGCTGATAGCAGCTTAACAGCGAATACTCATCTGGACTAGCTGAGGCGTAGCGTGCTAACAGGCTTTATATACATCATTCGCTAGGTACAGATAACATTATCATCCACCCCTCCAAGGGACAGGCGCGCCTCCCCGTGTCGAAAATGTAGACTATTTTCTCCCAGGCCATGTACATATCATCCCGAGTGAGAATTGCTGATACTCGACACAGATAGGAAGCATTTCGGGTTTGCTGTGAATGGCTGTGTGGCTGGTACGTATGTGCCATGCATGAGTGCCCCGCTTGGGTTCTAGGGGCAGAATTAGGCATAGCACCCCCTGAGGGTGCTGGTCTTATCTTGACTTGCAGGCGAGGATGGTACGCTCAGGTGGGATATGGAGATAGCAGAGTTCTCGTGGGAAAAACACCTGCTCCCAACAATCAGCAATAATACCATTAATACGTTACCGTATATATATATATATATATATATATATATATATATATATATATATATATATATATATATATATATATATATATATATATATATATATATATATATATATATATATATATATATATATATATATATATATATGTATGTATATATAATATATATATATATATATATATATATATATATATATATATATATATATATATATATATATATATATAAATATATATATATATATATATATATATATATATATATATATATATATATATATATATATATATATATATATATATATATATATATATATATATATATATATATATATAGATATATAGATATATAAATGTATACATATATATATATATATATGTAGATAGATGGATAGATAGATAGATAGATATAGATACTGTGTATATATATATAAATACAGAGAGAGAGAGAGAGAGAGAGAGAGAGAGAGAGAGAGAGAGAGAGAGATTGTATTGTATGTTTATTGATTGTTCCTATTATGTACAAAATCTTACATATACCTATGAATCAAATACCATAAAAATCAAAGAACATAAGGGTTATAACTTATAAGGGTTGTGAACAAATGAGAAAGAGAGAAACATCAAAACCAACAGGACGAGAACTAAATATTACTAACAAATATAAGGAATGCTCTAGTGTGAAAGACACAGGACGTTAACATGTAAAACGCAAATGCAGACTAATGTAAAAATAAAGCCTAGTCTCAGTCTCAGTGACAGAAATACGCCAAACTCTAGGTTGGAAACAGGTGAATATCACAAAGCAACATGGAGTGTCCGACTGGTCTAACAATGGGGAGGTTAACGTTTACTAAAGACTTGTCTATACATTCTTGGAATGTATTTACCTGAAACTTTTTACAGTTTTAGCAAAGATTCAAAAAGTATATATTCAGGATGTTTTTCCATCATAACGTGACGTAGATCATGTTGCTCTTCCAATAAGTTAGAGATAAATACATCGTCGATAGCTCTAATAACATCATACACTTCAACCCTGTCGTCAATATAAGATGGACACTGCATAGCCATGGGCATTATATTTTCCCTACATTCCAAGTCACAGGCAATACAGACTTCATGGATAAATGAAGGTTTTTTAAACTGTAATCACTGTCCATGAGTAAACTACTGTTACCAGCCAATTCGGTCATTACTTCACAGTGCTTCGTCATGCACGAGATTGTCTGAATTTATTCACCACACAAGCCGTTTAGAGCTTGTGGAGTGTGGAAGCACCAGATAATACTGATTACAACGTATGTTAACTGCTCTCAATTACACTGACTTTTTCACAAAATCATGTTCTTTTATATAGTAGTTTTGCATAACATTGGAATTTGCAAAATACCAAGTCACAAACCGTGATTCCCAATAACAAAAGTCGAGACTCATACTAAACTGATAATACATAAATGATATTTGATCTATTAAAGCCTTAATGACTGTTCATGACTGTTCGGCCCTCGGTCTGCCCAGGATGCCTGAAGGTGCACATTTAATACACATACTGCCCTGGTGAACAGTTATTAAGGATTTTATTATTGCTTCCCTGAATATGACGTTTCTTATGATCTACTTATAGTCTGTCTGACTCGAGTTTGGCAATCACTTTTCCCACTTTTTTGTGACAAAACGTTCGAGTTTGCCATTCAAACTTGGCAAACCTCTTTGGAGCACTACTACGTGTTTGTACAAACATACTTTTTGTCTCAGCTCCGCAAAATGTTGATTTTGCTCATTAGTTCCTATTGTAAAATGTGCATATTGCCGACCCTACGATCTCGCGTGTTTGTCTGTTGCGAACAATACAAACACGCGAGATCGTATTGTTGGCAATGGACACATTTTACGATGGGACCTAATGAGCAAAATCAACATTTTGCGGAGTTGAGACAAAAAATATGTTTACACATATACGTAGTAGTGCTCCTAACATGTTTGCCAAGTTTTGATGGAAAACTCGAACGTTATGTCACAAAAAAGTGGCAAAAGCGATTGCCAAACTCGAGTCAGACAGACTATAGAAGTATCTTGTGGTATATAGTGTGCAGACCCACAATATGAACTGATTAGGGCAATTTTTTTCTTCTACTTTCTTCCTTTTAATATCTGCTATTCTTTATGAGAACTTGTGCAGATAAAGCTAATTGGCATTACCCCATTTAGGGGTTTTTGAACGATATATCCGTGAATTCTATGAAGCTTTCTGCCTCTCCCCTAAAAGATTGGTCCTTTGCTCCATGAGTAACATTGGTACTCTGTGTCACACTTACCACACTGCAATATAGCCACTAGGATGTGGAGTGATAAAAGGGGAACCAGGTGAAAAAGCCATCTAGTAGGCACACCAAGAAATATTTACTGTAAGTTTGATCATGAGATTTTGCATATTTCTTTATTTCAAAATTCTTTTATTCAGATAAGGCTTTGAAAATGTTTAAAAAATGTATTACAAATTTTCATATTGAAACGTTGTGATCATTTGAGTTTAATTTGCTTATTGTAAGCATTTTTGTTTTTCAATGACACAGACTAAGCATGAGAGGGAGATGTAAGGAAAAGGTACCTACATAAGCTGTCCAAAATCATTAAACAGTAAATGAGAAATGGTCTAATCATGTCAGTTAGCTTTTGGGGACATTATGAGGTGACATTTAATGCCCTGTGTCACGGCATAATGTAATGCTTATAATCATCCCTGTAGTGTACTCATACTTGTATGATTTTACTGTGCTGGTTGACCTCTACTAATGACTAATCTTTTATATTTCCAGTAGTAGTTTTTATATTCTAGAGTATAATTATATTGTAGATATTCAAACTCTATTAGCCCTGCTACATTTGTTTCTCCATTATCAATAAAAACCTTTGCAATAAACGTTTTATGAACTACATCATACTTTATCCCATAGCAATAAAACATTTCATGCAAGACCAATAAAATACAATACAAAAAATACGATATACATTTTGCATAGAGCCACCATTTCAGGAAATAAGTTCTACTATAGGTTAATGTATATGGGTTATTTCCCAATATAGTCTGCTTATACATTATTTAGTCCATTTCTTCCGTGCTATGTGTGTCATCTGACATATTAGACTCCGTTGACAATTATACAGTGGTGTCTTGTTCCTGTTAAAGAGAACAAAACGTCTTTATAATTGCTTGATAGTTTAATGTCAGGTTTATGTTTTTTCGTCCGTACTTCCAGTTCAATTATGAAGAACCAGCAACCTGAGGATAAAGCACGTTTCCCACTATCTAGAACTCAGACAAGACCTTGCCAAGAACACCAAACTTTGGTGTCCTTGGAAGATTCTGCATGTCATTCTTGTTTATTCGTGTTTGTTCCTAGGAACATCTCAGAACATATTGGCTAAGTCCTAGCAGAGTTTCGAAGTTTTGAACGTGTTCAAAACATTCGTGGAAGTTCTTGAGTTACGGATCAATGATCTTTGGTCCTAACTCATTCCTATAGTGTTCCTAAGACATTCCTTGGATATTTGTCTTAATACTTGTGTGTTCGGGGCGCAATCTTTCATTTACAAAATTCTTACCGTATTCTCAGGAATGTCCTAGGAATATCCTAGGAACATTCCTAAGAATGACTACAGAATTAATGAAACTACAAGCAGTATGTATAATGCATCACGTGACTTGCCTGAAAGTAGGTCACTTATGTAAACATGGCATCATGAGGCAGAGGCACGAAAATCACTAGTTGATGAAAAACTCCAATGATATGCAAAACTGATTAGCGAAAGAAGAAAATAAAGATGAGTGAGCAAACAGATGAACCAACATCCCCAAATCCCTTTAGATCTGTTGCAGAATTTGTGAAAGAAACATTGGTCCTTTCAAAAAAACACATGTTCTTGGGTCTGGACTACCCGAAATTTGTTGATCACATCTTTTAATATATTGTTGTAACAACAATTGAAATGAATCAAGTGAGTATCAACAAATAAAGCTATGTTAATATGCTGATAATAAACTCATTTGAATATTGTTCAAGTGCTTTTTTGTTTATTGGCCTTTCGTCTTGAATAATTCTTAGCATAGTTGTGCTACTGTCCTAGGAATTCATTAAGAGCTACATAGCAATTTCTTACGTTGGTCTTATTAAGTTTGCAAATGTCATTCAAAGTCAATATATTCTTGACTTATTCTCAGGATATTCTCGAGACTAATCCTCAGATAATCCTGAGACAGTTCTTAACAACTTCTTATCAATATCTTAACTTGTTCTTGCCCATTCCCGAGGTACATTTTGGCCACGACTTCTAGACAAATCCACCCCCAGCTGAGTGAATTTTGAGTTCTTGTCTGAGTTCTTGATAGTGGGATACTAGACTAAAGCCCGTCTCACACAGACGTGTCAAGCTAGGACTTTTTGCCAAGACCTAGCTAGGACACCCAGGACATCACGACTCTTTTGAAGCCGACAAAATTCTAGGTGAAAATTGAGGAAATATATGCAAAATTAGGATGTCTTGGTGCTGTCGGGGCCCCTGTCGCGGACAGTGTGAACGATGAACAAGACGTAGTTGATGGACGCATAGGACATCCTGAGTAAGTCCTGTTAGGTGGGGATTTGTCTGTGATGTGTCGGGGACATATCGCGGACAATGTGGACAAAGTCCCAGACATTATGCAAATTACTATTTTTGTCCCCGATGTATATAGGACATATTCGATGTGTCCGGGATGTGTCGGGGACAAGGCGGGGACATGTCTTGAGCGTCTTGTATCTGTCCCATAAAAAATTCAATCACCGTAACATAGTATAGTATAGTATGTTTATTGACTGCATTGACATGCAAAATAATACAGTATACATTAATAAATAAGAAATAAACATGTTTTTTTAATTTTCAAAACTTTTTTTATTCATTTTCAAGCAGTAAGCACAGTATACAGTGAGGCAAAGGCATAGGAATAATATATACGTTCCTAGCCCTGTACAGGAAGAATGTTTGCCATACAATTGTCTGTAGATAAGAAGGTTCTAAGCAACTTAACAAAAATAATTATTGCAAAAACAATTTTTGCAACATGATATTGTTTAAGAAAATGGTTCAATTATCATATAGGTTACTCAATAAGTTGTATTGTTTCTCAAACCTTATTCGATGCCCTTTGATGTATTGTTTGTACTTTTCTTGATAATAAAAAGATTTTACCTCATGTTTTACATTGAGAATATGTGGTTTTCTTTCTTTCTTCATTGCATTATAGATTACCTTTTTTGTCAATAATATAATACTGTTCACTGCTAGAGTGTTCTCTAGATCACCTTCTATTATTCTATTATTTGACAAAATATAATGCTCCATGCCCAATTCAATAATCCACTCTTGCACTGCTGTCCATAAATGTTGTGATTCTTCACAGAATATAAGCATGTGCTCCACTGAATCTTCCTCTCTTTGACACATTCCACATAATTTTGAGTTTTTAATCCCCATTTTAAATAGTCTATCATTTGTAAAGAAACGATAATGTAGGGTACGGAATTGAATGTATCTTAAATATGTGTCATTGTAATGACGGTGATGTAATGAGAAGGAGCGTCCCAGACTGTAACTATCAATCAATATATTCGTTTTATCGTACCATTTGGTGGCAATATTATGTAAAACATGATCATTAGAATCTTTTATTTTCGAATACAGTCTGGAGCACCCCTTCTTATTTAAATTGACAAGGATATTGATTGTACTATTTCTTGGTAGAGTTTCACAATATAAAGGTTTATCCATCCATTCAAGAAACTTTTTTATTCGGAGGACAATTTTGTTGTATTCCAAAAAATTGGTTTTTACTCCATATTTTATTGTGAACTCTTCCATAGTTAACGGTACTTTCATAACTCCCAGAAAATCTGCTATCGAGTTAATGCCTTTATTTAGCCAGTCCCTTTTTAACTGTATTTCGAAGCTGCTATTTAACCAAAGAGGGGTATTCAGAATGACTTCTTTGTCTTTCACTGCCTCTGATCGCCATAGCATCTGTAGGCTTCTGATTACATCTTTCCAAAATTTGTTGGATGTCATCTCTATAATTCTGTCTAGGTAATCTGGCCCATAAAGAAACGCTTCATCTAACTCGAATGATTTCGGAAATAATGTCCATTTACTGCTTGACTGCAGATATCTTCGGAGCCAAGATAATTTTAGGGTTTGGTCAAATATAGCAATATTCTGTAGTTTCAAGCCACCGTAATATATTTCACCCTCCAAGATTTCCTTTCTCCATTTAGGAGGTTTTCCACACCATAAAAAGTTTGAGAAAGTATTATACAATTCTTTGATACATAAAACATTGGGGCTTGGAAGAGACAGCAGCATATGGGTAATTTTTGACATTAAGAGGACTTAATAATACATACTTTACCATATGGAGTGAGATTTCTCGCACTCCATATTCTAATCAACTGTCTTATTTCCCCCATTTTCCGGTTAATATTGATTTCAGTAATTTCCCCCATCTTGGTGATGTCATAATAAATACCTAATATTTCAAAAGTTGATGTCCAATTAAAACCAAATTTGACCTGCCACGAAATGCTGCTGCCTCTTGATGCCCCAATTTTAACAACCTTTGTTTTTTCATTGTTGATCTCTAACCCAGAGATGCTTTTGAACCACTTTAGAATCCTTACAATATTACAAACAGACTCATAATCTTCCTCCACCATAAGCGTAGTGTCGTCAGCATATTGTGATGCTTTCGACTCAATATCATATACCTTAATACCCTTAATGCTGTCGGTCTCTCTGATAACATGGGACAGTATCTCCGCACAAAGTACAAAGACATATGGTGAAAGGGGGTCACCTTGCCGGCAACCCCTTGCCAACACTATAGATTCGGAGAGGTGGCCGTTCTGTTCTACCCTTGAGGTTGAATTCCTTTGAAAAAGTTTTATCATTTCGATAAAGTCCTCTCCAAAATTAAATATTTTAAAAACGTCTTCTATAAAAGGCCATTCTATAGTGTCGAATGCCTTGGAAAAATCGAGTATAAGTAATAAACCTTTCTTGTTTTCCTCTTCACAGTAATGAATTGTATCATATATCATACGGGTGTTTTCACCTATGAATCGGCCCGAAATGAAACCTGTCTGGTCCTCATTGATAACTGAAGGTAAAATTAATTTCAAACGGTTGGCTACCATAGAAGAATAGAATTTATATATACTGTTTAATAAAGTCAAAGGTCGCCAATTTTTGAGGGTGTTACGTAATTTCCCTTGTTTGGGGATACATGTTATAACCCCTTCCAGAGATAATTTTGACATTTTGCCCCTTTTTTTTCCTTCCATAAAGTAACGAAAAATCCAATGTTTCAAATCTTCTATAAAAATTTTTAAAAATTCATTCGAAAATCCATCTGGACCTGGAGCTTTATTGGTTTTACTTGATCTTATAGTAGTTTCTAGTTCTTCTATAACATATGGACGTTCTAATTCGAGTTTTTTTTCTTCCGAAATCCTTGGTATATTGTTAATCCGATCACTATACTTGGAGTTTAATGTTGGGGTAGAAACTTTAGAGGAATATAGGTCTTGGTAAAAGTCTTTCTGCATAACTAAAATTTTCTTACTGTCAGTAATAACCTTATCATCATCTGTGATAAGTGAGGGAATATTTTTGTTCGTGAAATTCCTTTTTTCTAAATTTAGAAAAAAATTTGATGGTTTTTCCCAGTTATCAATGATGTTAGCCCTAGATCTGATCATAGATCCTTTGGTTGATTTCTCTCGAAGGTTCTCTAATCTCAGAGATTTGTCTCTTAGAGAATCCAATTTTTCAACTTCTTCATTACCAGAGTCGACGAGCTCTTGTAGTTCTTTGATTTCAGAAATGAGAGCAATCTCATCTTTCTTTTCCTCTCTTTTTAATTTTTTTGAGAATCTTATTATTTGTCCTCTGATTTGACAGAGAAGAGTTTCGAGGAAAAGTGTGTCAGAGATTGATAATTCCAATGTTTCACCATGATCAGACTGTACAAATTCATTGCTATAAATAGGCAGGGCATATGTGGATGTAATAAGTTCAATTTCTTTTTTAACCATCTTCACAAAATCCAAATTTTCTAGCAGTGCATTGTTCATTTTCCAAAGACCCTTTCCTCTTTGTTGAGTGCTTTTTTGAATTGATAGAGTGATTATGTTGTGATCACTTCTATAGGCATTATGTATTTGTGACTGTGGATTTAATGCAAGGATATCTTCAGAAATTAAAAAATAGTCCAATCTTGATCTTTTACACGGTCGCTCAGTTCTCCAAGTAAACCTTTTCCTATCCGGATTTTGTTTACGCCATATGTCAGACATAATATTATTTTTAATAAAGTTATTAATAATGGTGTTTGCTTTTGAGTTCCGAGCTTTTACATAGTTGTAATTATCCAAGTCTGTTAATGAGACATTCCAATCCCCTACCCATATTTCATTATCATTAGACATGTTCTGAACTTTTTGAAATAAATTGAGGAACCAGGCAGGCTCATCACTATTGGGACCATAGATGTTAATTAAAAAAATATTCCTCAGATGTGTGATATCCAGTTCTAAGATAATATATCTTCCTTCTGGATCCCTGATGCATTGTTTTATTGTATATTCGAAGGTTTTATTTAACAGAACTGCCACTCCCCTACTGTTTGTTGAGTTTCCGGCCAGAATATAATCTATATTCCATTCCTTAATAAGGAGGTTGTGATCTTTTTGAGTCAGGTGCGTTTCTTGCAGACAAATTATATCTGGCTTAAGATTTTTGCAGTACTCAAAAAAATCTATTCTCTTGTGTTGTTGTCTGAGGCCACGTACATTTGCGGAGACAATGTTAAGATTTTCACCCCCCATCATCATAAGAGAACCGACTGCATCTCACCACTGAACTGTCATGCTTGAAAACAAATCCATACTGAATCATAAAACGGAATAATAAAGAAAGAGCAAGAGTCTGGAGAATGTCCAAATTATAATAGCAAGATGAAGATTTGCTAAGACTTACTCTCTCTAAGACCATTCCTGTACAAGGATTGTGCTAGAAGGTAGCACAAAAGAGCTCTATTATAAATAAATATTACTGGGAGCAATTTGAGTTAAGGATGATCTATATCTGAATCAATGTTTCGAATGTAATTGTATAGATAGAAGTAATATGTTGAAAGTGTATCAGTTCCAATTCAGAACTCAATACATAAGCATGATAAAAGGAAAGGAAAGGAAACAAAGTCCTATTTTGAAATAAATAATATAATTAAATTCAAACATAATTCAAACATAACATGTAACATATAAATCAACAATTTTCAGAAACTCTCATCAAATATCCAATTGTATTTCACAATTACAACTTTGAGATGGATATGTACTTTTTAAACCAAATAGAGAAAAGATTAACTTAAATGAATGTAGAAAAATATTCTAACTTTCGATATGTACAAGTTATAAGTTCAGATTGCCAGCTGCAGTATTCTTTTTGAGATACTGTCTCCGTTTCATTTTGACAATTTAAAGGTTACCAAGTGTATTATCATGAAACCAAATGCCAAAATCTAAAACAGTATAGGGATACATTTCCATTGATAAAATGATACACAAAGTGTCGAAGGTGGGTTTGTACTATGAAGTTGGTGTATTAATAACTGATTGTTATAAAGAATTTTCCATGTGAAAAAGAAATATACAGATCGATTTCCTGTATTCTTATTGTTGTACCCTTAGATTGTCTGCAGCCGTCATACTATAACCTTATTGTAAATGAAAAATCATATGCAAGAGATGGTTAACCTCCATCTTTGATCTTATATCATCCAATTACAGTTCACTTGTAAAATGTAACCTCAATCAATGCTGCCAGCACCCTCAGTATAGTTACATTAAGGGTGAAAGGGGAAAGGCCTATATCCAGAATGTATGGTTACATAGTAGTATACAGTTTTTACCCAAGTTGGGGAAAGTGATTTCAGTCTCTACAAGAAGAGAACAAATAAGTGTTGCCAACTCTAAGCATGAGAAAAAGGGGAAAGGCCTATATCCAGAATGTATGGTTACATAGTAGTATACAGTTTTTACCCAAGTTGGGGAAAGTAATTTCAGTCTCTACAAGAAGAGAACAAATAAGTGTTGCTAACTCTGAGCATGAGAAAAAGGGGAAAGGCCTATTACCAGTATGTACATGGTATGATGACATTGTAGTATACAGGTTTTACCTAAACTGGGGAAAGTGATTTCGGTCTTTGCAAGAAGAGAACCAAAAAGTGTTGCCCACTCTGAACATTGAACTGCCTCAACGCAGTATAAGGTTGTATGCCTAATTTTTAGAAATTGTTATCCCAAAACGGGGAAAATGACTTCAGTGCATGTGGAGTAGGATGAAATAAATGTAGCCGAAATTCAAGGATTCAATTGACTCAGGATAATATAAAGGTTTTAAGGCCACTTTTAAGGTTAAAGTGTAACTCCACCTTCAAAATTAAAAAAGATATGTTGTAGAGCTCAATCTCACCTTTCATAGGACACCTTGATTACAATTGTACTCTGCAGATAAACTGAGATAATACCATTTAAAGGTAACTGTATGGGGGCTGCCATGTTTATTCAGAGGGAGCCTAATTAGTGATGTTAATTAGATGCGTGTGATGACTTGCTGTGATGACTTCCTGCCTAGTGAGGGAGCTTATGGGCTAGCTCTAGTGGGCCCAGGGTCTGACACTTAGATTTCAGGCTAGGGGCCAGAAAAGGTCTTTTGACAAAAACTATTGGCCAAAAATAGGATTTCTGGTTATTATACATACTATTTTGGGCCCCTAGTTTGAAAAATCTAGGAGCCCACAGCAAAATCTAGGGGCACATTGCCCCTTGGAAAGATGAACCCTGAGACTGTGGACAGCTCACAACTTGAGCGCAAAGATGGTGAATTGTCAAGCTTTTGGATGCAACTATGATTCTCCAAATAAGCGCATGTACCATTGAAACATGATCAATATACGGTCAATAGCAAAATTCAAAATGTGTTATATTTGCTGTATTTCTCTGTAAACTGTAGGCATTAGTTTAGAAGTAGATGTAGATTAGCATTAGCATCTTGTAAAATAAGTTGAATATACCATTGATATAATTTTATGTGTTTGTGTGACACAGTAAATGGCCACTGCCAAGGAGGTTTTCCATATCTGCCTGTAAATCCACTAAGAATGAGGCACATTTTTCTGAAAACATTTCTTTATCTAGAGGCTGTAGACAAGGGGACCCCATCTCCCCATATCTCTTCGTTATCTGTGCAGAGGTTCTTTCGCATGTCATAAGAGAAAATCCCGACATTAAAGGTATAAAAATCGGAGAAACAGAAATTAAGCTATCGCAATACGCGGACGACACAACCATATTCTTAGACAAAGACAAAAATTCCTTAAAATGTGTAATGGACGTGTTGCGATGGTTCAATAAGTTATCCGGGCTTGCAATTAATAAAGACAAAACCAAGGTTATTAAAATTGGGGCGACACGGGACAGGAAGATACCTTGGGAGGGTCAATTTGGCCTGAACTGGACACACACTTTTGAGGTTTTAGGAATATATTATGATGTGTTTAGATTGAACGACCTTACTGAAATTAACCTTGACTTCAAAATTGAAAAAATTAAGAAGCTGATAAGAACTTGGAGTTCCAGACAATTAACACCCTATGGCAAAGTTACTATTGTCAAATCGCTTCTTTTATCTAAAATAACACATATCCTCCTGTCCCTACCAAGTCCCAAACCTTCTAAGATTAAAATGATAGAGAGTATTTTTAATTCCTTCATATGGAGTGACAAGCCTGCTAAATTCAGTAAGCATATCCTTGAAGCGGATATAGCTGAAGGAGGTTTAAAATTACATAATCTCACACTGTTTGATAAAGCTCTGAAACTTGGATGGCTGCGGAGATATCTCACTTCTAACGGGAAGTGGAAGGTCTTCTTAGACATTGAAGATTTCCATGAGATATTCAATTATGGTCCTGATTATGTCGAACGAATGGTTGAAATAATTGATCTGCCTTTTTGGCAAGATGTATTATCAGGATTACAAATACTATATAAAAGTTCCGTTTGTAACGAATTATCTGTTGTTTGTTTAACACCCTTATGGTACAATAATTCATTAAGATTACCTATCAAACCAGGATGGTTAAAAAATGGTATTACAACTATAAGTGACGTTCTGAATGAAAACTGTTTATCCCTCTCTCTTGAGGAATTTCAAGAAAAATATGGTATCATTTCTAACTTTCTTGAATACGGTGGCTTCACTCTGACCTTGAAACTTTTTCTTGATGTTAGAGAAAAACCTTCATTTAATGTCACAAGGCCAGCGAATTGTTTATTAAACTCTATTCTTTGTAGAGACTCAAAAGGCATTTCAAGACTGTATAAATCGCTTCTAGGAAAGAGAAACGATATAACTACCAACATATGTCAAAAATGGTATGACAAGGCTAACACCATCCTAAGTGCTTATGAAGTTAGAAACTCATTTATTCTAACAAACAGATTAATCGATGACATTTACTTAAAATACATTCATTTCAGAACGTTACACTATAGGTTCTTCACTAATGATGTTCTAGTTAAATGTAAAATCTTAGTAGATGACACCTGTTCACTATGTAAACTAGAAAAAGACAGCAATTACCACATGCTTATAGACTGTGTCAAAGTACGAGAGCTATGGACCAAAGTAGAAAGATGGATTCAGTCATTGGGTATGGTTGATTATCACCTAACTGATAGGAAAAAAATCCTGGGGGATTTGGAAAATAGCTGGCAAATAAACATTATCTTGCTAAATGTCAAAAAGACAATTTACAAAGCCAAGTTGGATTGTAAAAAACCTACCTTATTACATGTGCAACTCAATCTGAGACAAGTCTATAAGCATGAATATTATAAGAGTATCATAAATGACAAACAAGTATTATTTGAACGTAATTGGTCTTTATTACTCAACTTCTTTAAGTACAAAACATAAAGCTGAACAACATACTCTTCAATTGGGCATAAAGCCTTTTTCCTACTTGATATATATAGCACAATCATCAAGCTCTTTCAAATACATATATATCTCTTTGCATTTGTATTTATTTCTTTTCACTATAATTTTTATAAAAATATGTTGCGATTACTATGTATGTTACACCTGTTTTTTTCTTGCAAGAACTGAATAAAAGAGTTATTGAAAAATAAAAAGAATGAGGCACACAAATAGATGTTGTCCCCACAAATGTCTCTGCTTAAATGAATAAAATCCTTTACCTGTTGTAAATGAGTAATCAAGTTAATAGCTATTATGAATTAGTATTAAAATACCAATATTACAGTACAATTAGTAGGTGGTTTCTTGGCTTTCTGGTTTCATTATTGTAATTCATTTGCTTGTGGTTTCCTAACATGCTGAGTAGCTAGCCTGACTGCAATTTGTAGTAGCTGCGCCCAGAGGATGTGTATTGCAGTTAACCTCCTGGGTATAAAGCTTAGGATACCAGAGTACATTAAATTCCTTTGAGAATAATGTGTATTGCAGTCAATTCTTTAAAGGCTAACGCTGACAATACACTCACAGCTTACAAATTGAAAACTTTCATCACAAGATTACAGTGTCTGAACATTGTAGGAAATAGTAAATGCCAGTCTATTTTATAAACAGGTAGAATTTCTTGAGCCCTAAAGCTCATCCATAACCCTTTTACTACAGGTCTCTTTCCCTCATTGCTTTTGCCAAACAGAACCTGGTATACCTCTAGAATAGACAGGTACACACTGGGACATAGTGCCTCTGTTTGTTTTCTGATACACCACTTTCCTCTTTGCAAATCATATACTTATAAGAGCATGTGCTAGTGTATTCAGTTCTGTAGAGCTCCAGAGCTCCAGCCTGCATGTAGCAGTATGATGTCACTTCCTGTCTCTGATAAGCTCCAAGATGGTGCCTCCATGAACCAGCTGAGGCAGTGAATTTGCTGCATTTTGCAAGATACAAACTTGAATATCTCAGTCAATTTGCGGAGTACAATTATAATCAAGGTGTCCTGAGAAAGGTGACATTGAGCTCTACAACATATCTTTTTTAATTTTGAAGGTGGAGTTACACTTTAACTATCAAACTGGGGAAAGTTATATATGCTGCAGTATCGATTTTTGATAGAAAATGTGAGATTGAGATTTTAATAAAAGTGACAGCATTGTCAGTATCAAGAATTCAAAGACTCCAGATAGTATAAAATTTTAAGGCTACTTTTTAGGTAAACATCAAACTGAGGAAAGTTATATATGCTGCAGTATAGATGTTTGGTAGAAGATATGAAATTGAGATTTTAATAAAAGTGACAGCATTGTCAGTCTATAAAATACAGATACCCATATTTTCCACTTACAAACCGGAAAGTAGTAATGACCTATGTAAGTACGAATGAAGGGGGTTGGCAACATTGACAGTCTCATTAGACTAAACTCAAATCATTATACAAAGGAAAAACATTTGAGTATTTTACAAAACAAAAACTGCTACCTAATTAGCACTTTACCAGTTGAACATACATCATAAATTATCATGGCTCAAGAATCTTGAGACTGGTAGTACAGCAGTGTACTTTGCATCCCTCGCCCAAGCAACTGGGAAAAAATGAGCATAGGCTCATGCTGAGCTTTTTCCACAAAAAATCAAATAGACAGGTACAAGTACCTATATACCGATGCAGTGTACCTGAGAAATCTTTCGAAACACAATAAATAACAATAGAATGAGATGAGATCCATAGTTTAGTAGCATTTTGTGCGTTGAGTTAGGGGTTAAGAGTTGTATTAAGTCAGAATCGACAACCTGTCTATTTCCAACTGCAGACTTTACTAGCCTTCCTCATTGTGCAAGTTACTGATTCTGCCCCTCAAGTCAAGTCACTATATCGTTTAACTTTGGATATTGGATATTTGGACTTGTTATACCTCTTTAAAAATGATAGAGTTTGTTAACATTCCTTCTGAGGATTTTCGCAACCTTGTTTGCATCTATTTTCTTGATGCATGAAATTGTGTTGAGTATTTTCACCACGTCTGTGGGTTTGGATTTTACTTGATAAGATATGACTTGAGAGGGGCAGTTTGACTCCAAAACCATCTTTTCAATAGGTATTTGACGAACTGTTTCAAGCAGGGCTGGACTGGGGTCACAGATTTGGGTGGAGATGCCTATGTAGCCGTTTATGTGGTAGTCTGTGAAAAGTTGAGCTGAAGTCAGATCCCTGTCAAAATTTAACAGATGCACTGGATGATCAGGTTCAATTTTGCCTTTAAGGAGTTCTATTCCATTCTCTAAATCGCCAGTACTATAGATTCTGACTGGTTTGCTACATGATTTGGCTAGGTCAATAAAGTCACACATAACCTGTTTTTGTGTGTCAATAGGCACTGTAACCAAGGAGCTGTCCAACCCCAGCCCACCGATACCAGCTACATTTGGGTTCCTCACTTCATTGAAGCAAAAGTCATAGTATTCCTGAGATACTTGCCTGGCCATGTAAGGGGTCACCCCTAAAGCTATTCTCAATGCTGGGTCTTTGTATGACTCTTTGATCTGCTCAATGTCTGTAGTTGGGTCACTGATTTCTGTGATGATACTCTTCATAGTGAAAAGGCGTAACTCTCTTTGGATTAGAGGTAGATCTTTCATGAAACCTGTGTGGCTTTCTGCCTGATAAAGAGATTCTACGTCACAGCTAGTATCCACTAGAGCCACTATCTGACCTCCCCTTCTAGAGCCTGAAATATTTCCTGCCTCAGACAAGTACACCATGATCTCCGTGATAGTCTTCCAGTGGAACAACTCGGAGATCCTGGTTGGGTACAAAGCTGAATACTTGGCTTTCTGAGGAAGGGAATATATCCTATCTAACTCTTTGAGGAAATAGATCTCTTTCGAAGAGAAGTCAGATACGCTCAGTTTGTGTAGACCCAAATTCCTGACCCTATCAATCAGTTCACTGGGACCTGATACCCCGAAATCCTCCTGTAGGAGACTCACAAACTCTCTATGTCTGGCTAGCAATAAATCCCTGTGAAGAAGTGGGACATACCCTCCATTACACCTTATAATGTCCCCCGGCCAATGATAATCATGACACCTCCAACATGTTTGGTCCCCGATGACACCCCACCATACAGCGCCCAAGTGCTCTGTTGCCAAATGAGCCTTTAGATTTTTATTCTCCTCCCCACATATTCTGCATTTCCGAATGAATCTGACCTTATTTGCTTTCAGAATTTTCCTGCTTTCCATTTTGGAAGAGAAAGCTACACTGGGGGGAGTTCTTTCTACTTGTGAGGTGTCTATCGAGGGCCCTCCTGACCATGTTCTCCTCAGATTACCATCGCTGTCAAAATCAAATACCACACTTCTTCTCCTGTGTGAAGGCCCCCCTGAGAGGTCTGTTACATTGCTTGTAACTTTTAACTTCTTAAACCTTTTGTTCATTTGAGATCTTTGCTCATCAGTCATGTGGCCACTACTCGTACTACTGCCCTCATCATCATCTAGGTCCCACACTATATCTTCTCTCTTGAACTTCTTGGGTTTCGGCTCAGTTTCTAGCTTGAGTTGGTGTATACCAGTTGTCACCTTTTCTCTAATCTCTGCCAAACGAGAAGTATTAAGGGGTCGTTTCCTTAATCTATGAAGATTGCCTTCATTGCTAGTCTGTGGTGTAGGGGGGGTTTGCTCGGGTATAGGTGAATTTACTTTTTGTTGCCCTGCCGGCCACATTCTGGACACTATGTCATCTGGTAGAGTTTTCTCTGTCAAGAGTTTTTTAGGTGTGAGTAATGGTAACTGGTGAGACTGCATATCAGATGAAGTTAGATCCATAATCTCATGACCCATTCTGTTCTCGAATTCCACTGGGCCACTTGTGGAACAAGTTGGGGTACAGTGGAGCATTTTTGGGATCTCAATCGAATCTTTTAGGCGACTGGAAGTGTCACTTGTATAATCAGAGTCCCCGATCGGCTCAGATGGAGAAAGGTTAAATTCCTTCCTTTTACAGTCTCTCATAGTTCTCTCACTATCTGCCTGTGTCAAATTTAGGGCGGGTATATCTGTACTGGCATTTTTAACAAAACCAGTGAAGTCAGGTATGAGTGGCAGCAAGCCAGTATGGAAGTTCTTTCCTGCACTGTTGGTTTTCTGCACCGAGTTCCTCAGCCACACTATCTCAAAATCTTTATTTTCAGACTGGTGCTGTGGAAATTCTGACTTTCTTTCCTCTATGAATGTCTCTAGTCTTCTCTTTCTATCAGAGTCTTCTTCCAAATCGATTGGATGACACTTAAAGGGGACTCGAAGTGTCCTCAGTAGACCCATGCGCCTTCCTGATTGGTCACTTCTTCTCACAGGGAGAACATGAATTCCGTCTCTGAATTCTAGGTGTAGGAAGGGGGGGATGTCGTAGTCTTCCTCGTCACTGTTGAGGTATACTGAATCCGCCATATTAATGAGTGCACCTGTTGTTAGAGAAAAATAGATTAGTGAGTTATTATCTATATCAACAGGCAGGACAAGGACACACATTAGTATTTTAGGTTTTAGATATGGTAGAAATTAGGTGCCAAATGATAGTTAGAGATAAAGACCGTGCAGTAAGTTAGAATAGTGATCTTCCCAGGCACACTGCAGTGTAAAAAAAAACACAAAAAAAAACAGCCCGCGTCAAATGAGAACACCTAGGAATTTGCTTGCTTGGCTCTCAACTCAGCCAGTTGTTTGGCTCTCAACTCAGCCAGTTTATCCCAGTACTTCTGTTCAATAACTTTTAGGTTAATCCACTTGTGATGTACTTCGAATTTCTTCTGGATCCAGACATCCCCTTTGGGATTGTCTCTAACCCTGGCCATACACTGCTCTTCATCCTTAATCATGTCTTTAATGGCGTGATAATCTTTCCTGCGCTGTCTGGCTCGGGGTGCTAGATCAGTTTTGATTGAATAGGTGGAATCATGGTCTTTGTTGTATTGGTATAGCACTCCAGACTTCCTTAAAAAGGTTAGTCTGTCGTCCCACCTAACAAAGGCAATGATTATGGGTCTCTTATTCTTTGTGGGGTCCCCCACTCTATGTGCATTTTTAATTGTCCAAGAGTCTAAAGCCACCTTTTCCAAACCCAGTACATCCACACCGAAAGTTTTGATTGTTTCCCATGTGTTCTCATTTGCAGGCTCCTCTAGGCCATACACCCAAAGGTTCATCTTCCTAAATAGAACAGTAGCCAGCCACCCATTTTTGGGATTCAGGTTAACCCGAGAGCTAGAAAATTTCCGTTGGTATCATGTTTTAGGCCCACACTTGGGGCATACCGCCAGGGTGGATGTAGACTTCAGAAGTGGTGCACATCTTTTTTATGGGGTCATGTCTTAGACACCCCAATATATGTTAAAAGCCCCCAAAATGGTCAAAATAATAGGTATAGGGGTAGGAAAGGCACCCTAAAACACTCATAACTCAGCTTAAACCAAACATAGGGATGAGTGTTTGGTATCAAAATGTTGGTATGAAAGAGAAGTATCTTTTGAAATAGTAAACACATAACTAACTCAATCCCATGATGTAATAAAGGTC
Organism: Maea johnstoni; assembly: GCA_963942565.1. NCBI lineage: Eukaryota > Metazoa > Annelida > Polychaeta > Spionida > Magelonidae > Maea > Maea johnstoni. The sequence goes on from OZ012693.1 coordinate 813,984, forward strand.
ATTCAAGGTCAAAATGGCTGCCAAATCAAGAATCTGGGATTTTCCCACATTCTATAGTTTCCGTTTATAAACTTCTCAGTTTTTTTTAAGGTATGTATTTCTTTTTTGTAGCCACTTTTTCTAAAGGAATGTCTTTTAATGGAATTGTTGAACATTTTAGAAAGTTCATTGACTAGAGTTGTAAGTCCAATTTTGAGCTGTAAGGTACAAAGTAGGGTACCAAGCCCACCTGGAGACCCCCAAAAGTGCCTAAAATGGTAAGAATTTGAAAACTAAAATGATTGTATCTTAAGTTTTATAAGTAGGAAGGGAGCAGATGATGCACCAAAACATCAGGTTTAATTTTCTCCTCAATCTGGAAGATGATGGAAAAATAATAGTGAAATTAAGGGGTCGTTGAAGGTCAAATAAAGGTCAAAATATCATTTTTTCCCTAAAAAATTCAAATTTTGATCAAGAGATTTTGATGAAGTACTTGTGTTTTGTCATTATATAATTTCCAAACCAAGTTAACACAATAATTGACAGATAATTAATCTCAACTATGGTCCAACAAATCATTTTCTACCATTTACCGGTGAAAATGAAGTAGTTTTAAGTCAATATGGAGGTGTGGAATGTGGCATTTGGCTATTCAATGCTTATGATAAGTGTTTATGGACGGGTTATGAGAAAGCGCTAGTATGGGACCACTGTTTAGGTCATAAAAGTTGTGTGCACCAAACATATTAGGCATTGTTTGGTATCAAAATGTTTGTTGTAAGACAGTCTTTCCATTCCATGCAACCAGCCTAGGCTAGGGTCTATTGTTGTGATACTAGAGGTCATTCAAGGTCAAACTAACCCCAATTTCATGATTTAAGGCATTTTGTCTTTGAATTTTCCATTAAGCAGATTATCAAATTCTCCTAGAATACATATTTTATCCTGGAAATATTTTATTAGGTGAGAAATAATTTTTAAAAGGATTCTGAGACATTTCTAGGTCATTTCAAGAGAAAGTCTGGACCAATCTGGAATATTTAGGGACCAAAATAGAAAAAATGACTGATTACAGGTGCACTCAAATATTTAAGTGAGGCAGCGGAAAGTTGACATAACAGATCGAGTCACATCTTATGGTATGTGAGCTTTCATTTTCAATAGGGAGAATAAGCCTTTTTACTTGTGACATTACTTGCCTATTGTGTTTGTCATGTAAGATTATGAAGGCAGTGTAAAATATCACTGAGATTTAAGGAAAAAATGAAGGTCAAATAAAGGTCAAAACGTCATTTTTTTCTCTTAAAGATTCAAATTTTGATGAAGAAATTTTGATGGAGTAGTTGTGTTTTGTTATTACATAATTTCCTAACCACATTACCACAATAATTGACAGACCAGATACTTTAAATATGTTTTACCAAAACATTTTTACCCTTTACCTGTGAAAATGAAGTAGTTTTAAGGTAATATCCAGATATGGAATGTGCTATTGGACAATTCATGCCTAAATTAATTCTTTAAGATTGAGCTGTGAGAAAGTGCTCGTATGGGACCACTGTTTAGGTCATAGAAAGTGTGAGCACCAAACATTATAGGCATTGTTTGGTATCAAAATGCTTGTTGTAAGACAATCTTTCCATTTCACGCAACTTGCCTAGGAAGGGGTATTCTGCTGTGATATTAGAGGTCATTCAAGGTCAAACTAACCACAATTTCATGATTTAAGGCATTTTGTCTTTGCATTTTCCATTTAGCCGCTTATTAAATTCTCCTGGAATGCATATTTTCTCCTGCAAATATTTCAGGTGAGAAATATCTTTAATAAGAATTCTCAGACATTTTTGCAGTTACTTCATGACAAAGCCTGGGTTTAATCTTGAATATTTAGGGGTCAAAATGACGAAATGTCTGATTGTGCACCCAATAGTTAGTGAAGCTGCAGAAAGTTGACATAATAGATTCATATCTTATGGTACATCCTTTCATTTTCACTGGGGGAAATAAACTTTTTAACTTGCCTTTTGTGTTTTCACAAACAAGTAAAGACTGTAAAATATTACTGAGATTTAAGGAAAAAATGAAGGTCAAACAAAGGTCAAATAGAGTATTCATGACTCTGGAGAAAATATCTGTAATACTGCAGTTGCATCTTGTTCAAATGAGTAATTTTTATTCACCTGGAAGGAATATTTGACAATCATGAACTAAAGAAACGATTAGCTTACAACTTAAATAACATTTTCAGATAAGAACAAGTTGCTTTTTATCTATTTGGAGGTCAAAGACTGAGACTGCCAGGAGTTTACCTAGAAGCAACTTCTGAATTGTTCTAAAAAAACAAGACCAATATTGACTTTTAGTGTCTTTCATGTTCAACATACCAAACTTTATACACAAGGTTTAATAGTATGCCTTCTCAAAAGAGAATTGGCAAGGGAAGAATCAGCTTGGCAACCTCCTAATGAAAGTTAGAGAGGAGATAAAGAGAAACAATTACTAATAACACTACAACAAGCAATAGACTTGAACAGAGCAGTGGTGAGATTTTATTTGCACAATAAGAAATACATGGTTTTTGACCCTCCACATTTCCAATAGACATAGCTCCCTTTGGAACAATAACATTGTATAATAGGCAGTGAAGCATCACCTATTAACAAAACATTCAGCTTCATAACGGTGGAATTTTTCTACATCATTTCTTATTATCTATCATCTACCCTAAGCATAAAATTAGGTTTTTAGAGAAAGTGACTCCTGATGAAAGCTTTTTGTCAACCAATATCATTGGTATGAATTGAAATCATATCCATCGCTCGTAGCTCCACTTCGAATGATAACACCTACTACATGCCGAAAAGCAATATCAACTGTTGCAATATAGTGGTACGAGACACCATTTTCTTTATCAACTTGACCTGGTCAACTTCATATCCTCGATATGTATTGCAATCATATCCATCGCTTGTAGCTCCACTTCGAACGATAACACCTACTACAGGCCTAAAAAGATTTCTCAACTGTTGCAAAATAGTGGCACGGGACGCCATTCACTTTATCAACTTGACCTGATTCCGCAGTCAGATCAATTATTGAATTAGGATTTTTCAAATGTCTGGAATACTTCTGATAAAGATTGATTACCTCAATGACTCCCTTGATATGTGGTATAAACATTTCCGTTGCTTGTAGCTCCAATTCGAACGATAACACATATTACAGGCCGAAAAGCAATATCAACTGTGGCAAAATAGTGGCACGAGACACCATTTTCTGTATAAACTTGAACTTGTTCCGCAGTCATACCAAGTATTGAATTGGGATTTTTTAAACGGCTGGAATACTTCAGATAAGGATTGATTACCTCAATAACTCCTTTGATATGTGGTATAAACATTTCCGTTGCCTGTAGCTCCTATTTGAACGATAACACCTATTACAGGCCGAAAAGCAATATCATCTGTTGCAAAATAATGGCATGAGACGCCATTTTCTTTATCAACTTGAACTTGTTCCGCAGTCATACCAAGTTTTGAATTAGGATTTTCTAAACGGCGGAAATAATTCTGATAAAGATTGGTTATCTCAACGACTCCTTTGACATGTCGTATTAACATTTCCGTTGCTTGTAGCTCCACTTCGAATGATAACACCTTTTTCAGGCCGAAAAGCAATGTCAACTGTTGCAAAATAGTGGCACGAGACGCCATTTTCTTTATCAACTTGAACTTGTTCCACAGTCATACCAAGTTTTGAATTAGGATTTTCTAAACGGCGGGAATACTTTTGATAAAGATTGGTTATCTCAACGACTCCTTTGACATGTCGTATTAACATTTCCGTTGCCTGTAGCTCCACTTCGAATAATAACACCCTTTTCAGGCCGAAAAGCAATATGAACTTTGGCAAAATAGTGACACTCTTCCGAAGCCATACCAAATATGAAAGTAGGATTTTTTAAATGACGAGAACATTTCTGATAAAGATTGTTATCTCGGAAAATATCCTTGATATGTATTATAAACATTTCCGTCGCTTGTAGCTCCACTTCGAACGATAACACCTATTATAGGCCGAAAAGCAATATCGACTATGGTAAAACTATGGCTCGAGACGCCATTCACCTTTTTATTCTGAACATGATAGTTTTACTGTTCAATATCAAGATTCCTTGAGTGAGAATAACAGTTTGGTGTAATATGAACTTCAAAAGGACATCTACGGACTCTGGTCTCTCTATTTCAATTGTCTGTAGCTCCACTTCGAACGATAAAGCCTTCTACAAGCCGAAAAGCAAACTTATCTCCGTCATAACAATTGCCCGAGACGCCATTTTCTTTTTTTTTTTTTCTCAACAAAATGTGTCTGTTTATTGTACTGTATCACGTTTCCCTGAGTGATAAAGATTGCTTGGTGTAATAAGGCGTTCAAAAAGGACATCTTCGGACTCCGTTTTTTCTATTTCAATCGACTGTAGCTCCACTTCGAATGTTAACACCTACTACAGGCCGAAAAGCAAAATTAGCTGTGTCATAATATTAGCTCGAGACGCCATTTTTCCTAGCAGTGAGAATATGATCACATAGTATATTGTATCATGATTCATCGAGTGAAGAAAATTGTTCGATGAAATATAACTTTCTTAATGGCATCTCTAGGCTTTGGCCATAACATTTCTGTTGCCTGTAGCTCCACTTCGAATGATAACCACGGTTACGGGTCGAAAAGCAATATCAACTTTGGCATAATAATGGCTCGAGACGCCATTTTCCTCATCACGCCGAACTTGTCATTATAGTGCACTGTATTGTGATTCCTCGAGCGACGATGGTGAATCGTTGTAAAATGGCGTTCAAAAGTGCATCCTCGGACTCTTTCCTAGATGTTTCCATTGAGTGTAGCTCCACTTTGAACTATAACTGGGCTTTTAGTCCGAAAAACATAACCATAATCAGCCTAGTGAAAACATCAACAACATCGAGTTGCTTCAGTTTTACAAAACGTTCAACGAACGTTTTCTCCTTATGTAGACGTAACCATACCTACAATGGAACTTTTAATAATTTATTGTTTAATTAAATAATTGTTAACGTCCTTAATATATCTAATGACTTTTATAATCCCAAGTACATTCATATTTACTCTTAAAAAAAAAATTACATATAAGGATAATGGAGAATCATTGGGACAGGCGAGTGATTCAGTCATAAACGTTTCGTGAACGTTCGTCGAAATAAACGCAGTCACTGCGCCTCGTTGTGGGTTGATGTGACGAATTTTGAACTACGCACATGGTCCTTTTCCTGTCCACACATCAAGAAAATTGTGGAAAACCTGGGCACTCATATCTAAGATGGCTGAACAACATGACGAACCACCCGAGGAACAACCCACGGCTAGGCCTATCGAGGACTTCAGAGCTATAAATGAGGCCTTTCAGAGCAGAACCAAGATTACACATGAGACAATTGGTCGAGCATGGCTTGTGTATATGGAGCACCATCGGGACCCCATCTCCAAACGTCGACGTGAAATCCTTGGGTCCATAATAGACCTAATACCTCAATGGAGGGAATTGGCGAGTAGTGCAGAGGTCGTGCTAGGAAAGGGTGACATGGTGGAACATGAACCCTTATACAGGCTTATCAACTCAGTCAATTGGCCAAACCCAGATCCTGTATCCTATACAATGATAACTAATGAGTTGACAAGACTGATGGATATGGTGGAAAAACTGATAGACGACGACACTCGCCTTTCCGCAAGAGATGCTTCTCGGATGCAGTTGGAACTACTACATCATGGCCTGCTACCCGTCAAGGTTGATGAGGACGTGAAATACTCCGAGGAGGAAGCTGCAGCAATGGATCTCGACCCATCGCATCCTGGCATCATGTATGAATCAGGCAACTCCCGAGATGGTGCTGTACATCCACTGGACATGTTCCCCCCTGAACAACAGTCGTCCGGCTCTGATGAGGACGACATCAAATGGGAAGTGCTCAACATGAAAGCAAGGGCAGAGGAAAAGTAGAGAACTTTTAGCAGCTAATATGGTGCTGAAGGAGGATTCCCCAACATACAGCAGTACAATGAACAATGTTTGATATTTATCCAAAGGTCGTAGGGATTTTTTAATTTTCTTCCTAGTATAACTGTATTTGGACATTATAACAGGTGATTTGTTGTAATTTGTTAGGTTGTGTTAGACTGTTGCAAGGTTATAAATAGTTAGGTATTTATCCAAAGACTGTATGGATCCATTATTTTTCTTCTTAGTCTAACTGTATTTTGACAATGTAATATGTGATTTGATATAACAGGTCAAGTTGTGTTAGACAGGTGTGAGGTTATAAACTGGATTATTGTTTTCTAGATATTACAAAACATAGCATAAAAACAAATAGGAAACTAAAGTATTGGTCGTAAAAGACAAAGATTTAAATCCACTTTCTGTCAAATTGAAAAGATTCTTGTTCTTGCCTTCCCATTTTCCCATTTTTTCCTTTGAAAATGCATATCAAAGAGTTTATTTATCAATAGTCATACATAGGTGTTATGGTCTGATGAAATGTTTGAAAAGGCAAAGATTTGTATCTACTCTTTTCCCATTCTAAAAAAGGTAAATAGTTATTTCAGAAAAGTAAAACAAAAAGAGAGTTTTTATCTAAAATCAATATTCTATTGTCAGGTAATACAATGCTTTAAGCGAACAAGCTGTACATGCCTCAGATGGTACTTTAACTATTTTTCTTTTCCTATTCGCCTTGTAACTCATTAAGTTGGGAGTCATAATTTACACTGAACTGCTGTACATGCCTCAGATGGTACTTTAACTATTTTTCTTTCCCTATTCGCCTTGTAACTTATTAAGTTGGGAGTCATAATTTACACTGAACTGCTGTATGTTGGCAACAACAAACTACTAAGTTTGTCACTTAAAACAATTTGTCTCTATGGTTTAATCCTTATTCTACACAGGCTACCTAGGGTTAATTCACCTCTTGTTCTGCTTAATTACAAGCAGAAACAACAAACTACTTAGTCGGTCATTTAAAACTATTTGTCTCCATGGAGAAATTCTTACTTTTACACAAGCTTCCCAGTGTTAACTCACCACTTGCTCTGCTTAACTACAAGCAGAAACCAGAAAGTATATGACATTTGCAAACCTTAGTCTAATAATCACAATGGATAGTGATCGAGGATCACTGATATGGAAGAGCAGTGCAATACACATAGTTAGTTGAGTTACATATCTCTGTTAATACAGGATATTGTGACCAACTACAGGTGTAGCTCATCCGCCCTCCTTTGGATTTTTCTTTTTTTTTATTTTCTTTTTCCTTTTGTCTTTTTGTTTTGTCCTTTCTTGGTTAGTATAGCTACTTGGCTTATCCTGTAAAGCTAGCTAGAATCTTGAGTGAAGAGGATTTACTTAATACCTAAATTCTAAGTACTGAGAGAAAGACAACTCTCACATAGCTTCTTAGGTAACTTTGTAAAGCTACTTAGAAATTTTTAGGGAAACACATACTTAATAACATAGCTCTGAGTGTTGAGAGGAAGAAAACTCTCTTATCTTAGTTTATTCTGTAAAGATATTTGGAGTATCAAAGAAAAAAGATATACTTATCTGTAAAGCCACTAAGAATCCAGAAAGAAAAGGACTCACTTAGTATTAAAACTGTTGAGTGCTGAGAGGAAGAAAACTCTCATACAGTTCAGGTATTGTTGGGTAAAATTCATTGTGCACCTCGAGTAAAAGGCCTTATGCAATAATCACACCGAAGTTCTGAGGGCCAAAAGGATATTTTCTTTAAAAAAAAAAAAATTCTTTTGTGAGTGTGTGTTTAAGGTGTAAATACCGACTGGTATAATACTTATAAGGTGTGTACATTAAACTGGTGTACCCTCATCTTGGAGATTGGCAATAAACTCCTATAAGGGTAAGATAACCCTATATAGATATAATATATTTTCAGAGGATCGGTAATAACTATTGGAAGGGAAAGAAAACCCTCCACACGTACAATTTATTTTTAGGGGATATCACCCTTCTGTCTGTCATAAAACTTGCTGGTCAAGAGAAAGACAACTCTTTGTACCAGTGCTAGGCTAATTCAACACGAATTAGGGTAACTAACCCAGAGTAGCTTGTTATACTGTGAACAATATTATCTGCATAAGGTATATAAAATATTAAAAAGTTGACTTTCCTTATATATAATTATCGAATGGTCTTATCTTAAGCTTGGGTAGTATCATTCAATTGGGTCTATTTCCCTTTAAGTATACTACCACCAGATAGATCAACTGGTAATATTATAGGTAAAGCTATCCGAAGGAAATCAATCCGGATTTACAGCTTGAATATCTTATGTTAAAATTGGTTGGTTTATTTATTTTTTGTTTTAATGTTTTGTTTTGTTCAACTGTTGTGTCAAAAACTGTTGTGTTAAAAAAAATGAAAAAGTTCTCCAATGCCAGGAATGGCAATCATGGAATGGGTCATTATATGTTGAAGGTGTTACATGGTGTGGGTTGTCGTGGCGTGCTGGGATGTGATGTGTTCACCCTAATATTCCTTGAGACATGGATACAGTCATTCCCAGTGAGGGAGACCAATTTTAAACTAAAATACTTTAGATACTTAAAACTCTATGAATAAAAATAGTAAAATGAACTTAATCAAAATTGAATCCCTCAATTGCAGAGGTCTTAGGGATATAAAGAAGAGATTAGACCTTTTTGATGATTTTAAGAAAAGAGGGATTCATATAATTAATCTACAAGAAACACATCTTATATCAAATGACCTATTACAACTTAAAAAAATTTGGAACTGTAAATTTTTAATAGCAGGGGAAAATAAACAATCTTTAGGTGTCATGATAATATTAAATAACAATTTTGAATATAAAATTCACAATGTAAATAAAGATCATGGCGGAAGATTCATAATAATAGACTTAGAAATAATCGGAGTTGCCAGATTTCTCATGATAAATATTTATGGTCCAAATAAAGATATTCCCGGTTTCTTTGATAACTTATTTAATATATTAGACAATGAAAATATAAAAAACTGGATAATAACTGGAGATTGGAATCTGGTATTAAACCAAAACTTAGATACTTGGAATTATAAAACAATAAATAATCCTAACTCAACTAATAAAGTTAAACAATATATAAAAAAATATGATCTGATAGATATATGGAGAGACATAAATAATGATAAAAAGAATTTCACATGGTTTAGAACAAACCCAAATAAAGCTGCAAGGCTAGATTATTTCTTAATAACACCCTCAATTTTAAATATTTTGTCAGAACCATATATTAAAATAAAATATAGATCCGATCACTGTAAAATAGGATTAAACTTAATTCATGATAAATCGGAAAGGGGCAAAGGATTATGGAAATTAAATTCGGACTTAATAAATGATTTTACACTAAATAATAAAATTAAAGAGGATATTACTTTAATGATAGAAGTGCACGCATGCACTCCATACAATCCTGCATTCATAAAAAACCACATAAATAACTTTCCGGAATTAATGATATCAATTGAACTATTTTGGGAAATGCTGTTAACTAAGTTAAGAGGATCAATAATATCTTATGCAGCCAAAATAAAAAGGGAGAGACTTCAAAAAGAAAACAAATTAATTTATGAATTAGAAAACCTAAATCACCTATTCATACTTAATATGAATGATAAAAAAACTGAAAATGAAATAAAAATAAAAAATCAAGAGTTAGAAGAATTAAGAGAAATTAAACTTAAGGGAGCCTTCATAAGATCCAGAAGTAAAATGTTAGTTCAGGAAGAAAAACCAAATAAACTTTTCTTAAACTTGGAAAACAATAACTTTATTTCCAAAAATATAAAAGAGTTAATTAATATGGATAAAGAAAAAATAACTGAACCAAATAAAATTCTTGAAGAAATGAGATTATTTTATGAAAAATTGTATGCTAAACAAGAAATAATTAAAATAGAAGACTCTTTATTTAAAAATTTTAAAAATAATTTAAATAAATTAGATGAAAAAGAAAGTTCCAAATTAGATGATAAAATAACATTGATAGAGTTAGAAAATCAGGTCTTCAGCACTGGGAATGGAAAAAGTCCAGGTCCTGATGGTTTCACCAATGAATTTTTCAAAAATTTCTGGGACGTTATAAAACTACCTCTTCTAATTTTAATGAATCATTTTTTTGAATCTCAGAACATTCCGGAGAATTTTTTGTCAGGCATAATTACTTGCATCCCCAAGGGAAACAAGGCAAGGAACAGTTTAAAAAATTGGAGGCCAATTACCTTATTAAATTCAATTTACAAATTCTATTCTGGGATCTGGGCCAATAGAATTAAACAGTTTCTTCCAAAATTAATTGGTGAAAGCCAAAAGGGATTTGTTCAGGGTAGATTTATAGGCGAAAACACGGTTTTAACTTTAGATATTTTAAATGAAACAAAATTCAAAGGGGAGGAAGGCCTACTGATACTAGTAGATTTCGAAAAGGCATTTGATTCCATATCATGGGAATATATATCCAAAACATTACAAATTTTTAACTTCAGTGAAAAAACAATTTCCATAATTGAGAGTCTCCAAAAAAATTCAAAATCCAAGATTTTACAAAATGGGCACTTATCAGAAATTATTACATTGGGGAGGGGATGCAGACAAGGGGATCCTATATCCCCTTATATTTTTGTTTTAGCAGTTGAACTGCTGGGAGAAGCCTTCAGGACCAATTTGGAAATAAAAGGAATAATTGTGGGAGGGGAGGAACATAGGATATCTCAGTTCGCCGACGACACCACTCTGTTTATGCAATTCAATGAGAAGAATCTAAGAATCTGTATGAGTATTTTAAATGAGTTTCATCTGATCTCAGGTCTAAAGATCAATGTTGAAAAAACAAAAGCTATAAAATTTGGTGTGTCAAGGGATAGCAGGATGACTCTATGCGACGACTTAGATCTAGTATGGACTCAGGAATTTACATCCCTGGGTATAGATTATAACATAAAATACTTAAACAGGATAACAGATTTAAATTTAGAAGGGAAACTTAAAGAAATGGAGAAACTAATTTCGGTATGGAAAATTAGAAACCTTACACTAATTGGTAAGATAACAATAATCAAAACTTTATTGATTTCCAAGATAATTCACATCCTGCTATCCCTACCGAGACCAAGTGAAGAATTTTTTGTTAAAATCGAGAAGGTTTTCTTGAATTTCCTATGGCAGAACAAGCCTCCAAAATTTAAACTGTCAAATCTCGAAAAGTTAATAGCATGTGGAGGTTTACAATTCCCGGATCTCAGGAAAATAGATATCGGTATGAAAGCCTCATGGCTGAAAAGACTTTATAAATCAAACACTGGTTGGGCTTCCACACCAATATCATATGGGCTGGACAAAATATATATTTATGGTGATGTTTTCATGCAAAAAAAGACAACTACATTACAAAATCCTTTTTGGAGAGATGTAGTTTATTCTGTACACTGTGTCTATACAAAATCAACATTCAAAAGTTTACAACAGGTTTTATCGGTGCCACTTTGGTTGAACTCACATATTATGGTAGAGAGAATTTACAGTTGGGAAACAAAGGGTATCTATACAATTGGAGACATGCTGGATAAAGAAGGGCACATCCTTTCCCATGATTATGTAAAAAATAATCTACAACTTAAATGTGACTTTCTACTGTACAACCGTTTGAAAAAGAGAATACAGAACAGCATTGGTAATTTACATATAATGTCTGGTGAAAATTTGAGACCGAGATTACCATTTTTACTATATAGTATTGAAGTAAAAGGAAATAAAAATACTTATTTCAACCTACTAGAAAATGGAAATGGAATTCTGAATGAGTTGCAAAATAAATGGTCAGAAAAATTAAACGATAATATAATGCTAGATACAATCTCCAATGCGTTCAAGAATGCACAGAAATTTTCACCCTCAGTGTACCAACACTTTACACAATTTAAGCTGCTCCATAGGAGAATTGTAAATAACAAATTACTTCATAAAATGAAAATTTTAGACAATCCACTCTGTTTATTTTGCAACCAGATAGAAACCATAGAACATATCTATTTAGAATGTCCAAATGTTATCTATATCTGGCATGAGGTAGAAAAATGGATTAGATCAATGCAATTTCCTCATTTTAAAATTTCAGACACAGAAAAAATCTTTGGTGAAAAATACAATAACGAGTTAAAACAACTAGTCATCACCAGCACAAAAGACATCATATATTTCAAGAGAAAATCTGGTGACAACATGTACTTAACAGATGTTAAGAGAGTACTGGTGAAGAACTTGCATATCTTAAAAACGCAGAAAAGTTTGAAACAGAAAGCTGATGGGTTCTTTGAAGAATGGAACACGTTGATTGAAAATTTAAGAATAGACCCGGTAACGAGGGACAGTTGGTATATACTGTAAGCCAATTCTGCATATAGGAATACAATACTATTCACAGATTCTGATCTACCAACAGAGATCAAAAAAAAATATATATATTCTTTCTGTATTTTCTTTATTTTTGAGTTGCTGTAATTATACTGTAGCACAAATTGTGCCCCGTTCATATATATTTATTTATTTATTATTGCATACTTATGGAGAATAAAAATCCTGTTGCATAATGTGTGCAATTTGAAATTAAAAAAAAAAAAAGGTTTAATAGTATAAAAATCATATTACATTTAAAGATTAAAGCCAGTGTAAAATATAGATAGTGTAAAAGTTTAAGGTCAAACTAAGGTCAAAAAGAGTATTTGTGACTTTGAAGCAAATATCTCAATGCAGTAGTTACACTTTGGTAAAAATAAAAAAGCCAGGGTCTTAGTTCACCTGAAAGGAATATTTTCCAATCATGAAGTGGAGGAACTGAGGTAGTTTACAACTACATATTATTAACATTACCAGATGAAATAAGTTGCTTTTGATTGTATTTGGCTAAAATAACTAACTCACATGCTGGCCTTACATATGTCTGCACCAAACATTGAGTACATTGTAAGGCTTTAGGTGACAAATGTCTCTTTAAAGCTTTCGAAGTTGTTTGATGAAAGCTAGGCAGAAGATCATGAATCAAATTAAAGAAATAAGTATCATGAATTTCATATAATAAACTAGGTATGTATCTGTCAGTGGTTCCATTTGTTAATTGGAAACCATATCTGTAATTTTGAATAGTTTGGCATTATCTAAATGGATTTTACCTAATTTTGGTGTATACATCTTTTATTATCCATTACATTAATTCCTAGCTCAGTACCAACCTCTCTGATTGTTAGATATCTAACCTTTATTTGACCTCCAGCACGTGCAACCTAGAGTACATAAAATATGTGTACATACCTTAATCTATTTTGGAAAACAAGCCTATTTAGTTATTTACACACTCCACTATCTGACTTGGTCAATTTAAAAATCCCCATTTAGGATCCAATTCATTTTGTGCTGATGGTCATGCTATCTGTGACTAGTGTATGTGCATTCTTAAATAGTGGTAGCCTTTTGGATTTTTTCAATAAACAGCTAAATAAACCGAATTAAGAATAGTTTAAATAGCAATTCCTATAACCTCTGGGAGAGATTTGACTTATCTAAGACATTAATCATTGACAATATATGCACATCAAAGGAATTTGTAAAAACGCGGACATCTTCTGAAGTGAAAGATTCAAAAACCTATACCAGAGCTCATCTTGACCTTCAATGACCTCTAAACCACAACAGGGACTGTCACACAAGAAAATGTACATAAAATTTAGAGATCATAAGGGGAAGCTAGCATTGTGTTAACAATTCTACCCCCAAAGTTCTGTTTCTATGCATCAAAGAAGCCTAAGATTATTATGGCTGAAGTTGGCTTTACTGCATGAGTTGTGGAAATTATCCTAGGTTTGAAATGAGCTAATTAATCTAGCTGACCTCTAAATTCTCAAAAATACTAAAGTTTGTACTGGTCAATAGTATCAATAAGCTATCCTTGAACTGAATGACTTCCCAATTTTCTGTACAGAGATTGGTAATAAATTTCATTGACAAGTAAACTACAGTAGGAAGTAGGGATGGGGACCGGAAACCGGTTCAAACCGGCCTGAGCATTGCGGTTAACCAGTCAAAAACCAGACCTCCCTCTAAGCGGTTCGGTTTTCTATGCATGCACAAGATTCTTGGAGGCGTAATAAAACTGTCAGCACCTACCTCCTTGCTGGCCTCACAATGTCTGCCAAGCACCACGATCAAACAGCCATTTCAAAATCTCTCAAGTCCGGTACCCTGCCCACTTTCGTATGCTCAGAAGCCTTCTGAGCGTAGAGAAAGTGCCCAGGGAGCTAGTATATACTTTAGGAACTTTCAAGAACTTTCCAGTTCAGGTAAGTTCAGCCACGCATTCCATTGCGTAGTTTCGTATCCAAGAAATGTCATTAATAAACCGTTTAGGAAACCGTAATAAAACCGAACCATAGAAGCAAAACCGAGAACCGAACCGAACCGTAGAATTCTCAATGATCCCCATCCCTAGTAGGAAGACCAAAAAATCTACTTCAATTTCATAAATAATTGAATTATTCCTATGTTTGACCTTTGATTATGTTACCACTGAATTTGAATCAGAAATCGCACTTAGGTAAAACCTTGGTAGTCTCAGTCTTTGACATCGAAATAGATACAAAGCAACTTATTCTTATTATTGCATACTAACTATTCAATTAATTTCATGATTACCAACTATTCCTTTCAAGCGAATGAGCATTACTCGTTTAACCAAAATAAAACTGCAGTATACCGATCTTTGCTTCAAAGTCGAAAATGCTCTTTTTGACCTTTAGACCTTGGTTTGACATTCCATTTTCCCTTAAATCTCAATAATATTTAACGCTATCTTTAACCTTACATGGCAAACACAAATTGGCAAGTTAAAGGGCGTATATGCCCAATTGAAAATGAAAGCTGACATACCATATGATAAAAATGTTGTGTCAACTTTCCGCTGCTAAATTGATATTTGGGTGCACCCAAAATTAGGCATTTCGTTATTTTTATGCCTAAATATTCACAATTAGCACAGACTTTGTCTTGAAATAACCTTAAAAGGCATGAGTTTCTCTTTAAAAAGATATTTCTCACCTAAAGATAATATTTTTTAGGAAAAAATATCATTATATATGTATTCTAGGAGCAATTGATGAGATACTAGACAGGCAATTCAAAGACAAAATGCCTTAAGTCATGAAATTGGGGGTAGTTTGACCTTGAATGACCTCTTATATCACAGCAAAATGCCCTACCCTAGGCTGGTTGCATGAAATGGAAAGATTGTCTTACAACAAGCATTTTGATACCAAACAATGCCTATAATGTTTGGTGCTCACAACTTTTATGACCTAAACAGTGGTCCCATATGTTACTAGCACTTTCTAACAACTCGATTTTAAACACTTAATTTAGGCATGAATTGTCCAATAGCACATTCCACATCTGCATATTACCTTAAAACTAGTACTTCATATTCACAGGTAAAGGGTAAAACATTGTTAGTAAAATATATTTAAGGTATCTTGTCTGTCAACTATTGTGGTAATGTGGTTAGGAAATTATGTAATGACATAACAGAAGTACCTCATCAAAATTTCTCCATCAAAATTCGAACTTTTTAGAGAAAAAAATGACGTTTTGACTTTTATTTGACCTTCATTTTTTCCTTAAATCTCAGTGATATTTTGCACTGCCTTTATAATCTGATATGTCAAACACAATAAGCAAGTAATGCCGCAAGTTAAAAAACATATTCTCCCCATTAGAAATGAAAGCTGACATACCATAAGATATGACTCGATCTGTTATGTCAACTTTCTGCTGCCTCACTTAAATATTTGAGTGCACCCGTAATCAGTCATTTTGTCATTTTGGTCCCTAAATATTCCAGATTGGTCCAGACTTTGTCTTGAAATGACCAAGAAATGTCTCAGAATCCTTTTTGAAAATTATTACTCACCTAAAAATGTTTCCAGGATAAAATATGTATTCTAGGAGAATTTGATAAGCTGCTTAATGGAAAATTCAAAGACAAAATGCCTTAAATCATGAAATTGGGGTTAGTTTGACCTTGAATGACCTCTAGTATCACAACAATAGACCCTACCCTAGGCTGGTTGCATGGAATGGAAAGACAGTCTTACAACTAACATTTTGATACCAAACAATGACTAATATGTTTGGTGCTCACAACTTTTATGACCTAAACAGTGGTCCCATACTAGCGCTTTCTCATAAGCCGTCCGTAAACACTTATCATAAGCATTGAATAGCCAAATGCCACATTCCACACCTCCATATTGACTTAAAACTACTTCATTTTCACCGGTAAATGGTAGAAAATGATTTGTTGGACCATAGTTGAAATTATTTATCTGTCAATTATTGTGGTAACTTGGTTTGGAAATTATAAAATGACAAAACACAAGTACTTCATCAAAATCTCTTGATCAAAATTTGAATTTTTTAGGGAAAAAATGACATTTTGACCTTTATTTGACCTTCAACGACCCCTTAATTTCAATATTATTTTTCCATTATCTTCCAGATTGAGGAGAAAATTAAACCTGATGTTTTGGTGCATCATCTGCTCCCTTCCTACTTATAAAACTTAAGATACAATCATTTTAGTTTTCAAATTTTTACCATTTTAGGCACTTTTTGGGGTCTCCAGGTGGGCTTGGTACCCTATTTTGTACCTTACAGCTCAAAATTGGACTTAAAACTCTAGTCAATGAACTTTCTAAAATGTTCAACAATTCCATTAAAAGACATTCCTTTAGAAAAAGTGGCTACAAAAAAGAAATACATACCTTCAAAAAAACTGAGAAGTTTATAATTGGAAACTATAGAATACGGGAAAATCCCAGATTCTTGATTTGGCAGCTATTTTGACCTTGAATGACCTTTATTACATCATGGGATTGAGTTAATTATGTGTTTACTATTTCAAAAGATACTTCCCTTTCATACCAACATTTTGATACCAAACACTCATCCCTATGTTTGGTTTAAGCTGAGTTATGAGTTATGAGTACCCCTATACCTATTATTTTGACCATTTTGGGGCCTTTTTACATATATTGGGGTGTCTAAGACATGACCCCATAAAAAAGATGTGCACCACTTCTGAAGTCTACATCCACCCTGGCGGTATGCCCCAAGTGTGGGCCTAAAACATGATACCAACGGAAATTTTCTAGCTCTCGGGTTAACCTAACTTCTAAAATAGAGCCCTTTTCTTGATCTGGCTACTGGACTAAAAATATTGTTCTCGAATTTCATCTTTGTCTAGTGTTGCCTCTTTAAACTCCTTCAGACAATCTATCTCTATCTGCTGAAAGTCGATAACCTCATCTCTTTCTTTCAGAGATTGTGCTAGCTTTAATATCTCTAAATATTTCTCTTCAAAGTTTGCCTGAATCAACATAACCTTGTCCAAATCAGCTCTAATACTAATGAGAGACTCCTCAGCCGAGGCACCACTAGCTTCCACACTATCTACCCTGGCAGATAACTCTGTCAGGGTGCTTGTTAGGCTTTCCACCTTTTTGTCACTCTGAACCATTTGTTCCCCAAAAGAGTTAACCTTAGTGTCTAAAGAACCGATCTGGTCCTCGAGTGAGGAGAATCTCTGATTCAATTTATTCATCAAATCTGCCAGCTGATTATTACTGATTTGGATCTCCTTCTCAATCTCCTTCTCAATGTCACCGCTCTCAGACTCTGAGTCTTCCTCCCTTTCCTCAACACTTTCCTCTTCTGAACGAAGACTTCTTTTAGAACCCCTATCGCTAGCCAGAATGGCTGCCCTAATGTTTGGCACCGCCGGTGATGCCGACATGCTCTCTCTCGCTTTCCCCTTCTTCGGAGGCATAATGAAGTCTATGTAGCTCGAAACGTAACTTTACCTTGATAATCGTTCCACGTTTGCGTAAGTTGTCTTCAGCTGTCGGGTTCCGAAATGACACCGTCCTTGCACGTTGCTGAATCTCGAGGGTTGAGTGTTGACAGGAGAGGTACACAAATTGGTTCTTCTGGCAAGATGGCTGCCGTCGCACGCGGGGTCTGAGCACTTGAATGTAGAAACCTCAAAGGTTTAAAACAGGACCATTCGAAGTAAAGAATTTCACGTCTGTACCCTTGTTATCCGCGGGTATCGCTTGTCGTTCCTGTGGACGTCTAACTTGCTTCTCCAGCTCGAAAGGAGCAGGAGAACGATGTTTCGAAGAGACGATTTTCCGCCATGTGCGTCAGCAATAGTGAAGGAACCGGAAGTGACTCATAGTTCGCTTACGAGTTTTGAGGAAAAGTTTTTCTATGTCGCATAGATTTTAGTTTTAACGCAGCTGTAGTAGATGATATCGAGATACTAGACAGTTCAAATGGTCAAAGCAGCGAATTCAAGGTATAGAAAAAATAACCCCGCACGAGGTACGTTCCGGGGAGGACTGCTATAGCCCGTTTGAGTGTTACCCGAAGAGTCGCCTCTTCAAAGTTCGATTTCTGCTGGAAGTTGAAAGTTTCTGCTTAGGTCAATTTCATAAATGTATCATGTACCTTCTAATCTTTAGGATTAGCCATTAAATTTTTCCGGATGGTATAGTTTAACGGCAAAAATATAATGAAAATCGAGGAGCTCTCTTTTCCTTGACTGGTCTAGTCCATGATGACGTCACAAAATAAACATGTTGCCAAAAAAAACGTGTATTTACCTGGCCAAATGATCTAGTCAGATTCATATATTTGCAGCTACTTACAACGTAATACCTATTATTATTATTATCCTTATTATTATTAATATTATTATTATTGTTATTATCATTATTATTATCATTACTAGCTGCAACCAGTGCACAGCATGGGCTTTAATACACCGCTTCTTAGTTTTATGAGATAAGAACCGCCAACATTAGCAGCCAAAGGAAGATCTCTTTAGGATCTTTCTAACATAATGTCATGATTTCTGGATCTACAATTACAATTCTAATATATTTTAAAAGACTATATGACCGCCTTTCTAAATGTATAAAATTTGTTGTCTTAAGGCCCAGTGATAAGTGAGAAATCATCAAATGAAAACGGACATATTTTGCCGAGAATGTCGGGAAATCAAAATGTGTGTTTAAGGCGTTTTCATTCAATGATCTGTACGTGATTACTGGGCCTAAAATTACGATTTTAATTCATTTAACAAGAACATATTAGGGACTTTCTAGATAAATAAATTATGTTGTCTTAAGCTCAATAATGTATGAATGCAATTGTATGATGTTTTGTTGCTGAGGTGGTAGCCATGGTATATTGTAGGAATTGATCACGGGAGGGGTTCCCAAGGGGGGGAGCACTTGGATAATTAGGGGGGCACATACGCTCGTTATCAAAAATTAAAAAATACCCCTAAAGCACTGATTTCTGGCCAAAAAAGTACCCTTATTTCAATAAAAACGCTGACTTTTTCCACCAAATAAACACCCCTTCTTTATCAAAACACTGACATTCCATGAACGGGAACACATATTTTAACATGAGGTCTTACGACACTTTTAGAAATCTCAGTTTAATTTTCCTCAAATTTTGCCAAAGGAAAGAACAGAGCACAGTGATCTTCAAAACAACTTAAAATCATGGGGTCATCAACTTAGTTTTCTTTCACAGATTTTTGAAAAATTAATGCACTTTATGTCACAAACATCACTTTCTCCAAAATTGGTGTCTTTCTATGCTAGATTTATCCCTAAAGAGATACTGACACAGCCTGAAATACTGTTCTGCCTAGTTAAAATTATTTTTCTGCTGTTATGTAGGAATTATTGGACAAAATCAAGGAATTTGAGAAACAAGATTTTAACCCAAAATTGATATGTCAGAATTGCCTAGTTTAATTTTCCCCAATTTTTGTCTACACTATCTACACAATGCTCTTAATAAGATGACATAAAGAATATGATAGGTCATCGTGTTTGTTTTCGAACCACAGATGGTCAAAGTTTGTGAAATAGGACTTTTTTGGGGCATTTTTTTATGAAAATGTTAGATAAGAGTTACTCAATTGTTACCGTGTATACCCATGCTTATATACGATATTGTTGAGCAAGGGATCCCCATTTTATACACATGAATTATCACTCATTATGCCTGAAAACGTGTCAAAACATCAAATTCAATAAATATGGAAATCACTGTAGCCAAAAACAAACAAACTCGTAGAATAATATTTTTAATAGGCTGGTATAATCACAATTTATACATACATAATCAATTTATTTTCAATTTTTCTAGTGATGTCAGGTAAAATGTAATAAATTATTTTAGTTTGTCCAAAACCCAATAGGTGTCACCGGTATAGAGTATCGTGAGACCTTAAGATTGTATAATCCTCTGCCTGTTTAGCGGCAGCAATTGGCAGCTGCAAACTCGGAAGCCCAGTCACTTCGGTAGTCACTCGGGCGTCAGAGCCGCGTATAATTTGTGGATTGTAAGGGGATTTTCACTGCCCCCATACTTCGTACCTGGGTACAAAAAGGTACCCTTCTTTTACAAAATCGCGGACATGCGGAGGTCTCAAAAAAGAGACCCCTTCTTCCGCGAAAATTCGTAACGGGAGTGCACCTCGTTCTGGCCTCGTTGTGGTGTGAGAATTCCCAACCGACGTCACGGGGAATCCCCAATTCACGTGATTAGGCCACGGCAAAAATCGTGTCCTAACACTGTCCTCGCACTGTCGCGGGGCCATTTCCCTTCAGGACACCTACTTTTGACCCCAGACACAGTTAGGACAATGCCGACTGTCCTAGGACAGGTCCCCGATATTGTTAGGACACGTCGGGGACAAACATTTTTTCTTGCTGTTTCTGGTTGTCCTAGCGCGGAATTGAGACATGTCTCAATTCCGCGCTAGGACACGCACGACATGCAATTCGTGGGGAATGACATGCCCTCCGTCGGGGATGCACCTAGGACACCCACGACATTGTTAGAACATGACCTAGGACACTGTTACGATCAGGAATTGAACGAATTTTTTGAACGAAATTCCTGATCGTGGCTTGTCCTTTACACTTGTCTTGCCTGTGTGAGACGGGCTTAACGTTGAGTTTGCTGAAGACCATTTTCTCAAACCGGAGCCATACCAATATTATGATGTTGAAAGTTACACCGATGATGGTTCCGTGGCAACGATGTCATGGAGTGATGAGGAGATAATCAAAGAAATTTAAGTTGGAGGAGTTGGAGATTGTCGAGGCACTAGGAAATACACTTGCAATTTATGTGAGCCTGGTGCTCACGACATTATCTGCAAGAATGCCAGTGATCCTGTCTCTTTTGTGGAGGATATTCTGTGTCGTCAGAAAGGATATGACGTTAATGCTGTGCCACCATACTGGAAGATGAACTGATACATATTCACAATATTCTGCCACTGGTGGAAGTAATATATGTCTCTTCTGATGCTGAGTTTTGGCGTAATCAGTTTGTTGTGTTAGGATGCTTAGTTGACAGGACGGCACACCAGTGAGATTGACGTGGTTATCTCATTTTCGCTTTTGACGTACGTGAAGGACTCTGTGTGGGTGGTTGGTATGATTTTGTTGTTGACTTGAGCTTGTACATTAACACATGAGTAAATCCCCAGGAGATTGTTGTAAAACAAGAGCGATAGAGTTGGGATCATTATGATTCTGTTAAACTTTCAACTCTAACTTTTGGAATTCATCAAGGTATATGTTTTCTGTAGCCTTTGAAATCGTATAATTATCAGTATGAATATGATAATCATATTGTTATTGTTACACACTGTATGAACCGTAATATTCCACTATGCCTTATTATTTTGCTGTCTGTACCGTGATAGGATCAAGCAGATAGCATCAAGGGTAGGGTTTCAATTGACAATTGGCTTATTTCTTTATGCTTACATCCACCATTACTTTAGTTGTAGCATCATAACTAAACGTAATGGTTTTATGTCATATGTTCCTTATATGTTATTGTAAGATACTGTGCTGTGTAAAGAAAGAAATTAAGTCTACTTTTAAATTCTGTCTGAGATGAGGTGGCATAGTGAAATATTTAGAACGTAAAACACATCTGAAAGGTAACTGGACAAAAAATTAACAAAATATTTGGAGGTTGATTTCAGTTGGTGTTGAAATTAGCCATTGATTGTCAAAAAGATATTTCAAAATTGGTACGTCCTGTGATTTTTCAATAATACGTTTCCACTCTTTACTACGCAATTGATAAGGCTGGATATGTGAATGATCAGAAACTAATGTCTGCACCACTGCATCTTAGGGCACCTTCCTCAGTTAGTTACGAATAGAAGGTATTGACAGCTCTAAATTCCAACATAAAAAATTTCAAGTGAGTATCTTGCTGACAATTCAGCACTATAACTGCTTTGTATAGTTGAAACTAAGGTGATTGTGGTACTAAGTGAATTGTCGTGATTATCATTATTTCCACTAATGCTGACACTATTGCTGCAGGTAAATGTAAATAGTACCAGTTTAATTGTTTTGTATTGGAATATCTATGTTGAAGTTCCAAATTCTGTGGCGATTTCCTGTGAAAAACCAAACGTATATTCCTAAGAAAGTCAGCCATCTTAGCTTTTAGCAATTCATCTTATAATAAACAGTTCCTGTCAATTAAAATGCCTTTTCAGTTATCATTTTCATTTTCTAGTTGCCATGTGACCACCCTCTGGCTGTTACATGCCCCCCCCCCCCCCCCCCCCCCTTCTGATGTCATATATTGGAACAAGACTGTGCTGCTATCTATTGGAAAAAGACTGTACTGCCATCTATTTAATTAAGACTGTGCTGTCCTCTATTGGTACATAATGGTACTGCCATATTTTCTTAAGAACAAGACTATACTGTCATCTAATGGAACAGAACGGTGCTGCTATTTATTGGTACAAAACGGTGCTGCCATCTTTTGGATCAAATCTATACTGCCATAAATTGGTACAAGGACTTAAAATATCGCACCTTAGTGAAGTGTTAAGGCTGTGATGATGGTGACACACTCAAAATAAGAAAACTCCTAGTTTAGCACTCCTGTCCGCTTTCTAACAATAGTTATCTAATCCCTGAGGTCTTTCGGTTTCAAATATGAGTTTTCTTCAACTTACCTGCTTGAGCTGACATCAATATAAACACAGTTTCTACCTCATGGATTAGTTAACTATTGTGAGAAAGGGGACACGAGTGCTAAACTAGGAGTTGTCTTATTCTGAGTGTGTCACCAGCATCAAAGCCTTAAGAGAACGTCCCGGCGAAGCAACTTGACGAGTTCCAACGATTTCATCCATCCGTCATCTACAGTAGCTGCACAGTGAGAGTTTTGCCGCCTGTTTTAACCTGTAACTTGGCAATATAATGGTACAATACACCGTTTTGATGGTTATACTTTGAGAAGTTTTCATTTTGCAATAAATCCCCGTTGTTCGTTTGTCTATTAATTTGGATTGGACATCATGTTGACGAAATTTTGCGATGACGCAATGAAGTGCCTAGCTGGATGACAAACTCTAATAAAGACTTGTTTACAACTGATAGCTCGCGTAGTGAGTCGGCCGTCAGGCCGGCTCAGCGTAGCGAGCATTTACGGTATATATATAGTGTAATGCCTAATGGCAGGATACACACTATGGCAGGATTTTTGGTGTTGACGTCTGTCTGTTCGTCTCTCGTCGGGCTCGCTCGCTCGACCCTGCTCGGTCGATTACCTCGGAAAAATGAGCATAACTTTTTGCTTTAAGAGCACATTTTGCCGCCAGATCGTTTCATGTTTTAAATATTTCTTAATCAAATAATAAATTTGGGTTGTTTCCTTTAAATTGTGTCAAAATAGCGTTTTGGTCGTGCAACACACGCCGAACTATGCAACAACTGAAACATACATGCTCACGTGCGACAAATGCTGACGTATTGAAATGACGTCATGTTACGATGGAATTCCGCGTATTCCAAAGTCGTAACTTCGATGTTCACGGTAAAAATGACTTTACTCATCATTCCGTGAATATATTTCCATGCAGTTTAAATCGCTACAACCGCCACAAATAATTCTACAGGTCTCTTAATTCTAGTTGAAATCCGTCGTGAAATGACGATTTTGCAACAGGTTGAAGTCGCAGTAATTGTTATGCCATATTTTCGGTCAATCGCTACGCATACTGTGTGTGGTTATTGCACAAATATGAAGCTCATATAAAGGGGCTTCCAATATGTTTTAGCGAAGTTCAAGTAAAGAATGACGTCACGGATAACAATAACAAACACTTTGTGACTGCATTTGAAGGAAGCTGCAGAAATATCATCGAGCTGCGCGAGCATTTAAAGCTTTGCTTTCTCATCATATTAGCTCGCGTAGTGAGTCGGCCGAAGGCCGGCTCAGCGTAGCGAGCATTTACGGTATATATATAGTGTAATGGCAGGATACACACTGAGGCAGATTTTTTGGTGTTGACGTCTGTCTGTTCGTCTCTTGTCGGGCTCGCTCGCTCGACCCTGCTCGCTCGATTACCTCGGAAAAATGAGCATAACTTTTTGCTTTAAGAGCACATTTTGCCGCCAGATCGTTTCATGTTTTAAATATTTCTTAATCAAATAATAAATTTGGATTGTTTCCTTTAAATTGTGTAAAAATAGCGTCTTGGTCGCCGACTATCGTGCAACACACGCCGAACTATGCAACAACTGAAACATACATGCTCACGTGCGACAAATGCTGACGTATTGAAATGACGTCATGTTACGATGGAATTCCGCGTATTCCAAAGTCGTAACTTCGATGTTCACGGTAAAAATGACTTTACTCATCTTTCCGGGAATCGATTTCAATGCAGTTTAAATTGCTACAACCGCCACAAATAATTCTACATGTCTCTTAATTCTAGATGAAATCTGTCGTGAAATGACGATTTTGCAACAGGTTGTAGTCGTAGTAATTTTTATGCCATATTTTCGGTCAATCGCTACGCATACTGTGTGTGGTTATTGCACAAATATGAAGCTCATATGAAGGGGCTTCCAATATGTTTCAGCGAAGTTTAAGTAAGGAATGACGTCACGGATAACAATAACAAACACTTTGTGACTGCATTTGAAGGGGAATGCAGACATATCATCGAGCTGCGCGAGCATTTAAAGCTTTGCTTTCTCATCATATTAGCTTGCGTAGCAAGCCGGCGTAGCGTAGCGGCATTTACAGCATATATAGTCAAAACCTCAAAACATACATACTGAGGCAGGATATTTGGTGTTGACGTCTGTCTGTTCGTCTCTCGTCGGGCTCGCTCGGTCGATTACCTCGCGAAAAATGAGCATAACTTTTTGCTTTAAGAGCACATTTTGCCGCCAGATCGTTTCATGTTTTAAATATTTCTTAATCAAATAATGAATTTGGATTGTTTCCTTTAAATTGTATTGAAATAACGTTTTGGTCGCCGACTATCGTGCAACACGCGCGGAACTATGCAACAACTGAAACATACATGCTCACGTGCGACAAAAGCTGACGTCATGAAATGACATCAAGTTACGACGGAATTCCGCGGATTCCAAAGTCGTAACTTCGATGTTAACGGTAAAAATGACTTTACTCATCTTTCCATGAATTTCAATGCAATTTAGATCGCTACAACCGCCACAAATAATTTTACGTCTCTTAATTCTAGTTGAAATCTGTCGTGAAATGACGATTTTGCAACAGGTTGAAGTCGTACTAATTTTTATGCCATATTTTCGGTCAATCGATCGCTACGCATACTGTGTGTGTTTATTGCACAAATATGAAGCTCATATTATCTTAGAAGACCAACACATGGAATGGAAACCAGCCGGTCAACCTGAACATGCTAGCCTCAAACAGTGTCAATTAATAGTCGCTAATAGGTGCTCTGGGCACCCCCAGCAGGTGGTGGATATAAGGTTTCTCTGTAATGTAATCGATGCGGGAGCCCTGATTGGTCCTTGTTCCCACGTGACCTCATGCTGCTGCCTTATCTGCTAGTCCTGGCATGGGGCTAGCATGTAACTATAGGGCATATAGTAATTGGTCTCTCGTTACATATCCATTCTTTTCTTAATCCAAGATATTATAGAGGGGCTTCCAATATGTTTCAGCGAAGTTCAAGTAAAGAATGACGTCACGGATAACAATAACAAACACTTTGTGACTGCATTTGAAGGGGAATGCAGAAATATCATCGAGCTGCGCGAGCATTTAAAGCTTTTCTTTCTCGTCATATTATATGTTAGTTGAACCTTTTTTCAGAAATATGATTGGGGGTCTAAAAGTTGATTAGTTAAAGGGCAAATGCACCATCATGATGATTTAGGTTCAAAATGTGCCTATATGTGTCACCTTTCAAATGAGACCACCCGCAAGTCTGTCCTCCTCAGCACTCCTCAGATATGGCTTATGAAAGTTAGTAAAAAACTAGCCTGAGTCTGGGTATAGAGGCTGCCATTATCAGAAGTGGTGCTTATGAAGTGACTGCCAGCCCTGCTTCTGATTGGTTGAGAGATATCAGTGGCAGTCACTGATATCTCTCAACCAATCAGAAGCAGCACTGGCAGTCACTTCATACCACTGATTGTGCTTAATTGGGCTTAATTGGCCTGCAATGTCAGCCTCCATGCCCAGACTCAGGCTAGTTTTTTTACTAACTTCATAAGCCATATCTGAGGAGTGCTGAGGAGGACAGACTTGCGGGTGGTCTTATTAGAAAGGTGACACGTATAGGCACATTTTGAACCTAAATCATTATGATGGTGCATTTGCCCTTTAAGAATAATTTGTTGGGTCTTCTTGATATAAAAACTCATCGGTGGGGGTGTACATGAAATGAAAAAAAATGCCTTGAAGGGGATCTCAAATTAGTTGCGTGCCACTACTGAATCTTCATTTGCTGTTACCATATATCATTTTCTAAAGTCTAATCCAAATGCTATCAGGCATGGTACATCTATATAAACGAGATGTCATTCATTAAGCAGCAAAAGGTTAGATTAAAGAGTGCAAAACAAAAGCGTTTTGACTGTGTGACTTCCGAGGCTTTAATGTGTAATTAACAAGACCTTATACACCCTTTTACTAGAAAAAGACCGGTTTACCTTTTTTTCTTTATTTGAACGCCACTTCTTGAAATGCATAAGCCTGGCCACTGTTGGTTAACGCCCATCTGAGACAAGGTTAAATTGGTCCTTTTTGCCTCTTTCAAAATGTCATTTTCATAGCGTTATCTGTGATGCTCTGCTGTACAATAACGTCCATTGACGAGTAAGGGAGTCTCAGTGTGTTGATGCCACCGTCTACGCGGCCCTCTGCCGGCAAAATGTAGCATTAATTTCTATCGCGCCTATTTGTAGTAAATGAGTACAGCAAGCCTATGCAATCTTGATTCCATGAATGAATAATCAACAACTCACCAATCAAGATACATTTAAGAAAATATATATATATACATTCATACATACATACATACATACATACATACGGTTCTAGGACAATATCCCCCCGGAAAATATCCCCCAGGACAATATCCCCCAGACAATATACCCCAGGACAATATCCCCCCAGGACAAAACCCCCCCCGGACAAAATTTTTTAAATATATTTTACTAACAAATGCCTTAGGATGATTTAAAACACTGGATTTTTTTAATTATTCATTTTTTTTACTAACACATGTTTTAGAATAATTTAAAACACTGGATTTTTTTTTGATTTTTTTATTTTGTTTACTATCACATGTTTTAGGATACTTTAAAACACTGGAATTTTTTTGAATTTAAAAAAATAAAATTTCGAACACATGTTTTAGGACAATTCAAAACACTGGAATTAAAAGAAAATCTTTTTACTAACACTCATGTTTTACTAGAGATATCATACGGGGGGATATTGTCCAGGGGATATTGGAACGGGGGGATTTTGTCCAGGGGGCTTTTGTCCTGGGGGATATTGTACGGGTGGATATTGTCTGGGGGATGTTGTCCGGGGGGATATTGTCCTGATATCCACCCATACATACATACATGAATACATACGTACATACATACATACATACATACATACATACATACATACATACATACATACATATACACACACACACACACACACACACATACATACATACATACATACATACATACATACATACATACATACATACATACATACATACATACATACATACACACACACACACACACACACATACATACATACATACATACATACATACATACATACATACATACATACATACATACATACATACATACATACATATATATGCAATTACTAGTACATGTATTGATGATTTATTGTTATTTGTTTTATCACTGTAATTTCCAACATTGTCCTCATTCAAATTGACACATCAAACGTGTATGCATGGATGGGGTTAATACCTAGCAGTGCACTCATACTGCCATATGCTCAGCTCATCTCTACAGTCACAAGGGACATCTTCGGAATGTGGGTTATAAATAAATTACGATTGCACAGATATGCACAGGTGGGAATACAATGGCTGCAGGATATATATTGCAATGAATTACTTGTTTCTCCTGTACTCACTGAACCTAGTTATACCTAGAGCTCCCTTTCTTTCTTTCTAAAATAGGATTTCTTTTTATCAGTAACATTTATCAACTTTTATTCAGAAATAAATGAAGTCGCTAGTTATGGTTTGAAATGCTCTGCCAAAGTGGGCACCTGGTTTTAGCTGCCAGCCACCAAACTGTTCGAATTTTTAAATAGCATTTAGCCAATTTACAACTGCCATAGTAGCAATTGGTGAGGAAGTCTGGTTGCCCGATGACAGGTAAGA
>OZ012693.1:843133-863133 GCA_963942565.1 Maea johnstoni
GAATACACATATACGTTCTTATATATGTTCTTTTCCAATCCATAAAAGGTTTTGCTGCGTTTTGCTGCACCCTGATATCCGGCCTCTGAGATATGCGTACTGTATATAACCAAATGCTGAGTACGAGGCTTGTCAATGTGCCATATCTCATTAACAATAACTGTCACTTCCCTTCCCTCGGTATCTATGTGTGTATGTGTGCATATTGGTTCTCTTAGTTGCACGACAATCCTTTATAATCATTTTGAGAAATATGATACATTTCTTGATTAGCATTGGTATTACACTAGCAGGACATGTATCTGTCTCATCAGTGGGTGGCAGGGAAATGAATATAACCATGAAAAAGTATTTACTAACGAAGCCGTAGTCCATTGAGAATTTTGCATAACTTGTCTGAGTTCGATATCTATATTTATTTGAATTCATCGAAATGTTGGTCTATGATCATCGTACAACTTATCATTCCAACGAACCGCTGTGTAGGTAATAGGTGAGGTAAATACAATCACACAATCAAAAAAATCAATACAACAATAAATTAAAATGCGTGTATGCAAATTTCCATATAGCATAGTTTCAAAGCTGCCTACAGTACAAGCACAGATTCTTTTCCTTCGAGCATATTTGGCAACTGTGCTACCTTATTGATATCAATTTACCAGCATAGTGCTTGGATGCGATAATAGATGACGTTTTCAAGTATATCATTTACTTCTACTACTACTACTACTACTACTACTACTACTGCTGCTGCTGCTACAACTGCTACTACTACTACTACTACTACTACTACTACTACTACTACTTGTACTACTACTACTACTAGTACTACTACTACTACTACATCTGCAGCAAAAAAGACCCTTTTGAACTCTTCGTACAGTAAACGTAATTTTTCCCGGTCCCGGTTTTCTATCTCGTCGTGATGGTATCCACGCTTTTCAAAGCGACGTTACCCATTCCTTCCATCCTTCCTTCCTTTTACGACTACTACAATTTGTCCTACTACATCGTTACCGCCAGAAGGTTTGTTGGCAGTGGCAGGTTCCTACATGATCCCGTTAGTTCCGAGCAATGAACTCAACGTTCCAAAAAGCTTTTTATCTTTTGTTAATAAACAATGATTTTGGGTAAATGTTGACAGGAACACCACTTGTAGCTTAAGCCCTAGTAGACAGCAGTTGATCACACTCGGTATCGCTATAAAGGATATTGACACGATGACCTTATATGCCTGATAGCCATTGTAGCAGATTGCAAAGTGTTGTGATACTCCCCCTCAGGACCAGAGGAGACTCTATAAAGCATGTGAATCAGTTACCCTCATGGCAAATAGCTGACACCTAGAAATGGCACTCTCATCATGACTGGATTACAGGCAGAGAGGATGGTCTTTGTATGGGTTGTACATTGGTGTGAGGTCCAGGTTACATAAAGGAGGGCAGTCACACACTCTCCCTTCTATCATGGGAGGTATATAATCTAGATAGATTGGATACTTTCAATAGACTTGGGAGTTTATCTGTAAGATGTATGAGTGCCTTATAGAAGTTAGATGAGTTGTTTTATAGCCGAATACTGACACTGAATACTGATTTTAATTGATCTATTTAGCATGGGGCCTGTTTTAAGATCCGGTATTCGGATGCCACTACCCAATTCCTGTTGAATATGTGTTGTGTGAAGTTCTTCCTGCACTTAAGTGCCTTATGTTTATTTGCTGATGTGCTTGACGTGTTGGCTAATTGTGATGAGTTGCTTCTGTCTGATAATGAATCCAAGAAAGACAATGCTGGCTTTTGCTTGAAGTCAGATGTTATCTGTCTTTCTTCTCAAAATGAATCTAACCTTATTTCGTTGCTTTCTCATATGATGTATTGGTATGAAATTCATACCATTCAATACACATACAATAAAGCACAATGCACCTGAACAATAAATGCTATTGCCCTTTAAGTCCGAGAAAGGATATAAGGCAGTTAACGGTTAGACAAAGGCTTTTACTCTTTGCTACTACAGTTTTCTCATTCTCCCCCTAACACTGATAGTTCTGTTTTATGAAATGGTATTTTTTGTTCTTTCCTTAACCTAAAATAATCTAGAATGTTATTATCCAGATGTCATTCTCATGAAAATTGATTCGAAATGGGTTGTCTGCACTGGAACATAATGGAACATATTCACTTGCACTGAAAGAACAGGGGCTGTGAGTTCAAGTCGCGGAATTGTGATTGTTCTCAATGATACCATGCTTGATTAACCCATGAGCAATATTTATGTACAATGTACCTGTCCTATCTCATTTGCGAGACGTAAGGAGGAACATTGAACGTACCTATAACTGCTGACACCAAAAATGGTGCAACATTGCCAAAACCATCTTGTTTGAAGTAAACGTGGGATCTCTGATGCCTGTAATTGAAATAAGCTAAACCACAATTTGTCCCATACTGCTTTCAAGCGGTCCGCCAGAGGGCTGTCCCAGTCAAGCTGATCTCAACACATTTCCTGCAGTATTATCTTCCCCTTGAGTTTTACTGGCGCCAAAAGAGCCAGTGGATCATATACGGAATTCACTGTAGAGTGAATACCACGTCTGGTACATGGTTGATCCTGAAGTGTGATGCGAAATGTGAACTTATCAATTTCAATGCACCACTGCATACCCAATGATACCCTTTCAATGTGATTGTCCCCCTTCAAAAGGTTAAGAACATGAGTACCACTAGCTAGATCGACTGGCGCAATTGATTGCATGACTGTTTTGCTGTTTGAGACAAATTTGTGTAAACGAATAGCCCCCCACTGAGCGGATACCTTTTTCCCATAGAACTAAGTCAATGGCCTCCTCAGGACCAGCTGCTAATTTGAGACCATCATTCACATAAGAATTGCAATGGATGAACCGGGCAGCACCATAGCCAGCAAGATAAAAGTAAAACTCCTGGAGTAAGTACAGCTCATTCATGGTCGCATATCATTCAAAGCATGCATTTTTCTTCCTAATCTGGACAAATAGCTGCTTAAATTGCAATATAAATAGCTGAGTTCCAGATTATAGTGTTTAACGGTCTCCCACATCTTAGTTAACTATCAGATCGATGCTGTTACTTCTTCTATCAGGCAGGTGTGTTTCATCGTACTGTCTCTCTCTCTCTCTCTCTCTCTCTCTCTCTCTCTCTCTCTCTCTCTCTCTCTCTCTCTCTCTCATACCTTATATCTTAAACCTTATACCACAGCCTCTCTCTCTCCCTCTCTTCAGATATAGCCCTCAATGGATTCATGCCCCAGAGAGTATGTCGTGGCTTGTGGCTACATGAGGAGGGTATTGTTGCCGTCAATATATCATGACAGGTCTATTCTTAGTCCCTGGGCGTTGCACGGGTGATTGCATTTCATTAATGGTTTATATGGAAGGCTGCAGGGAGTGAATTGAGGAATAGAATGGACACTTTTTATCCATTATAGGGTCAGTAAGACCAGCCGCCTTGTGGCTGCTTTAAAAGTCACCCTCTCAGTTCATCAGCTAAACTGTCGAAGCCAGGTTCATTTTAACAAAATCATCACAGTTTCTGCCAAGGTCTTCTTTACTAAAGATCTCCAGTAATAACAGCATGAGTAGACCGCTCTACCTGTGGAAAAAATCCTCTTGTCCCTAAACTATCACTGATAAATCACTCAGTGGAACTCTTTTTGCTTACAGTTGATTGACAATCTGATATACCTCATGGCCAAAGGGGCTGTCCCCGTGAACTTCATCTGTGGTTGTTACCTGTAATTTTCTACAATATCCAGATTCAACTCCTAAATAGATAACTAAAAAAGCATTTCATTTTGAATTGAACCGTGCTGATTCTGATGCGGTGTGACACTTCAATGAAATGTGTTCAATTATCGACACGCCTTTTACCATAGCCTGGCTAAGTCGAGGCTTGCCAGCTTTCAATGAATGACAATGGGAATCGTACGGTAATTTAAAGACACACACACACACACACACACACACACACACACACATATATATATATATATATATATATATATATATATATATATATATATATATATATATATATATATATATATTGTATATATATATATATATATATATATATATATATATATATATACATATATATATATATATATATTCGATAGAGTATATGTATTCAATATATATATATATATATATATATATATATATATATATATATATATATATATATATATATATATATATATATTCAACTAATCCATTTAGATATAAGGATACCTTATGCCAAGTCCTCGAAGGTTCCACATAAAGTGTAGTAAACACACTTTTAAGCATCCATTTCTGAAAACTCTATAAATGGGTGGATGTCTATAAATGGTAAGAGCTCTAGAAAGATGGCAGTTTTTCTACTGGCCATTATTCGTGTCACGTCGTAGCCATCAGCTAGGAGCAAGACACTTGTCGTTTTCCCCAATCAATCTTCCATATGCAAAGTATCGCAATCCGTTGAAATAAGCAGCCCTAATCATGGCAAAGGCGTGACATTTTGAAGCTAATCTCCTCAATTCCGTCCTACATCTTCCTCTTTGATGGCATTTATGGTGACGTGCTTGTTATATAATCCCCCATTCATAGCCCAAGATTGCCACAGTCTGTCACGAGTTATTTAATTAAGACTGTCTACTCCTTGACATAATTGCGGTCCTAGGGATACATTACCGCCTGTGTATCAATATTGCACTATGTACAGATAGTGTGTTATCACGAATATACATGAAAACAAAACCAGGCAATTAGTAATATGACCAGTACAAGTTTGTATGATTTTAATCTCTCTCTCTGCTAGACATTGTGTTAGTCATTTAAAAGTCTACGCGTCTTGGATTGAATACTTAGCCTGTTGTTTATTGACATTTATTATACCTCACGTGAAGATTCTTGATTCTGATTGGTCAAGGGCCATGGATTAATCGTCATGATTTCCTCACTCCTTGGTGACAGGCTGTTGTCCTTAACATCTCATGAATTATTCCGTTAATTCACGGCAACACCCGTGAATTAACGTAATAATCACCGCTACCGGTGAAACTAGGTCAATGCTCGATGCGCATGCGTGCATATTAAACGTCAGCCATCGCCTACGTGAAATCCACAAGGCTGACCGCCTCAACTTTAAAATTGTGCCTAACAAGCACCAGGCAACGGATTTTTATCAAATAAAGATAGAATTATACAAACAAATAAGGTATGGTACGAACTTGACTGGTTTTGGGGGGTGTTTCAAGTTATAGATATGAGCGCCCAGTTTTCTTGGAGCAGATGCTATTTTATAAATGCTCGGATCTCTAAGTTAGAGTCTAACTGTGAGAAGGCCAATAGACAGCATTTACTAAACAACGGCCGGTACCACAGTTAGAGTTGCTCGAACTAACAAAGACAGTAAAAGTACAAACAAACAAATAAGGTTCAGTGTCTTGTTGATAAATAAGCACCTAGATTGATTAAGAGGTGGTATCAATAAATGGAGTTTAAACGTTTTCTGATACAAATTTTATTTGAAAAAGGAAGCGAAACATCGATTAGACTCATTTGTTCATGTTTTCAGAAAATTCTCTGAGTCAAACTGAAAATTTCCCCCTGTTGTACGTTTTGGGGCTTCTGTTGCACTCTGATGCGTCAATGCAACAATTTGACATCCCTGTTATTGTAATCTGTAATTTTTTTACAAAAGAGTATTTATCCAAAATTTCTGGTGTTTGTCATTTTTCCCCTTTTGTGTTTTGTATGTTGTTCGGTATAATAAAACAAATATGACATCCCTGTGTGGTGTACAACACACAGGGATGTCATATTTGTATAATATTTACATATAGTGGTAAGGTAAGCTGTACAATTCGAGCTATTTCAATTTTCTTACCACAATTGCCTGCCTTCGGGGTTATTCTACTGCACCTCGTAACATCTCGAGTATAGCAAAGACAAAATGGCTTTCTTAGAGATCTATCAAAAGAGGTTCCTTACTGATCAGTGCAATTAAGAAGACTGGGAAAATATCATAGCCGAATAAATAGATTCCAGAGAGTCTGACCACGTCATAAGTGCCTTATGTAGAAGTCTTTATGGAAAATGGATTAAATATAATAGTGTCTTAGTAAACAAGACACAGCTGAGTTAGCTGGAAGAGTGTACCACAAGAGCATTGTCCTCTCTCGGGAGTACATACACGCCGTCCTCACTGCGGGACACAGTGCAATTTCCCTAACTGTGAGACACAAGAACCAAGCCCTATTGGAAATCAGTGTCGACAGGAGTCTGCCCTCTGAGTGTGTGACTAGAAGAGAAACGTCCTCTTTAATTCCCACTAACTACCTGCACCTAGGCTACAGGCAACATTTCTATTCAACAGCCATCTCTTCTCCTTCACGGGAGGCTAGCATTTGATTTAGGCTGCCTCAAAGCAGTAAGTGTAAGAAGTGGGGGCATTTGTCTGAAAGTACCTGTTTGATTCGTCAGGTATTTATCATTTTGCCTTAGTGTGGCTTTTCCATGACTTCCTTAAGTCATTGCGGCATAACTCCTGAGTCACCGGCAACTTTACATATCATCAGATGATAACTTTATTCCATCATTTTTAATGATTATTACTACCATTATATATACATATATATATATATATATATATATATATACATGCCTACGTACGATTGTGTTTCTATATACTTATACCTATCTACACAATTATATATATACGTATACACATACCTGCCCATACACAAACACTTTGACAAAGTTGCATTCATATTCTGGGAACTAACAACATAGATTCCATATAACGCCAATTATTTCTAAATCTCTCTCTCTCTCTCTCTCTCTCTCTCTCTCTCTCTCTCTCTCTCTCTCTCTTAAATACAGAAACATCCCTTATGCAAGTTAGTATCGTGACAATGCTGCCCATTTAAAGTTCCGGAGTTTTGCTGTGCATTATAGCCCTAGGAGAACACTCCAGGAATCAGTAAACATTTTAATAATTGGACTTCAAGAGTATGGATCTTCAGCTATAAATATCTTTCCTGATGGCAATCGCAGCTGACAAGAGTGTCTCTGATGCTCCTAGGAATAGACGCGATGGATCTCCTTTAATAGCTACTAACTACCTGGGCTACAAGCAGCCTCTTAAGTTATCAGCTCAGCTGCCTATCTCAAAGTCACTGGTTTTACCACTTTCTTAACCAGAAGGATGAAATCTGCATTAACTTTTGTCAAAAAAATCAATGGTAATTTGAACCCAGCCACTGTGTGTAACAAGAAAGACATGCAAAAATAGAGCAATTATATATCTCTAGCAAAGCTTAGTATTATATAAATGTTGAGATAAGTTATGCTGTAACACTAAAAAGGCTGTCTTGATAACTAAAAAATCGTGGATATAAAACGAGGATGATTTTGAATGGATTGATGAAATTCCTTTTAATTTGTGCGATATTAATATGATGTTTTTAAGAAAATGGTGAATTTGAATGCTAGCAGTTGTTTTGTATTGTATCCTATGCTTACCAAACCACACTGGTAGAAACCTATGAATTCAGTTAAATGAACTAAACGAAAAACATACATAAACAAGAAAAATAATAAAATGATACAACTAATGTAAATAAATATACTCAAAGAAATATTAAAGGACCACATAAGAAACTGCATGTGTTGAATATTCCATTGGTTTCGCTTAATCTTTGTATATCGTATTTTGGTTCTGCTTTCTTGACCTAAATAATTTTACCTCTATAAGGTTGTACTTCTAAGTACCCAGTCAGTAAATATACAAAACAATGCAATACATCGTAACACGTGTCTTGTCTGCTGAATGTCATAATGCACCCGGGGGAAGTCCTCATAATCAGGTTCTATGCGGCATGTTTACTGACTGTGCTATTCCCTAGCGAAAGTAGGAAGACTCACCTGTGGGCTACGGCAGATGTGTCTTCCTTTATACCTGCTAATCATCTAGCCATGCGGGGGGTCTACACGCACCTGCTGGCGGCTGATCTTCCCAGCTACTGCTACTGCTGCTACACTAATATATTATCCACGTCCGATATCATGTAATAGATGATATTATATAAAAACAATACACCACATCAATTGTATTATAAAGGTTGATTATATACATATAGGTACAACAGTCCATTTCAGATTTACCTATATCAGGTTGATGCATACATTCTAAATTTATGGTCAAGGGTTGATATCAGATAAATACAAAATATTTTGAAACTAGTTGTCGATGTTAATATCAGTATTGCATTATTATTGCAAAATCAAAAATCAATGTCACTAATACAGTATAGCAACTACAAACACATATGGTCAAGGTTGATATCGTCAGTGCAATACAGCATATTTCGTTATTTTGGATACTAGACATCACTTCTGTAACAGAAGGGAAGCAATTGAGACTAAAGGCATAGAAGGGTAATCGATAAAGTGACAGTAACATCTAAATTTGCAAAATTTCACGTCTACAATTGAAAGTCCATTTAGAAAATACTCCACAAAGTTTCACCAAACCTTGCACAGGCGTTTAGTGTCAAGTCCCCGTAAAATATCCAAAATGAAAAAAGGGGTCACTTCTAAATCATTCCGACAATTTAGGTGGCACCAAAGTGGCACATCCGTTTGCGATTTACATTGTTTGCCCATTTGGCGCTACCTATATGGACGGCATGACTTGTGACCCCATT
Source organism: Maea johnstoni (assembly GCA_963942565.1). Taxonomy (NCBI): domain Eukaryota; kingdom Metazoa; phylum Annelida; class Polychaeta; order Spionida; family Magelonidae; genus Maea; species Maea johnstoni. Next base: position 851,870 of record OZ012693.1, read on the forward strand.
TTTTTATGTTGGATATTCAAAGGGTACCAGACACCACAAGCCTATCCAAGCTTTGATAAAATTTTGATATTTCTTAAATAGACTTTCAATTTTAGGTTTAAAATTTGCATATTTTTTGCCACTTTGACACCACCTATATGTGGACGGCATCACTGGTGATTGTGCATCCCAAGAATGAGGTCGCGGGTTCGATTCTCCGGTGGATCCCCATAATAGCGGTTTGGCCTGGTCGCTATATAAATGTGCGGCGTTGTGTAGGACTGTCTATGGCACTTTTGCAACTGGAAGACCCCTTGGAACTATTTGTGAACAAAAGGGAATTCCTTCCCGGTTCCGGTTCTCGCCGCGATATGACCTAAGATGTTGAAAGTAACGTGAAAACCAATCAATTCCTTCCTGCTTTCCAAACTTTGGAATAACGAGATACGCGTTTGGCTAATACATTCGTAACCTATCAGTTGCCAACCCGTATATGTCTGCAGATGCAAAATAGGAAGAAATACTTCTAGCCAACGATTTCCCAAGATATTGCTTTCTTAAAAGCGCAATGTCTGCTGGTCGTACCATGTCATGATGCTTATCCCATGAGTGTCTATATAGTTGAGTGTTTTGTACACTGTAAGAAGGATCAGTAAAGATTCAACTATAGTTTAGAGTTTTATTGATCTGAAAATGATAAACCTTTGTATAATGTCGGTGTACTTTGCACTTATTAGTTACTACTAGGTGAACATCTTCCCAAATAATTTTTCATTGATAAATGATAACCCGCTTGAAATGTTAAGGTTCACCTCCAGCAGAGAACCTACAACATTTTATGGTAAACCTCAACTTTTTAAGGTAAGGTTTACCCATTGCAGTGAATGTCATAGTTAATATACCTTTACCGTTCAGTGAAGTTTAAACATATGTCATACTTCATGTCACCTCATAACTGAAAGACCACGTTTCCATTAGTCATGGTGATAAGCTAAAACAAAGGAGCAGTGACCTAGATAACAGTTAAAGTACTGTATAGTTGTTGCGGGCAGTTTGAGGTTGGATTATGTATTGAGAGGGCTCTACTAAGAGGTTTTATAGATACTATGAAGGAATATTGTCTCTGGTTTTAAAAACATTCTCAAACAGTAAGTGACTAAGATTTGTTTGTTACGTTGGAATTATTTACATTTATACTTGCTGTGATCTTCCTACATATAGAACATCCACCTACCATGAATTAGTACACTTAGCACTTAACCACCTTTCAGCAGCATGTACTGTAGAAGGATGTTATGGTTATGGTGTAGAGCTAGAGAAAAATATCTTAAAATCTTGCACAATTAAAGTGAATTCATATCCATACGATGTGTCAGTGTGAGAACATAAAAACAGGAGTCGTTGTAATCCCACCAACACAATTTTGTAGTAAAAGGGACGAAGAAGAAGAAGAGGAAGAGAGACGAAAAGCTCCTGCACAAAAAGAACTAAATAAGCCTTGTTTAGATAACAAAGAATAGACATTAATAACTGGACTGCCGTGGCAGTTTTATTGTAGATGTGTTTTCTGCACATAAATATTCGCCCCTCCCTCCGAAATAAACGTTTACCCCATATCATAAGATGACATCTAACCCTATAGGCGGGAAAACTTTCTCCCACTACACAAAAGTAATGGTTTACCTGTACTGCCATTGAAGTTGGAAATGTTCACCCAGTTCACATATGTCAGGGTTAACATTTAGCCAAAGCGGGTGCAGCTCAGTTGCACCGAAATAGGATATTAACTAAATGTTTACTTATAATTTTTACAGTGTACCTCGCACTGGAGTGACTGCTAGATTCGGTGAATGCGCAATAATAATTAAATCCTCTGAAATCAGAGACTCATATTCATATCAAAACTCAATAGGCTGCAGTCATTTACATTCACCCAGCTGTGCTCTTAGAAGTCACTCAATCACATAGCCTGAATGGTACTACTTCCTTAGAAGGTAGAGCAGCAAGTTGATTATCAAATGGTACAAATGAAAGTAGGACTGTACTGCCTTGACCAGAAGGTGCGAGTGTCCTTGAGTGAATGGCGGAGGGAGATTGCATTTCTGCAACAGTGCACTTCAAAGCCACAGAGATCACCTGATTGAGGTGCGTATTGCTTCAGAGATCACCCTCCCTCTGATCTGTGAGTATCACTGATATTAACACATATCGCAACACGAACTTCACAGGCAGCAGTAGGTCACTTCCTGTCCTTTACTTAACCCGCACCCATAGCAAGACAAACATATCCTGTCAAAAAGGCGAAAAGTGTTTTGATTGAGAGCAGTTTACTGGATACTGTGAGTCGACTAAAAGTGGCAGAACCTGTTGAGTTTGACAATCTCTCTTCAAATATACCTTTGAAATTTGCAGGTTAATGTTCACAGTCGTTGGATGCCTGCATTCCAGATGTAATAAAATAGTTAAAAGAGAGAGGTTGTATGTCCTTGGCGCTCTTTCAAGTCAGTCAGCCACTTGTTCCTGTACGTTGCCTCAGAGAATTTACCCACTTTGAATCTATAGAAGCGTTAATCAACATCTTTATCAGCATGAAAGGATGATCAGTGGATTTAGCCAGGGGTCTCTTAGCTCAAGATAAAACGTTGTATGCAGTGAGTAACCGCCCGTGTTTCTTTGAACCATATAACACTCTCACATCTTGAGGGTGAATATTGTGTGACAAATGTGGATATATCCTAGTAATAAAGGAAGTTACCGGTACTTTACCTCATAATTACCTTAAAGGATACGGATCTAAGGCTCAGATTAGATGCTGCAAAACAATAAACAGGATTAATTGCACTCGTATTGTTGACAGAAATTAGGGTTCCAATATACTGAAACTAATTGAGACGACACGTGGTAAGCCTCCTGACTATTCACATGTACATGTATAGCCCCTATATGCGCCATAACTTCAGGCAAGGCATTGACTTGTACCTTAAATCACATGGTTAATATCGTCATAGTCTATATTTGGTAGCGGGGACGGTTCTGACGCGGAATGATGAATACAGGCAAGTGTTATCATATGTATATATTCCAGTCCAAAAACTGTAGGAATATAAGAAAACTTCATGTATGAAAAATAAATTTTAATGCATTTTCATGCATAGAAATGTTCATGGATGTCAATCATGAAATACTGCACTGCACAAAAATTCTTGGGCAAAAGAATCAGGCCAGGAGATTTTTTGGCAAAATCTTGATGTGCATGCATGTTAATATCATTACCGTGCATGCATATGAAATGTCCATGCATGAAATTTTCATGCCACGATTTTTCTTGCTTGAAACGTTTTGTAAGGGCGGGGAAACTTGCGTGCCCTGTGCCTCGTAGACCGGTCGGATCGTTTAGAAATATCAATAATGCTGAATAGCTGGATGATTGACCCAAACATTGTGCAACTTTGGTTCAAAAGCCCTCATATCAAGTTATTGCATAGAAATGTTTGGACACTCAAATCAACATCATAAATTGGGTTATTTCTAATGTAATTGATTATCAATCAGAGGCGTAACTATATAATTGTGATGGAGCATTGTCCTATCTGTATATAGTATGACGGAATTTCTGTTCTGCCTTATATCTTCGCGAAACAACGTGAGGCATTTCCGAATAAATCGGATTTTACGAAATTCTAGGTTGTTAACATTTCCTGTGTTTCTGTACGTAGTGATCGTAATTCAATTTTCTCTAAAGTTACACAACATATTTTCCTAGAAAATCTAGTTTACTTCAAGCTGTACTATATACCAATGAGAGCAAGACACTGACTGCATCCGAAAACGTCTTACTTACTATGTATTAATAGCACAAGAATGATATAAGAAGCTAATGATGATAATGACCTCTTTATGTTTGATTAAGGAAGTAGAGCACACTCACTGGGCTATCATCAGGAAGCTCTAGCCCCTTTTAGATCCTCTTAGTTCCTCTCTCGACTGGTATGTTATACACTCTTTAATTGATTTATGGCCGCACATACCGGCAGTTAGCTAAAGAAGAATATAAAAATACCTGCAGCGAACGACTTTGAGGATATTGCCCACAGCTCATATTCCACCAGTGATTTAGATTAAGATATAAGAGTTTTCATAGTTAAAGCATTTTTTCAGGATTTTCTTATTCCTTGCATCCTTAGCTAGTTTTGCTGGCCAAGCATTTATCAAGATATATAGGTCTTTTCTGACGTTATCCATATTTTGAACCCACGGAGAGGATCTTTAATGAAAGTCCAGATCGATTGAGCCATATCGTTCAATTCTCAGTAACAGGTCAGAATCTCACAATGTCTACTGGCTGCTTAGAGTGCAGCCTCAGTACAAGAGATAAGAAAATGTTTTCATTTTCGATATATGGAGTGTTTTATATTCATGTTTTATATACACTCTACTCAGTATAAGAAGACGGTCACTATTCATATCACAATATATAATTTAATGGAACGGTTTTCCAATGAAAACATTGAATTCTTTGCACTAATATCGTAAGCAATTTATAATGAAAGCTTTGCTAGTAAATGATGCTTTTAACTTTTAAAGTTTAATGTGTCAGTTAAACAATTAGTAAATAATAACTATGGTTTATTTGTTAGAGGCATATCGTCAGTTATGACAACTGTTGACAGATTTATAGTTCCAATGTTTTAACGTATTTAGCATTTTTCAGGCAAATACCCTTATATCCTTTACAGTTAGCATAACAGAACATGAGCTGAATGGATATCTACAAGAAAAGGTCTGAATAAGTGGCAACACAACTATATAAACAATAGCTTTTTGAGGGATAATGCATTTAATGAAGTGTTGGATTATTTCACGAAAGCACTATATTTTTAAAGGGGACATGTGTAAAATACATATTTGTCAAATGACAGATTGTTACGAGCCTTTTGGAGAAAGTGCACATTCAGTGCCGAAATCTAATTTCTGCACTAGATGCGTGGCCAGCCCGGGCATAATACACGACCGTACGCACTGGTACAGGAATAACATGTTTGTAGTAGCTCCTAAATCCGTCCACATGCAAGGGGAAAGATGGGCTATCCAATGAAAGAAATTACAATTGACATTGACACATATAGAAAGTGTTCCTGGCAAGCTGAGGTAGGGATCAACACTCTCATATACAATCAAGGCAGTAATAGGCCGTGGGACAAATCATGTAGGAGGCTTAGTTTTTGAGTTCGTGACTACTTTCTAAAGACAACATAATTTGACGTATTTATGATCCATATATGTCTAAGGTGTATCAAAATCCCAAGGTCCCACAATAAAAGTTGTTCCATACTGTGCTATGAGCCATTTATTGGTGAAATCACCAAAAGAAAGTGTGTTTTTAGGGATTCGCAAATATAAAATTCATTTTTCATGGCAGAAACTCAAAACTATAGTGGCAGTAATAGTAACCCATGCTGTCTATCATTTCTGGGTGCATGTAATTATCTCGTGGACAATGCCCGGCTCCGACACAATCTACGGATGAGCTGTGTACCATATCATCATCCACAAATGTAAGTGCTTATCATCTATCATTTTCAATGATACGGTGCGTTTAATATATTTTTTTCGTGATGTAGTATCATTATTTTTGCGGTTATAAAGGCGGAATTGATTTAACTAGTCTAGTGGAGGTGATTGATCTGATCATTCGATGTGTAATGTATAGTTAACAACCGGGACAAGTGGAGCGTTTATAACTGTGCTTTAGTATGCTGCATTGATTTCTCCAGATTATCTATCGATCCATGTAACATGTTGCCAAACAAAATTAATATATATATATATATATATATATATATACATATATATATATATATATATATATATATATATATATATATATATATATATATATATATATATATATATATATATATATATATATATATATACATATATATACATATATATATATATATATATATATATATATATATATATATATATATATATATATATATATATATATATATATATAAATATATATATATATATAAATGTATATATATATATATATATATACATTTATATATACATATATATTTATATATATATATATATATATATATATATATATATATATATATATATATATATATATATATATATATATATATATATATATATATATATATATATATATATATATATATATATATATGTATATATATATATATATATATATATATATATATATATATATATATATATATATATATATATATATATATATATATACTTACCAATGATGCATACATATATACATGCATACATACGTACAAACATGCTTGCATACATACATGCATTCATACATACATACATACATACGTGCATGCATATAATACGTGTGGGTGCTTTACTAAGATACGGTTAAATATGAGATGTTAAATCGGAGCAATACCGACATAGATTTGTTTCTATGGAAGTTAGAAGAACATATTTGGAACTTATTTCCAGAAGTATCTATCAAACATGGCCATGGCAATATGCATTTCAATCCGAACAGCAATATTCATTACGTGTCTGTTGAGGCTAGTCCTGACCGTATACACACCACGCACAAAGAAGATAAATACTCGATTTTTTGCACCAAACATCAGGGCTGTTTGGGGCATTTAATTGAATACATGTGGCTTTTCAAAGAGGTCATTTAGAATGCTTATCAATCATGTCTTTTTGTCGATAATTCTATTATTTAAGTAATCTATCATAAGGAGATGGTAACATACGTTAAGCGCATGACGTTAGTGTGTATGGTGTGGCTAGGCTGATACACAGGCCACGTGTAACATATGTCAGTTTCAGACTGGAATGTGCTATTGAGGTAAACGACAGCCTTGTTTACGTATTTAGCCGTGAACTGAACTGATAGGAGGTGCGGCCAAATAGAAGGATATAGGCTGGGAAATAAGCTTGAGCTATAACCCTTTGGATGGCACATTAATCATAAATGATATATTGTGTCTATGGGACCTTGAGCTATTGTTAAATTCTAGTAATATCAAGTTAGACTTATTGAAATTACATACATTTTAAGGACACTCCGTCAGACACACACACTTCTAATGTACCCCAGGAGAAAGATATGTAAAACTGCACCTGGTAGTGAGGACTACTGTATCCTTATCAAATACCACTTTAACTCTTACCGACATTTGTTTTTAGATATATACACATACATTCGTCATAGAGATAGATAGATAGATAGATAGATAGATAGATAGATAGATAGATACATACATACATATATGGATAGATAAATTGATAGATAGATGAATAAATAAACAGGTTGAGATGGCTTTGAAATAGAATACCTACAGTTTGTAGGGTCGTCCTTGTAGCTCAATTTGCTGTGCAGAGAAATAGTTGTGTGGTACCATACGCCCACTCCTAGTTCTTCCTGCAGATATTACTAACATTAGCAAGTAATGGGAGGCCATAAACTATGATTACCTTGCTGTAAAGCATTCTTCACGATATCGCAAGAATGCTTCACATTTTGTGCATAGTCGTCTAATCGATTCTCCCAGCGGGGAATATGGTCAATGTCGTCTGTCAAAACACGTTCTTATGCATGTATTTCGGATAGATGTGCTCTATATTAATCAAATCTAAAGTGCTCCATATATACCGGTATGTTCTTTAAGGAAACATTGGCGCGGGGGGAGGGGGGGAGCTACCTTGCCTTAGATACTATCTCGCTTAAAGAAAACTGTATAAAGAAGTACCATACGTGTATGGTAAACATAAACATGTATGTTCAAAATTGCTCCAAAGCCGAAATGCTATAAATAGCCTGCTTAAAAATTGCTCCGTAATTTGTTGTCATGTATCTATCGCCATGAAGGTCCTGAAACAATTCTACACGCTTGTAAATGACCAATTAAGTCGCGGTTATCTGGAATGAAGTTTAAATTCGAAATAATTGATATTATGTTAAAACATTATATCCCGAAAATATTTTTGAAATAACATGTTGATGAGGTCAGGTCTAACATAACATGTAACGTTATAGCACAACTGTTTATTCTAAAACCAAATACATTGGATTGTTGCAGCCAATATGTTTGGGTATAAACTAAGATCGGGCATAAAGCTTTAGATTATAAGTTCATGATCTGACTTAATATTGCAGCATGTATTATATCAGATTGAAATACTGTATGGTGCTGGATAAATTATTTTCTTTCTTCCATAGCATTTGTATTCGACGTTATATAAACCCAATGTCTGTCAGTCGTTTTTTCTTTTATATGTAGGTATGTATGTTTATTAACTGTAAATTCAAAATTACAAAAGCATACTTGTATAATATACAATGAAAATAACACAAAATATTAAATACCTTTAGTAATAAACTTCGAGAAAAGTGGTTCTAAGTTAGAATTGAACATTATTTTTTTAACAAAAGTGAAAAAATGATATATATACATCCTCTTATCCTAGACAAGAGTTTTTTTTAGAGAAAGTCAGTTTTAAGCTATCAAATTAAAACTGCTTTCTTCACATGGTGGCCTATACTGATAAGTTCTATCTAAGACATATTATATCTGGTAAGATAAAATATACAATATTAAATTTCTTTAATTATTCATATTTTGTAGAATGTACGATTTTGTAATATCCTGTATTACAGCAAATAAACGTATCATTTTTACCATAAAACATTCTAAGAGAACACGTTATTTTCAAACTAGGTTATACTAATGCTATTACTCATACTTTTCTCCCACGTGTTAAAATAATTCAATCACTTCCTTTATGGACGACTAACGCTCATATTGAGGCACTTATATTATGCCAAATGGGTTGCAAAATAGCTGAATCCTCTGATATAAAGCAGTGGTACATTTACCGTAGAGCATTTACTCTTCCTATCCATCATCCGGAATACAATTACTAGTATTATATGGGGTTAAGAGGAAGGAACTGTTTTTTCACACCACTTTCGACAACTTAGATCATTACATCTAGGAACCGTGAAGAAATTCCCTTCTCTTCAAGAGTAGGTCTAAGGGGTGGTTACGACACGTGGCTCCCAAGCATGAGATCGCAGGTTCGAGTCTCCGCTGGGTTTTGTGGAGGATTGTCTATGGTCCATCTGCAACTGAAGACCCCTTGGAATTATTTATAAGGAAAAGGGAATTTCTTTCCGGTTCCGGGTTTCTATCTCGTCGCGATATGACATAAGCTGTTGAAAGCCACGTGAAACCCCCAAACATTCCTTCCTTCCAAGGGGTATGCATACTAGGTGCAGAGGCATTGTAGACAGCCCTTCACAAAGCCGCACATTTACAAAGCAACCAGGTCATCCCGCTTGTGGGGATCCAGCAGAAACTCGAACCAGCGACCTCACGCTTGGGAGCCAAGAATAGTGATCAATAGGCCACGGCGGATCCATGGGTTTAAAAGAACTGAAGCATCACTTTAAAAGAACTTATGCATCACTGTCTCGAAAATGAAATATGTTCGTGCTATTAATGTAAGATTAAAATCATAATCCCTTAATAACATTTCATTTACCGGAATATGATCATTTAATTGACATTTTTTAAATTCGCAAACCCTAATATCAGGTGCCCAACAAACAAGATGCCCAGCATACTTCTACTTTTTTCGCATGCATTGCCTTATCTGGGCTTGGTTTGTGAAATCACTTTATGATAGTAGAAAATGGCATGCGTAGCTGCTGTTATACATATTAATCCAAACAAATAATGATACCATGACACATTGTTATACCTTTTTCCTTTTATTCAGACTACATGTCTGTGCATTAGGAACGGCAGTTCTGCTGAGATTTTGTTGTTGACAAAATCGTATCATATAGGAAATACAGTCAGACTTGTATTAAGGGATCGTCAATGGGAAGACAAAAACTTGTTTTCTTACGACAGATGGTCTCTTAGTAGAGGGTCATTTATAATCTTAGACTAGGGGAAATGAAAATGTTGTATCTTAATGGAGGTGGTCCCTCGTGCAGGTTTGACTGTATTTTATCAGGGATTTTTCATCTAAAACTCTCCTATATATATTTTGAAAATCCATCCTTTATTCACAATTCATCTTAAACGGGCTGCATATCCAGGAAATACTTATAAAAGGTACTCATATGCGCTAAATAAGCTTCATGAAGCTCTATTTAGCGCATATGAGCTACCTTTTCTAGTATTTCCTCGATCATGCAGACCGTTTAGCTATGTTGTCACGTAGCCTTTGAAACACATTAAGAAGTTATCACGTCTGAAACACTTCCCGAGTGATAGCCTGGGGTTCTTCCATCTGCACGCAGAAGGTTCCTATAGCCAGCAAATCCATATGTTTTCATATCTCGCAATGATGTGCTCCCCCGATACATAATGTTTGTTAACCAATTGACTTCCATGTTTGCCATGGTCAGAAATGCGCAGTATTCAAATCCAGGAGGTGTTTTTAGTCAGTTATTATGCATATACCTCTCGAATTTCATTCAAAGTGGAATATCCTGGTTTTATTATCAATAATATACTCAGCAATAATAAAGGATTTCCCAGTAACAGTTGTAGTTGGTGAAGTCAATATGAAAACAATCAGTCAAACATTTTTATAGGGTTCTTGTTAACTAACAATATCCAATCCCTATTGTTTACATGCTAAGATGCCTATTGCAAATCTGCATTGGAATAATGATAATAACTATCATATTTCAAGAAAAACAATATCAAAAGGAATATTAATCAATCACAACCAGCATCTTTCGTTCTAATATGAAAGTTATTTTCAAGATGTCCACATTTTCCAGGCCACAACAGAAAAGAGCAACACGTTCATAAATGTGCTGTATCAAAAACATATGTTTTGGATCACAAGACCGTCTGTTTATTTCAGCAACATGATTCTAGAAATTGTTCTCAAGTTAGGGAAGGCGTTTCCATGTTGGCTTCACCCAATATACCATATCAAACAAAGTTGCCAATGATTTACGAGTTAGGTAGTTTTTCCCTAGAATACTTGTTTCCTCAACCAGCGTCTACTCAGCGTCTGCCCTGATGGCCGGGTGGTCTAAGGTATTGGCACTGACAGCTGGCCGTCTCTTACCACTGCCCGCGTTAATTGACTCCCGGCCCGGGCATGTGAGAATGTTGCCAGTGACTTGGGGTTAGGCGGTTTTTTTCGCTGGACACTCCTTCCCTTACCAGTTAAAACTGTCTATTCACGACTTAGCCGCAATATAGCAAAAAAGTGTTAAAAAATTCAATATT
>OZ012693.1:865633-875633 GCA_963942565.1 Maea johnstoni
CCACGAGGCATCTCATAAATTGTCAACTCAGTGTCGGTTGCCTGACTACAGTCATATTGACCTGGAATATGCAGTACACGCTAACAATTCCCTATTTCATTCCCTAAGTTCAATCTCCAAATAATGCGCAATCGCTCAGGTGCAGGTTTGAATTCGAATTTGCATTTTCGATAATGGCCACTTATGTGACTAGTTAAATGGCGGCTAAAGAGAGAGAGTGCCAAGGAGGAAAAACCACGAGTAAGTCCTCAATTCACTGGCAACTTCTTGGCATGATTTAAATTGCATTCGAACACATAATCTTTGGCAGCGCAGCCAGCTGGCATAGTCCTTTTAGCTGTATGGGCAGGCCTGTTATAGCTCTGGCTAATCGCATTCTTCATACGTATGGATTGTAATACCGTGGCCTATTTCGGTGCCCTCTTTTCCCCTCCTTCCTAGACATAAAAACAAACCTGACGTCATTTAGAACATTGCAAATCAGGCTTTAGGAACCACAAGAGATCCGTAATTCCCTTTATGTATATCAAATGACACAGGCCTATTAGTCTACGGCAAGACATTGGACCTACTCTGAATGCGTGAGCTTACCTGATAGTTCTCTGAAGCAGATAGTAGGGCTTTTTTCCTAACAGGCAGATGAAATAAGGTATAAATTGATGTTATTTCATTTGATCTTCCCGTTGTAGCTCTGTTGCTCTTAGTAACTTCGTTTTCAGGCAAAAGCAGTAGTTGTTGTATGCAGGTCCCACGCTTAGGGCTACATACACGAGAGGGGTTTCCAATGTCATGTCGTGTTTGGAAAAAGGAATGTCAATACACATAAAATGTCAGAGATATATTTTTTAAATATTTTTTGTTCAGTCTGTCCTATTGCTACCGTTTGGTAGGCAATGAAAAGCGATGCAATAAAGGTCACATCACTTTCTCTTCAGCCATTGTAGGCTCAACCCTAACAAATCCCTGGTCCATGGTGGTGGAAACTAGGGAACAACAGAAAACATTCCACTAGAACCGAGGCGATAAACACCTCTCATGCTTAATGGTACAGCTAACCTGCGTAGGAGGAACGGGCAATAGTTAGTTTGCAATACGCTACATCGCTCAACGATGGGGACGTGTACATTTGGGAGATTGAACTCCAAAATTGGAAATTTTCTTAGGATTGTTTAAAGATTCAACGGTGTTTTTGAAACAAAATGGCCACCCAGCGAAATGGTCTTCTTAAGTCTCTTATTTGAAGCTTAATATTTTTCTGCAAACACAAACGTTTCTATTAACATATATATAACTCCAAATCGTTTTCGGTCCTTGAACGTATTTGGTGATACACCGATGCTATAAAGAAGTGATCAGCATTCCCGCGGAACTTCCTATAGGAAAGTTAGCACAGCTAATTGTTTATCAACTTATTCTATCTCGTAATATAACACTGTCTAACCGTACATACTGATGTTGTGTGTTCATCTGAAATATGTATAAAATCCAATTGTGAGTGATTCGTCTAACATTAAAGCAACACATTTATCATATAACATCAATGTGATTGACGGTTAGCTACTTCAAATGAGCAAATTACTATGAAAACCCAGCCTCCTACACTACTTAATGAGTCAAAGACACTCTACTGGTACTTGAATAATGTGCATCAGGCTTATCTCGCGATTTGGCTTCAGCGAAATATGAATTACAAGACATGTTTCTCGTCGCGAAAATTTGATATACTTGATGATGTAGACTGGAGCATTAGTGATCGAATCCATCAGACAAACGAGGGATGCAAAACAAAGTTATTGTTATTAGCATATCCAACTCTAAACTAAGTGTAGTGTAGCAATACGTGTAGCAATAATAGGGGTTCTATCGTCGGCGAAAGTGCTTACTGACCGTCAAACTGTAACAGAAACTAAGTGCATGCTCATCAAGATCGTTGCAAAGAGGTTCAGTAATTGCTGCGAAATGGACGGGGATGGGCAAAAAAGGTATCATGTAGCAAATTATGGGGTCATTGCCAGTGTTTATTGAATTTAAGTCATTACTCACACTTGTATGGGCGTGTGTCCAAATTTACTACCGTATCCTAAACTGCATATACTTAAAAAGCATGTGTATGACGTCACAGAAATGAGAACATCCATGGTGTGGGCAAACTTTTGTCCAACTTACTTTTCACGGTGAATCATAAGGAGGTTTTCTAAGTTCCAAATGCATGACATCATATACTGTAAGTCACTTAACTATGGCGTGAACATTATATAGCGCAATTACGGTACTGCCCTGGATAGCGTGATCTAACTATAGCGGTAAACGGGAACAGCCGCAGCAAGTTCAATTAAGAATTTAATAAAGACGAGGATTTTATAATAGCGCATATGGGCAGAGCGCTATTATCGCTATCTTAGTGTTCCCGCTACACTTAAGTGATTTACAGTATACAGACCTAAACTATTATAGTCAATCAATAAGGAATGCAGCTTATAGCTTCTTACCCCTTTTGTACCAAGAAGCATAAAGTGCACGAGAGAATACAGTTATTGTAGGGATTCAGTTTTGTTAAAAGACAAGAAGTTGGAGAAATGTCACTGCAGCAATTGTAAATATTTTCAAAGTATAATGTGTTCGAGGGGGGATCAACACTCCTGTGTGGTACACGCTAGCGATGTATTATAACTTCTTAAAGACTGGGTCAATAAGGGAGTTGATGTTAAAGTTGATTGTGTTGTATTGTATGCTTATTGACTGTACGGCATCGTACAAAATCATACCACATACAAAGTAGTATATAAAGTAACGTACACCTATAGGATAATACTAAACATATCTATACGAGACAAAGAAAACAAAATGGTTAGATAAGGACTGTAAGTGTATAAATCTAACAATACAGACTTAATATCTGGTAAGGATAGCTATGTACAAAACACATACTAATACACTGATTAGCATATGCATTATACCTGATCTACAGGTCACAAGAACCGGTGTAACAGGTATCGGGTGCCCTATGTTATTGTGTCCCGGGCGTCATAAACGGTGTAACACAATATATGTCTCGGGGCAGAATACGAACAATGTAAAACTTGTGATGAGATGATCATATAAGAGCACAATTACAGGAACTAGCACTAACAAGGAACAGGACGTAGTACTATGGTGGACGTTTCTTAGGGAGGTGCTTGTGTACCCTTGTGATGTAGCGGCACGAGACTAGCCATATTTTGACTACTGACTGAAATGGTTGTCCAGTTGATGTTGCTATAAATTCATTACAAATCTATACACTTCGGGAGTCAAACCAGAATACAAAGAAAAGGCATTTTTTTTCGAAATTGAACGTTTTAGAATGGTGTTATATCACTTAATGAAACAGTCAATAAAAAACATTCTGGAATGTATTCCAGTATGACAGCTATCATGGGCTAAATGAGAATGTATTCCAGTATGACAGCTATCATGGGCTAAATGAGAATGTATTCCAGTATGACAGCTAGCATGGCCTAAATGAGAATGTATTCCAGTATGACAGCTATTATGGGCTAAATGAGAATGTATTCCAATATGACAGCTACCATGGGCTAAATGAGAATATATTCCAGTATGACAGCTATCATGGGCTAAATGAGAATGTATTCCAGTATGACAGCTAGCATGGGCTAAATGAGAATGTATTCCAGTATGACAGCTAGCATGGCCTAAATGAGAATGTATTCCAGTATGACAGCTATTATGGGCTAAATGAGAATGTATTCCAATATGACAGCTAGCATGGGCTCTAATGAGAATATATTCCAGTATGACAGCTATCATGGGCTAAATGAGAATGTATTCCAGTATGACAGCTAGCATGGGCTCTAATGAGAATGTATTCCAGTATGACAGCTATCATGGGCTAAATGAGAATGTATTCCAGTATGACAGCTAGCATGGGCTAAATGAGAATGTATTCCAGTATGACAGCTACCATGGGCTAAATGAGAATGTATTCCAGTATGACAGCTAGCATGGGCTAAATGAGAATGTATTCCAGTATGACAGCTATTATGGGCTAAATGAGAATGTATTCCTGTATGACAGCTATTATGGGCTAAATGAGTTAAATTTTAAATACTAGTATGCAAATATACATAACGTTAATAGAGATCATAAATATATGGAACATACAGATGCAGATAGTGTACTATGAGGTAGCAACAAATATATTTCTGTAGAAGATATTCGGCTATGTGTACTCTTAATAGAACGGAAATGGAAACAATAGAACACACACTCCAGAGATCGTTTCTATGCTTCTTGCTGTGGACGCTCAGTACTCAGGTCTCATTTCTCTAGAGTAATGTAAATTATGTTTATATTAAAGACTCTCAGCTGTGCATTTGAGCAGTACATGCATTAATTAGTATGTTTTTGTCATCAACAGCCGGTAATGGTGCAGTGCCAAGGGGGACGTCTGGCTAGCAGCTGTGTGCTATCAGTGGTGAAACCAAACTAACAAACCCCTAGTACCAAAATGGCGCATAAACATCATGTTTGAATGAATTCCGAATTTCCTTTACAATAGTGTTGTGTTGAGGTTAAATGTTGATTAGCTAATGGTATTTGGTGGAATGGTACCTAAAAACATTTAGGGACACGAATTTAGCGTGATTTTAAATTTCAGTGTGTACCTTAGTATTTTCCATATAAGAGACATCTGTCTTCGTCATCAGTTTTGAAGATATTTTAACCGTATTGTGATAGCAATACATTTTCGCGTATAAGGTGTGGTAGTGATTTGATTACATTGCAGTGAATTAAACATTTGTCCATCGGTTAATTCTCTGACGTGATTAACTGTTCGACACACTAGTACAGTGTGCAGCCTGGCTGATACATGTATCAAAATAGATGTCGTGTTGTCTTTCTTAGCCCTTCCAATGCTAAGGCTAATTTTTGCCCAAAACACAAGATTTTTGAAAACCATCTAAACCCTGTCATGTTGGTATTCATTTAAAAGCTCTTACTGGGCTCTTTCATATGGGTACCCATGTGCCAGGGTGAGAGCCTATTGTCAACATTTCTCAGATATGATTTCATTTTGTCCGAATTAGCCACCAGCAGCGAGAGGGTCAAGAAAACCCGTGAGATATCAAGTCCAAACGCAACAATAATTGCTTTTATTATACCTCACGTGAAGATTCTTGATTCTGGTTGGTCAAGGGCCATGGATTAATCGTCATGATTTCCTCACTCCTTAGTGACAGGCTGTTGTCCTTAACAGCTTCTGAAATAGTTCAATAATTCACGGCAACAGCCATGAAATAGTTGAATAATTACCGCTAGCCCGAAGAATAATGACCGCTAGCCCGAACACCTACGGAGTTTGCCGATTGACCTACCAGTGAAACTAGTTCAACAAGGCAGACGACGAGTATTTATCCAAAATCTCTGGTGTTTGTAATTTTCCCCCTTTTGTGTTTTGTATTTGTTCGGTATAATGCACCAGTCAATTGAACCCCTGGGAGGGGGGGGGGGACATGCGGGGATACTGCTCAGGAAAAAATCAATAAATAGCACTTATCCCCACTGGCAGGGACCAATTCTGTGGCAGTATGCCCCACCCCTGGGGCATGCTCAACAAGAATACACAAGTTCCTAAGATTTCAACTTTTTATTTTGTGAAAATAAACCACAAAAATCTTAGCAGTTACATCACAAATAACAAAACCTTCAGCAGTTATAAAAAAAAAATTTAGACTTGGAGAAGACACGCTTCACATTACTTTTATTAAACACCTGACGTCCATTATTAAACACCTGCAGCACCATGTGACTGTGAAAATTCTGCTTTTGTGTACTCATTCTCCCGCGCCGGGAAGTCCCCCGGGTGAAGGTCCGTAGTTGGTCAACACAGTGGACCTAGCACAGGCCGGATGCGCCCGGCTGATAGGCCTACTGGAATCGTGGCAGCAAAATATGACGTCACTATTCAAATCCCCGCCTATCATGCACCGCCACGACGGACAGCAATAAATCACAGTAATCCCGGTACACCGGGCAGCTATTTTAAGCAGTATTTAGCAGAAGCACCGTGTTCCCGGCCAAGTCCCGCCCCCCCCCCTCCCAGGGATTCAATTGACTGGTGCATAATACAACAGATATGACATCCCTGTGGGGTTTCCACCAGGAATAACTTCCCCGATAGAGGATGGTCGCTCGAGACAGTACCCCACAGGGATGTCATATTTGTATAATGTCTACGGTCCCTCTACAAAGATATTGTCGTATTTTATGGCACTTCTAAATATTTTTTAAAAAAGCACTCTATGGATTGTAATGTTATCTCTAGTAGAGGTAGTTTTTTTTATATAAACCTTTATTGACCTCAATAGCAAATAAAATGCTAATCTAGGAGGTACAAAAAGAAAAAAGAAAAAAGACAAAATAAGACAAATCAAACATTAACATTGAAGTAACATGGAAATATTTGCAATGATCAAAAGTGACACTGAGTGAATAACAGAAAAAAGGCAATTACAGGATAAACACCACTAAGAGAACCTGTTTGAGTCAGATATAAACAGTT
The DNA here is from genome assembly GCA_963942565.1 of Maea johnstoni. Taxonomy (NCBI): domain Eukaryota; kingdom Metazoa; phylum Annelida; class Polychaeta; order Spionida; family Magelonidae; genus Maea; species Maea johnstoni. The sequence continues at coordinate 872,196 of OZ012693.1, forward strand.
AGACTTCTCTGAATACTTTGGTGTTTTCTTCTTCTGATAATTGTTGATGTCCTTTTAATAAAAGCTCAAGTGAGATTTTTATTCCTGAACCCACTATCATTTCTGAAATTGCATTTATCATCTTAACTCTTATTGGCCTATACTGGTTACAAAAAAGGAAGTAATGATCTGGGTCTTTCACAGAGTGACCACATGAACATGCAGGATTCTCACAAACATTCCTCTGAGGCAAATGGTAGTTTAAGTTACTAAAACCAACCTGTAATTGGGTGTGTAGTACAGATAACCTTCTTTCACCACAATAGTAAAATGTTGGCACTTTTTAAACCACAGTTTTACTCAGATTGCTCTTGAAACTGTTCAGTGTGAGAATAGATCTCACAGATATTGGAAGATTATTCCAAGCTTTTAGTGCTGCAGGGAAAAAGGATTTTGAGAAATAATTACAATTTTCGGTGTAAGGTACAAAATTTTGGGATTGCCTAGTCTGATTAGATGTTGTTCTGAGTTCAGCTTTGTCAATAGGGATCTGAGATATTGGGGGGTTTTATTATTCACAATTTTGTAGTACAAACTCAATCTATGATGACTGCGTCTTGTTTCAAGTGATACCCCGGGCACTTCAAGGTCTAGTTTATTATGAGAAGTGCCTTTTTTACATCCAGTAACTATTCGAGCAGCATCCCTTTGTAGTGATTCTAACTTTTCTGATGGGAGTATAGAGCAGTTGTCAAATATAACATCACAGTACTCAAGAATAGGTCTTACATGTGCCAGATACAAAATTTCAAGGGTACGTCTGTCTAATTTGTATTTTAACCCTTTCAGCATATTCAGTTTCTTAGACGCCTTGACTAACAACATATCAATATGATGAGACCAGTTTAGGTTTTCACTCAAGAGTAGACCAAGGTGCTTGTTGTTCTTGACCTCCTGTACAACAATACCATCTAATTTTAAAGGGGGATGTCTAGTATTGCTTTGTTTTCTTGAAAATGTGACAGATTTAGTTTGTGTTGGGTTTAAAGTAACAGCCCACCTTTTAGCCCAAGAGTTTATAGTTTCAAGATCCCCATTTAGTCGTTCTGCACAAGCATCACAATCATCTACCTCATCATAAACTGAAGTGTCATCAGCATAAAAGGAAACATTAGATTGTAAGTTGTCAGCTATCTCATTAATATACGGTAAGAACAACAAGGGGCCAAGAACTGAGCCTTAAGGAACTCCAGCCGTAATTTGCTTGACTGATGAACACTGACCATTTTTGACCACTCTCTGAGACCTTTCACATAAATAACTACTTAACCACTTTGAAAGTGAACCGCCTATACCAAAAGTTTTTAATTTATATACAAGGTGTGGATGAGAGACCTTGTCGAATGCGCAACTTAGATCTATAAACACAGCCCTAACTTCTTTTCCATTATGTAATGATTTATATACCCTGTGTGTGATAAAACATAAATGATTGACTGTAGAGTCACCGGGTCGAAAACCTGACTGTTTAGGGCTAAGTAGATGAAGGTGGTCAAGGTATTGATACACATGGTTGCACACAAGTTTCTCAAATATCATTGAGATACAAGAAAGGAATGATTGCTTACATTATCTGGTCCATTTGCCTTAGACACATCCAAATTCTTTAGGATTTTATAAACACTAGAGGCTGTAAAGTATGGCTGAGTAATATTAAAATCACTCTCAGGTATACTGGCTAGAGGTAGTTATGTTGGTATCAATAAACATCATTTTCACAGAGTCGATATATTTGAAAGGTATCCAGGGCATCTGTTGCACCACAAGCTATGAGTAAAATCATGAGTATGTATCTTGAATATTTCCTCCCATATGATATTAATGGCTATTTAACCTATATTTCCTTTCTTTTCAGGTAAGCAAAGCTTTAATACTTCTGGCAATGGCAGTAATTGTGATGGTAAGTACGTTTAACATATAGATGTGAGTGTAGGAGCCTACATCGTGGTACATTATCAATGCCCTCTGTAGTTGTATTTGTATTGGAATCCTTTTTAGATAGAGAAAATCAATACACTGATTGATTTACTTATCAATACATTATAATCAATATCCCTATTCGATGAATTAAACCGTCCCATAAAGTACATTTACATGCATACGCGGTACGATGGTTCCTTTTACCGTGTAAGTATAAATAAATTTGCCTGTGAATTTGTATATTGCTCTTCTACTATTTATAAGAAGAAATGTATCCCCAAGAACTGATATAACTTCATAGTCGATTCTTTACCCAACATTGCGAAGCCTAGATTGTAAGTTAAACGGTGTAAAAGGTGTAAAAGTGTTTTCTCATATATCACTCATACCTTTCAAAGCCATTTTGAATGAGTTTCTTAAATTGGGCTCTTCTTGATCTATTCCAAACATCTGGCGACACCTAACTAGATGTCACAGCTATTTGGGAATGTTCATTTTAATTTCCCCTCACCTTTGTCACTTTACATTATTGTGCGTGTAATTTGGCTATGAAAGTAGGGGACAAGTAGGCAATTAACGATCTATAACTACTGCCTACTTTCAGGCTTTGAGCATCTACCAGGTATTTTACTACAAAGCTAACTGCAACACCTGGACAATAAAACCATTAGGATCAGGAATCGCAGGTGGCTGCAATTTCTGGAAAACAAAATGCATGACTGATTCTCATTGCCATTTCTAAACTGCTATATTGCGTGAAAATTACTAAAAGTAGGTTTTCTGCCACACTAGCCCATACAGTGCCGATATTCAATTCCTGGACGAAATGCGTGGGCAGCCCAGACATGATACACGACTGTACACCCGATTGCTACCCGGTTTCCTGGAAAATAGATGCATGGATGACTTCACTATTTAAAGTAGCTTTGATTCAAAAAGCTACCATGGTCATTGATGTGCTTGGCTGATTTTGACGTTTCCCATGGGTGTTTGTACAACCAGGCACTGGCAGACGTCCGGTCGACAGGTGCAGGAATTAAATGTCTGTACTGTAGAATAGAGAGAGATTTTGAGATTTTACAAATTTGGAAGATTTTGCATGAATTTTTTGATGAAAGCCAATTACAAAATTGCCAATGATATTGTTCTGTAATGTCAATAGTGTCTTTAAGCGTTACAGGTCAAAGCATCATTCCACTCAAAAAGCATCATAGTTAATTATATATATATATATATATATATATATATATATATATATATATATATATATATATATATATATATATATATATATATATATATACAAACATATATGTGTGTGTGTGTGTGTTTGTTTCCTGAGCCTTTGTTTTCTGAGCTGGCTAAGCTGCAAAGGTCTCAGTCGTAGAGGCGTTATAATGCACCTGGTCATGCGATGCCGAAGGCGGCAAAAGGAAAGAAATGCTTTCTTCAAAGAAATTGCTGAAATTGATAATGGTA
>OZ012693.1:878133-890698 GCA_963942565.1 Maea johnstoni
ATGGGTATCAAGACAACTTCTTCATGTATCTTCTGCAAAACTCATCAAGATAGTGTAGAACACATGTTACTTTACTGCCCGATTATTACAGAATTGTGGAAGAAAGTTTGTACCTGGCTAATAGAAGTTGGACTCGTTGATTATAATCTCACAGAATCCAAGATAATTCTTGGTGATATTGAAAATGGAGTTGTACCAACCACAGTAATTCTATTAACAAAAAAAGTAATTTATAACAGCTTCAAAAAAGAAAAAGTCCCAGTCTTACAACAAGTACAAAATGAGACAAAAAACTTCTATTTCCAGGAAAAATACGACTTCTACTTAAAACACAAAATCCATGTTTTCAACAAAAAATGGAATTTACTTAACATGTACTATAAAAGATGACTCGCCACCTGTTTTCACCTATTTATTATGTTCTTCTTCTCAATAATGTGCTCATCTCATATATGAGTAACATATACTTGTTATTTGTACCCTTTTCTGATTTTACATGCGGCTGAATAAAAATGTACCAAAAATAAAAAAAAGTTTTAGCTCATTATCATCGTTATTAATGAAGCTACAGCACTTCAAAGATTTTTGGAATTTTTCAAAATTTTCAACTTTGGGACACAAAATATACTTTAACTCGAAAAGTAACCAACTGATTTTTAAAACTGTGGTACCGTTGGAAAGAGGGGAAAATTTCCTTTCCGACGATATGTTACTTGATGACCTTTTGAGACATTTGACCTTTCAAGGTCATTTTCTGTGACCTTGACCTTTGACCTATATTTTCCAAAATACCCATCCTTCAATTTTCCTGAATTTTGGGGAGGAGGTGCTTAGTGGTGTAGTTAAAAGGCATGTAAAGTTTGGTTTTGGAGAATTGGGTATTTCTTATTAATAAGCAGGAAATAGTATTTGGTGTAAGGGTGCATCATACGAAAACGGACATTTCAATTTCATAATGCACATGGCATGGTAAACGAACTGCATATCAAAAGCTATTTGTTTTCAAAGACAACCTCAGGCCATTTTACATGTATGTCAAACATATCTGACTCCATCACTGCCTTTTGCCATAAATTATGTAGCCAGTTGATGTCACTAAAATCCCTGGGCAAATTCACTTGTAATCAATCTTTGATCTATATGAAAATGTGTACGGCATCTAACTTAATGCATTCTCATTACAGTTTTGGTTTCTCTACAGAGCAAACTTTACCTCATCATTATAAGTAACATCTTTTTATAGGTATTTCGGAAAATGTAGGTCAAAGGACCTTGAAAGGTCAAATGTCTCAAAAGGTCATCAAGTAACATATCGTCGGAAAGGACATTTTCTCCTCTTTCCAACGGTACCACAGTTTTAAAAATCAGTTGGTTACTTTTCGAGTTAAAGTATATTTTGTGTCCCAAAGTTGAAAATTTTGAAAAATTCCAAAAATCTTTGAAGTGCTGTAGCTTCATTAATAACGATGATAATGAGCTAAAACTTGTTGTGTGTTAGTCTCTCTGGGGGGTCAACAAGTCTACCAAATTTCACTAAAATCAGAGACGGGCCGGGAAAAAAGTGAGTGAGTTGGCATGGAATGACCCAGATAGATAGATAGATAGATAGATAGATAGATATGCCAAAATGCTACCTAACGTACGTTTTACATAAGTGGATATTTAAAAATGTTCCATAGATCTATGATGGAAATGGGCCTGTCTGCGTTCTTAAGGGCCTGATGCTGCCTGATGTGATCAGTGTCAGTGTCTAGGCTGTCCTGTCATTAGCTTCACACCCTAGGGCTTCATACAGAGCTGCCTGCTCCGTCTCTGGTTATCCCATTTCCTGCTTCCCAGACGGCAATCTCTGCTCTCAGCTCCTGCTGCTGCACAGCTACTCACATAACGCTCTGAGTATGAGATTGTGGACTAGTAATCATAAACACTTAAGGGAGTTCTATTCCTGCTGAAAACCACCGCCATCCAGACACGTGTTCTGATTAAGAGCACTGCCTAACGAGAGTCTCATTGCGAGATTTTGTGCGCGATTCTCGTCCAAAGACTCTGACGTCACAATCAATATCAACCCATCATAAGTATTATTTAATTTCATGAAAGAAAAGGATGTTTCCATGCATGAACATTTTTCATGCATAAAAATGAAAATTCTGTGCAAAAGTATTCATGGGGGAAAAGTCCATGCATGAAGTTGCGTACAGCTCAAATACCCATGATGATTTCTGGGGCAAAAAAGTCATGCCAGGGGCAAAATATTCATTTCCATCCATGAAAATAACATTTTCATTCATGAAAACTTCACTTTCATGCATGAAAATAAGAAATTTCCATGCAACGATATGTTCATGCATGATTTTCTTGTACGGGAAGTGACCATTTCAAAACATGCAAGTACGTTTTATATGTATCTATATGTACATACATACATACATACATATATGGATGCATGCATGCATACATACACACACATACATACATAAACAAATACATACATACATGTACATACGCCAAATTCTTAAAAGCATTGCAATGGTGTGGTAAGGATGGCTACTGTGTGCTTTGATTATAGGATCATGTGCTTGGGTGTGATACTGTCTGCTTTGTCTGGGGGCGTGTAGGCAATGAGATGTGTCACGTGACAGCAGCATGTGTGTGCACCACACGTGGCTCTCCTCAATGCCGGCAAGTGCCATTGATGGCACATTGTTACAGCAAGTAGGCTTGAGGTATGGGCAGTAAAGTAGCACACTTTGCTTCAACATGGACTGGTGTTTTTTCAAAGCCTCTTTTTTGTTGTTTACGAAGAACCTGGATATTTCTTTTTCATTATGTGTCTGACGACTACTGGTATGGTTTAAGAGCCGGAGAGAGGTTGTCTGTGATGTATATATTCTTTATTGACTGCAGACTCGCTACAAAAGTTATATATAACAAAACGAATCAAAAACAGGTATACGAAAGTAACTTAGCAAAAGCGGACCTTGTTAATTGGCAGAGAAATTCATCTAACTTATATCAATATTAATAACAATGACAAAAAGGAGCACACTTTACTTCAACATGGAATGGTGTTTTTTCAAAGCCTCTTTTTTGTTGTTTACGGTTATTTCTTTTTCATTATGCGTCTGACGACTAGTCGTATGGTTTAAGAGCTGGAGAGGTGTTGCCTGTAATATACATATTCTTTATTGACTCGCTACAAGTTATATATAACAAAAATAATCAAAAACAGGTATACGAAAGTAATTTCATCTAACTGATATTAATATTAATAACAATGACAAAAAGCATAAATATGAGTGGTTTCAACCAGAACAATTCTAGACTGCGCCACACTACACGAAACGTCTGTAAAATCATCCGATTAACGTTATTTCCGATTCATCCATCGCTGCTACTTATATGGATAGTCTTGACTTGTATTCCCCCAGGCTTGGACCACAGCTGCTGAATAGTGTAGGTCTATCTTTGGGGATTTCTAGCATTAAAACTTTACATGCACCGCTTTCCTATATATTATTAGACATAATGGTGTTTGTCTGAATCGTTTCCAGGAAAGCCATCAGTCAGATAAAGATAACGGCAGAATCACACAAGGGGTGTATATAAATCAACCACAATCCATTTATTGGGTTGGACATCATAATGGTTCATTCATATTTCTGGAATAACATTTTCATGTTCTGTAATGTAATGGATTTTGCTCCTTGACTCTCCCCGTCAAAACCGTTTGTGGTGTGTGTTTTCGTATACAGTACTCTATTGGCACATACCCGATAAGGTTATGTTGTCTTTTCGTCCTACCCAATTATAATAGTAGCGTTTTCTCCCTTATAATTAAGTATGTATTTCAGGTCATATTTGTTAATGGTGGCCTCTACATTTTTGTATTTTCATATTTCTATGACATGGCCAATAAACAGTACAATTCAAAATCATCCCTTGGAAACCTGCATATTATAACCAACTTCCAGGCTTTTGATTTTTCCTTGATTTTTTTGTTCTATACTTTAGTGGCTCAAAGTTATGAGACCTACACACTGAGGGGAGGGGGGCTACTCGAATCTCGGTCTGGGCAAATGAGAAAGTTGCTAGCGACATGGGATTAGGCGATTACTCCGGTTTCCTGCATCACTTAAAACTAGCTAGTCACGAACCAGTCAGAATATGGCAAAAAGGTGACGAAAAACAAATTTCCAAATTCCCATACGCTTGGGTGAGTCAAATAGAAACGGAACAGAATATGGTTTTATGACATTCCCATGTGCATTGAGAAGTCACGCCCTGTTTTCCTGCACACTCCAAAGTTTAGTGTTAGTCTCCTTAGCAAGTCATAATAACACACTTGCCCCGTGTCCTCTGGGCGGAACTAACAGCATTACCATTACAGCTTTCACCGGCAAAATCCATTTAGGCAAACTAACCTTTCCTGCTGGTTCGCATCTAAAGAGGAAATTCGATGTCAGCAGGGGACTGGCTAAGATTGAGGAGGAGAGGGAAAGGTTGGGATAAAAGCCTTTAAATAGGTGTTACCAGACCTCTATCTCTATCACCGCGCTTGGATGTATTTAGTGGGAAATCCCATTAAAAGCCTCTATTAATGGAACATGGTATTACAGTTTTACCCGCAGAGAAAAATTAACTTTTGGGTCTTAAGAAATCAATTGTCATTTTCAAATCCTGGAGCAGTGAAAGACATGTTGCTACTTTGAACAACGAAAACATTCTCTTAAAGGTTCTGTACATGAAGCATAGAAAAGTTCCTTTCATTGTCGGACGCTCATAAAATGGTAGTATTACCAGAACGCCTTATGGCTAGCAATAAATGTTTCATTATAACTCGATCCTCATCAGCATAACTACTACATTAAAACGCATTTTCTTTCCCAGTTAGCTATCTCAGGGGCATTGACTCAATAATAACACTTTAAGAACAATCTCGTATTACTTGAAATAATGGATATTGCACAAGAACGTATAATGATATGTTTATATATGATAACTGCATTTTGAATTGAATATAACAACATACTTTTATAAACATCACGTATTATTTGAAATAATGGATATTGCACAAGAACGTATATTGATATGTGTACATATGATAACTGTATTTGGCATTGAATATTATACAAATATGGCACTTTGGCGAGTGCAATATCAATTCTTATTGCACTCTGAAAAATGATATTGCACGAGGCGCTTGCGCAGAGTGCACGAAGTGCCATATTTGTTTTATTATATGTCTGCTGCTCATTCAAATAGAATAATTAACTAATTTAAAGAATGATGAAAATGTAAATATTATTAATGTTTTTCCATTTCCAGGTTTTACCACAAACCATTTGGTTATTGTAATTTTCTAAACTGCAATATATTCTTGTGTTAACTCAGTAATATCGCAATCAAAATACTATAAATACCTGAAAAAGTCACATGCATTAGTTTAGGAAATGTAACGATCTATTTATTTACTTTCAAAACGCGTTTAACTAATTCCCTTACTCTTCTGAGTTCCTTGTCTCAATTCACTTCTGTTGGCTTCCTTTTCAAGAGTTGGAGTTGAGAATTGAGCACATGAACCTGACAGCTCTGAGTTTGAGTGTTGATAAGTGATATTGCACCCCAATATCACTTTCATAAGGTGGTCATGTGACCATGATCTGACCAATCACAGCAGAGAATGAGCAGTAGGCATATAATAAAACAAAATATTTTTCATAATCATTACGTATTACTTGAATGAATAGATATTGCACGAGACTGTATATTGGTATGTGGATATATGATAGCTGTATGAGGCATTGAATATAACAATATACTTCTATAAAAATCACCTGAAAGAATGGATATTGCATGCGAGCGTGTGATGATATGTGATGGTATATGATTGCGACATCCGTCTCTGTCTTGTGAGCATGTATGTCTATTGACTGCGCCCGAGAAACAAAAAAGTTCACATTATACAAACATGAGGTTAGATTTTATGATTAGTCATGAATATATTATTTGACTATATATGCAGGTTGTCTGTATCGTGATTCGAACGGCGTAACGCACACTGTCACTTTGAAAATAACTGTTGACCCTTATACTACTGGTGGTTAATTTGACCAATACAAAATGAGGCCGTTTTTGAGGAAAAAGACCTGAAAAATGACTGAAAACCTGGCATAAGGCTACTCATCTGAGAGTACTCGGCGGGCGCATGTCAATGAATATTAACATGACAGGGTTTGGATAGTTTTCAGAAATATTTGCGTTCTTGTGCTTTGGATGAAAGTGGCCTCAGCATCGGACGGGTTAATTGAATATGCCAGGTTAGCATATTGCCGTGCGATATGGAATGATAGGTATTGATTCTTAATTGACCACATTTCCATTACACTCTGCTGAATATCTAACATGCTGATTTAAAAAAGATGTGATTGTCTCTTTAACTGAAATATGTCGAAAGAACACGACTTGAGGTTTGGGCAGATTTATATTGAATCAAACAAATCTCTCTCTTTCTCTCTCTCTCTCTCTCTCTCTCTCTCTCTCTCTCTCTCTCTCTCTCTCTCTCATCCCAGGCACTTCCCAACCATCGTAACCGAGGTCTCGGCATCCCAACATGAGGGGAAAGGGATTTTTATGGAATATCAAATTTGCAATACCCAGTTCATAAAAGGTGTTTGATTTCCATTAAAGCACCGAATTTATAGTCTTTTGCCTAGTGGCTTACTGTTTAAAGCCAAAGGTGTTCCATGGCGGCTACTTCCATTAAAAGAGGTTTAAGACCTAGCTGCACGCTTATTGCGGAGCAGTAGTCATGGCCGAGTGGACTAATGTTTTGCACCATGTTTTGAGGTCGTATTTTTTCTAGGTTGTTCCATCACTTCGGCTATAAACTAACAGGTAAGATCATAAAGCTTGCAGGAAATACATACCTGATCATAAATTCAAATGCATTTCAAACTATTGCAAGGTACATGTATCACTGAGTAGACTGGACAGATATTGAATACTGTCTAGAACTAGAAAGAGTGAAAACTGGACAGGAATAACTAAAACCATAAGATTTAGGGCAAAACTATTTGGCAAATCACATTTTAGTTTAGAAAGCCAAAGATTACAGGAAACAAAATGAAAATTTAATTAATTTGCATTCAATGTGAGAATACTGGAAATTATACATAAGCATTAGAGTCTCTGCGTGCCTTTTGATAATTGTAAGTGATATGAAGGAAGTGATGTAAGAGAAAATTGAGATTAAGCGCAGATAAACGTTCGTAAAGTCGACATTTCACACACTTGGTTTTCTTCCTAAAATGGCCAGCCCTATTAAATGAACATAACACACCAAAAACACTGATGTTTAGAGCATAGTTTAGGAAGTATCGTTGTGCGCGATAGAGATGACACTTCGCAAGAAAATACTATCATAATCATTGCATCGTCGTGCTACCCTTATCTTGTGTACATGATAACTATCAACATTTCCTATTATAGTTACATGATATGCTAAAAACAGCAAGCGTGCGTGCTTGATAGTAATAAGGAATATATTCCTTCCTGACGGATCATGACTACACGACATGTAACTGAACACAAACCTGTTTTTATTACTTTAAGACCGCCGTTTAAAGCCATTGACTCTAGAACAGTGTCTACTCTATTAAAAGAAACTATTCATCTCGCAGGTCTGTCTACAGAGACCTTCTCAGCAAAGTGTTTTAGGCCTACCGGCGCGACGTCGGTCATTGACATTGGGATTAATCCAGACATTGTACGTCATATTGGTAGATGGAAAAGTGTGAAACTTTTGAGAAATTTGCATGGATGTTACACATGAATAAAGGTCTTAAGCATTCAACATGTTGTTGTAGTTGTGGGGAATACATAAACATTTGAAAAAAACTGAAACAAGCGGGTGTTGAACCCTGTAATCTCAGGACAAGAGACACAGAGTGTGTGTGTAAAAAGTACACTTTTCAATGATAGGCCGTTGTGAAAATGTCGAAAAATAGGAGGACGTTGATAGCTTACATCTCTGTGTTAAGAATATGTTTAACATACACCAGTGGTTAGTTTTTATTCGTAGTCATACTTGATTACACCCTAGACGACAACTTGGGGGCGTTAGTGTAAGTGTAAAACTGTTAGATGAGATTTCCAAGTTCACAAAGCTATATATTAAATGTTTTTTTTTGTAAAAGGATAGGACGTGTATTGATGGTATTGATGTGTATCCGTTTAATGTCTACTTAGGTTCCCTAAGAGTTAAAAATATTTGAACAAAAATGGTCAGATCTAATTCACATTTTAGGGTAGTTTTGGAAGTCGTATCTCATGTTGACGAAATGTAGGATATATCATTCAAGATATTTGTCTATTAATCCATAATCATCCGTTTTTGTAGGTAAAAGATGCAAATGTTGCGTGTAATATGTACCAGTATGTGTTTGTTTCTATGTTTGTGTGTTGTTATGAAATAAAATAAATATGCGTTTTGCAGAAACTAAAAAAAAGGTTCCTTATAAGAGTCTCGTTCCATACAACCAAGATTCACAACACTCACACATGAAACAGTGAAACTCTCTATAAAGAATTTTACTTCGGCATCCATGTTAGCGCTTTGAGATTTAAGGTCAATCATACCACAACGGCAGGACATTTTAGAGCCTGGTGGACAAACAAGATACCTTTCAACATGAGTTATTCGGCACTTGTTGTTCCGTTTGTCTTATTAGGGAGTATTGTATTGTAGTGTATTGCATGTTTTTGACTGTACAGCATCGTACAAAATCATATCAAATACAAAGTAGTATATAAAGTAACGTAATAGGAAAGTACATAAATTATTAGGATAATACTAAACATCTATACAAGACAAAGAACACAAAATGGAGACATTAAGACTGAAAGTGCGTAAATCCAACAATATAGACTTAATGTCTGGTATGGATAACTTATGTACAAAACACAAACTAATAGAAATTACTGTATAGGATGCATAATACCCGGTCTAGTGGTCAGGAGAACCGGTGTAACAGGTATTGGGTGCCCATAACATAGTGTCCCGGGCGTCATAAACGGTGTAACACAAGTTACATATTGATCCCTTCTGCGAAAAAGAAAAGCATTATGGCCTCTTAAAAGTTACTTGGGCAGGCAAGTTCAGAGGTTTTCTCATTGCTCCCCCTCGTCGGGTAGTTTCTACGGCTTAGGGTGTATCAAGTAAACCGAGTTTATTTGTGTAAAGCTTAAAGAAATTACTCTTGTGTAATGAGTACTTTGAGATTGGAGAAGTCTTTATAAACCAATATAAAACCGATATGTATGGTACAAATTATACGTAATAGACAGAGACAAGAGTGCAAAGATTCGATGGAGGAACTCTTTACTTGATTTACTAAATGTGTGTGCAAGGTTCGCTTTTTTAGTAAGCGCGGATAACATAGTCATGTGTGACATTGCAATTCCAGGTAAAAGGCAGTTGGCTAAATCTGTGTGGGAAGTTTTGGGAAGTGGGGGATATTTATTGGAACACTGTGAAATGTACTTTCAGAGGATAGTGATATTTTAATCAGCACAGTGCCTAGAACACAGTACCTAGCCTGGTGGCAACAATAACAATACTCACCTCATGAGTATTTTGTATGTTATTCATTGATGTTTATAAACCTTTATTCATCTAAGCAGGGGCTTTCTTTTGTAACATTATTCTATGTTCTGAGATTTTTTCTGGATCCATGCCACAATGTTTCTGATCTAGTTCGTGTTCCTATAATATGTATTTTTGTACAAGTTTAATTGTTAAATTTTATCATATCATATATGTTGTGCATGATATTTTTACGGTAAGAGCCATAGTCAATGAATATACGTACATTCATTTCCTATGATAGTTACACAATATGCTAAAATCAGCAAGCGTGAGTGCTTTTTGATAACATGTAATATACTAGTATCCTTTCAACGCGGCTCATGTATGTATGTTTATTGACTGTAAGTTTACATTACAAAAGCATACTATGCATGGTATATTACAAAAAGTATAAATTCTTATAATATAATATTGCTCCACAAGGGGGACTTGAAAAGTATATTTACATATACGATTATGCGTTATATGATAAAAGTGGTATATTTGTCTATCAGTAAATACTTAAGTTAGGTAGGATCTTATTTTCTTAGGCCTAGAGGTAGCCTACAGCTAGTGTCTAGTTACCAATCTTTATATAGAACCTCGTTGTCTTTACAGCAAATTCTGCGAGTAATTACACTTATAGCGCAGTACACAAGGATGAGAAAAGAATAGATTACACTCTATATGATTGAACCAAGCGGGTATTGAACCTTGTACTTACAGAAAAAAAGACAAAGAATGTAGGATGCAGAGTACACCATTACATACAACACTTTATACAACACTCATACAGTTTCCCTGTTTACTCGATGACATATTGAAACTTTCTATGAAGAATTTCACTTTGGCATTTATTTTGTTACTTCTGGGAAATGCCAATGGTACTCTCTATAGCTTTTCCCAATCGAGACTGCTGCTTAATTAGCATGTGCACAAAATTGGTTTTCATGTTATATTCTATTGTTTCATAAGTTAGCTGTATTTGTACAGTTTTATGTATACAAAGGTTATCGTCGTTACGGGTACAACACATTAGAGGCGTGATGAACTACACAATAAATACCTCCCTTCCGAGGTAAATTTGCTTTAACGTACCTGTTTTTACATCAACAATGCATGTGTAATCGATTGATTACGTGATAATTGCAATTCGTGTTAATATCCTCTCTAGAATCGAATAGTTGATAGGCGGATGCCTTCTGAAGTAAATGATTATGTATTTAATGGTAAGTCGATTTTCATTAAGACAACCATTAAAAGCATAATATCTCCAGTTTGTTAAGGAGAAGCTTAGTGAAAACGTCAGTGCTTGAGTGCTATGTATGCGCTCGCTCCACAAACACACAAACACATAGCAGAGCACATTCAGTTAACAACAGTTGTTGACAAGTAATCTCCAAAAATCCATAAGCAAGACAAGATTGAGGTACCTCCTCCAAATATCCTCTAAATGAGACCCTCACTCCTCTCTGATGTAATCCTATAAAGTTTGCTCTCTGAAACTCAATCACCCATTTATATAGGCAACTCAGAAATCTAGAATGCTCTAGATTTCCAGAACATTCGTAGCACTGTCAAGTTACCCAACAAAGGAAGAATAACCCCAACCCTTCCAGAATATTCACCCGAAATAGGTCAAAAAGTTAACCCCTTCAGTACCAAAACTCCAAGACCAAGACATGGTAATAACAAAATAAGACAACTGTCCCAAATAACAATATAAATGACACAATCAATTGCCACTTGGGCATAACAATATATATATATATATAATATATATATATATATATATATATATATATATATATATATATATATATATATATATATATATATATATATATATATATATGCAGTCAACCATGCCATTATGTCTGATACACTTGGTGCTGTTAAATGTGGTGATGGGTCAGGTGAAGTGGTTCAACTTTTACCTATCCAACATATCTCAATATATAGACATAAAGGCACTCTATCAGACCGAGGGGAAGTTACTTGTGGCGTGCCTCAGGGCTCTATATTGGGACCTTTATTGTTTCTAATCTATGTGATGGACATGGAATCAGCTGTTGACTGTGATCCTTTGTTTTATGCTGAAGATTCGGACCTTTTGATCAGAGGCAAAAACGTTATTAATATTAAAAAAAAGCTCAGCAAGGAACTTACCAATTAAATGTGTGGTTAATAGACAACAAAATTCCACTCTATCTTGGTAAGACAGAGTCTATTCTATTTGCCTCAAATAGGAAGTTAAACAACAGAAATATATATAATAATCTCATGTAATAGTATCAAAGTGGGTGGTAAGGAGGTTGTAACATACCTGGGGGGTGAACTAGATGAAGAAAATGTTCGTAAATCAGTACTGCTGGAAAACCGCCTGCATGCCAATAATTCAGTCGAGAATATACTACGCCAGCATTTTATATTACCACGGTCAGTTCTTAAAGATTTGCTTTTAGGTCGTACACAATAAAGTGAGTAGATATGTTTTAGACTACTCAAACAGAACACATTTGGTAGCCAATGACTTTAATGAGGTTAAGTGGATGAGCATTAAAAACAGAATAAATATCTTGCCGCAAGCCATGTATTTAACTGCATTAATGGGCAGGCTCCAGAGTACCTTCACCTTTTGAAAGAGTAAATGAATCCCGCCAATATAACACCAGACACAGTGTTAATGCTCTGATTTTACCAAAGGTTGGTTCATATGGTATAAAGTCCTTCCACTACATAGGTGCCAAAATCTGGAACTCTTTGCCAGACAAGATCCAGACTACGTTCAGTAAATCTCTTTTTAAATGGATATGCAAAAAAATATTTCATATCAGTCCTCTCTGAGTCCTAAAAAAGAAATTCATCAATTCTAGTCCGAACCTTTGTATTATTCTATATTCATGATATTATCGTTATGTGAATTTTGAGCAGTGA
>OZ012693.1:890898-903398 GCA_963942565.1 Maea johnstoni
CAAGGGAACGTGATCCCAGTGTTTAAATCCATTCGTCTTTGTCAAAGGTACACGTGTACCTTTCAACAAATTAGTCTGTTGCTCTTAGACAAACGAACGTGACATACTCTTCATATTGGAAATTCGTATCAAAATTACAGCATTGCACTTTTTTTGAAAAAACGTTAATACTATGTCAGACTAGTGAACCATCCAGACAACGTTGTAATCCATCTCTCTTTGTTTAAAGCAAATGGTCTGACGCACGTGTGGAAATATTGTCGAAAAAAATAACTAATTTACAAACTGTTGGAATGAAAGTTATAGACCCTTTTGGATGCAAAAATCCATCTTCGAATTGTTTTCATGTATCACTTGTTTAAGAGTAATGTTCTAAAATATTACGCCTCAGATGTACGCATACACTCCACAATCAAAGGCCAAATAGATTTGCTCATTATATATGCAAATAGTAAAAGTAAGGACAAGAATAGGTGAATGATCGTCTACTTAAGAGTGGCGATCTTTTCTTATATACTATTCATGTGCTTGTACTCTTTCTAGACGAGAGATTTTAAGAGCAGAGTGCACATGCCGCAATGGCTGATTGTGGTATTCAAAAGTTGGAATGCTGCTGTGCATTTATGGGTTCTGAAAGTAAGAACGATGTGTCTAGAATTAACTGCAATCTGCAATACTAAGACTGTATGTCTGCGCTACCATTGCAGTTACAGTATGTGTATTGGGTTCTAACAACAAGTCACAGTTCTCCATGTCAGGTACAATTGTAATGATATCCTATTTCCTAAGTGTACCATATAGGAGAGTGGTAAAACCATTGCCTGACAACACTCTGCATCCGTATCATGATTGATCTACTTTCACATATCAAGCAAAAAATGCTTAGAAAGGCTATTTTATTGCAGCTGGCCCTGGAGGCTAATTGATTTTTGGCACAGGATGATGGAGCAGGGGAAACTCGCAACGGCTGGCATAGAAACTCCAAAAATGATTTAAGCCCAATTGCTATCGAAACAGCACTTCACACAGTCAATGTTCTGATTAGTCCCAGGTTCAGGATAAGGCTATCATAAAGAGTGCATCACGTAATTGCTAATTATCAGAATACATTCATCACTTGGAACTCGCATGCACAGCCTGTGCTTACACTACCAGATTTGTAACGACACAATACATCAAACGCAAACGCCTTGTGGGACCTTGGGAACATTTTGTACAGCATGTGCACCTTCTATTCAAATTCTCCAAAGCAAACGAATGTGCTTTTGTATAAATTTGTTTTGTGCTGCACACACACACACACACACACACACACACACACACACATATATATATATATATATATATATATATATATATATATATATAAATATATATATATATATATATATATATATATATATATATATATATATATATATATATATATATACCTCTTGTAGAATTCTATGCCTCTAATTGGTCAGTTACAGACCCCCTATTCTGAATGGTATGCCTGTGTTTGGGAGGAGAGTACTATTGCTGGGCATTATTCTCCATCAATAGAGCATGGCTATATGGCGCTTTAGTCCATTAATGAGTTCAAGTAAAATATCTAGGTCATTCTTACGAAAAGAAATGTGGGAAATGTGTGTGTTTTAATAGCATAAATTTCTACACTAAGGGCAAGCTAGATTATTACAAAAGCATTTCTTTAACTGATTTTCATGCACTCCTCATGATGCTCAACTTCATGAATATTCATGAGATGAGCAGATGACATGTAAACAATATGGCTGCCTCTAGATTCAGCAATGATCTCCCCAGTGAATTTATTTAAGTGAATTCAGGAGTATATAGAGAAGGTATTGGTTAACTCAGTTAACCCGTTTTTCAAGAGATATTTAAAGAGTGTTGGAAACAGCACACAGCTGTTCTGTGTGCCAGATTGTGTCTAATTGTATCCTTGCTAGAATGATGCATCCTAGTCTTAACGGCTAAGTGTCATACAGTCAATGCCCCCTATTACAATAGGGCACATCAGCTTTAAATTCAGTGTATATACTCATTTTTAATTGTTACCAAAAACATTACCAATTGCAGGTACTTATTCATCAATAAAATGCATAATACACCCTCTATGTAATAACGTTTTCTTTCTATCTCAGATAGACAATCGGTACAATAAAACAAATAGAGCACAGTCCCTCGGGAACAACGAAGAAATAGGTCCCAGTGAGAAGCAATAGGACTATTGCTTCTCACTTGGACCTATTTCATCGTAGTTCCCGCGGGACTGTGCTCTATTTGTAAAAATATATATTCAATCTGTACATTGTTGAAGGTGACTTATTGAAATGGATCATGCATGGTACCTCCAACACTGTAAACGGTTGCCACACCACAGGTACAGGGTTCATATACATGTCTAAATCGTCCTAAAACAGTTGTATCTCTCAATTGTGAATGGAATTTAATGTCGGCACTGTGGGATTGTATATAATCTGTATTTCTTCCAAGGGGCTATTACAAATGGCAAAACACTATGAGGCAGACATATTGATCTACCAACACCATTCCTCTTGGCCATTACCAATATGTGTTATTAATGCTTTATTACATAGATGTAGCATGATCCTACATGTACTTGGATCACTAGAAAATATATTTACTTTATCCAGAAACCTCGAGTCATATACATATAGACTGAATCGTAACATTTATATTCAATCTGGACATTGTTGAAGGTGACTTATTGAAACGGATCATGCATGGTACCTCCAACACAGTAAACGATTGCCACATCACAGGTACAGGGTTCATATACATGTCTAAATCGTCCTAAACAGTTGTATCTCTCAATTCTGAATATCTTGTCTTATTGCATGTTTTGCTGCCTGAAAAGGTCAGTGGTGTCACAGAGTAACCAAGCACCCCATTTGAATATTAGCGAGGACATTATCTCAAATTCCCGGGCGATCCACATGTATGTGTTTGTGTTGTCTAACTCGATGTTTTTGTTTTTGTCTTTCTAAAACCAGCAGGGAAAACACTATAGCTGTTACCAATCATACTAAATGTAAAAAGCAACGTCACTGTTAGAAAATGAGTTTAGGATTTGGAATTTCATTTTTCGTCACATTTGTGCCAATTGTGAATAATTCGTGACTAGCCAGTTGTAAGTAGTGGAGGAAACAGGGGTACCAGGCGAAAAACACCGCCTAACCCCAAGTTACTGGCAACCTTCTCACATGCCCATGAGTGTCTGGAGTATGGGAATGCATTTTATGCAGAACCATACTAAAAAGATCTTAAACAATCCAATTTATTTTTTCTCTCCTATTGTTTTCTTTATCTCTTTACTTTTCAATAAATATGAGTCTTATTTTCCCATTGTCATCATTATTATTATGTTTAAGATTTGTTTTTTTAATTTTAAACCCTAAAGGTCCTCATATATGTTTGGTGATTACCTGGTGAACTGGAGACTGTCATAAATACCCATCCACTTGACATTCTAGCTGACCTCACATTCTTATAATGATTGTTAATTCTCTTTTTCCATTTGGTAATGGTAGTGTTACAATTTAACTCCACTAGCAGTGTGCGTAATAATGACAACCCCATCCATATAACTCATCATACTCAGGCTTTATTGCAGTTAGATCCTATTACTAAGGAGCTGTTTTTTGCCACCAACTGTATATTCATAGATCACCTAAATGGTCGCACAGGTGTTTCCTATGTAGCAGAAAAAGCTAAGCTTATTAGGTGTGTATTTGTAAGGCATTCTCTCTCTCTCTCTCTCTCTCTCTCTCTCTCTCTCTCTCTCTCTCTCTCTCTCTCACACACACACACACACATATACATATATATAAATAGAGTGATAATCAAGATGGCATCATCATTGATAATGAGAACCTTTTTTCATTGTTTTCCTTAATATATACAAATAATTGAATCTTCCTCTTCAATCGGTTAGTTTTGCTCCTTGAGTAAGAAGGAGGACAGTTCTTGTGACAACCAGCTGCTTCTGAGCTTAGGATGATGAATTAATTGGGAGATATCCAACATTAAATGTAAAAAGCCTACAATCACCACCGCCATTACCAAATGTAATCGTACAGTAGACTATAAAGGGGATGTACATGCATATACATGAAATATAGACATTCCTATATGGATCCTTGTCATGTGATAGTGTTGTACGCGTCTTTTTGCTGGTATGAACCTTTTATCCCGCTCATAAAGTAGGCTTAAGAGTATGGTTATACGGTGTAAGGATTAGGATAAATCTCATAAGATTGGCCACGGCGGATGGTACAGACGCCTTGCTCGACAATTCCTGATTTTAATGTCATTTTGCTTCAGGTTTGATAGGTGACTTAATCAAACACTAACTGACCTCAATCTGGACATTTTACAACAACTACAGTAGAGACATTTAATTCTCCCACTCTGAGGTGTGTTTTATGGTCAGGATAATGTAAAAGAGAGGTTTTCCTCACTGCGTTGTCTTCAATGGGGTTAAAGGTCTAAATAGTGTAATTTTCCAATCAGATCCCTCTATTTCAATCAAGGGGTCAAAGGAAGATCTAAGAATGGCGCACGTTGATTTGGCAAGCGTTACGTACGTCGTCTTATGCCAGTTTCTAGGTAAAACAAACGGTGCACGTCACAACAAACGCGTATTTTTGAAATCACAACAAGAGCATAAATTGTTTTGGGTAATAATAAATATTTAATAATAACATATTTATTTACAAGTAATAACAATGTCAATAACCATATGCATATGCATAATGATAATTGATATATACCATAACTCTGTATTACAGATGATGTAGAAATATTCTATATATACCGTAACGTTAGATATATCTATTTATAGATATACCTTTGATTGTTGCAATTTTAATTCATTAGATAAATATATTAACAAGTATATACATACAATTACCTTAGGCTGACCTGAAATAGCGCCTAAACGAATAAGATATATAATGCTTGTACACTTGTAACAAATAGGGAGGGATATGTGGTGGGTTTTTTAACTAGAATAATTAATAAATTTGACAGAGCTATACTACGAAGTAGCGTATAGTTCCGTTGCTGTTAGCCGGCGACGAGAAACCCGTAACAGCGTCCCGTTGTTAGGGTATGACGTCACAATACAGGAAGTGCACGAGAGAGATGCGCGCGCACTCTAGACCGCCATTACAGCATGATATATACAGTGAGAGGTTAGGGTAAGCTTTATTGTATTTCAAAATATGTCTGGGTCCGTACGGACACCAAACGTATGATTTTGAAATCACAACAAGAGCATAAATTGTTTTGGGTAATAATAAATATTTAATAATAACATATTTATTTACAAGTAATAACAATGTCAATAATCATATGCATATGCATAATGATAATTGATATATACCATAACTCTGTATTACAGATGATGTAGAAATATTCTATATATACCGTAACGTTAGATATATCTATTTATAGATATACCTTTGATTGTTGCAATTTTAATTCATTAGATAAATATATTAACAAGTATATACATACAATTACCTTAGGCTGACCTGAAATAGCGCCATAAGGACTTTCTATCATGTAATGATAGAGAGGACTGTCAGCCAGACAATATATCTTTGACGTATTTCAAAGAATAATTACATTATAAATACATACTTAAATTAAAATGAATATTGATATGTTAATTTCTCAGATTGTACAATATCAATCACGGATGAGTGTGCAGTCACCATAGCCAGCATATATTAAATAACAGGATTGTTGTAGGATTTATTTAATTTGGCATGTCTATGTGGTTTGGCCTTATATATTTCTTAAATGCTGCACTTTTCCATCTACCTACAGATTTTATGAATGGATCGCTGTATTCATCTGAAGCCATTTGTGTTGCTCTACCAATGCGGAATGAATGTGTATTGTAATGATTTGCTGGAATTTTTCTGAACGCCAGGCAATTCTTCAATGTATCACTGAATTGTTTACGATTGATTGGTTGACCTGTGATGTCTATAAATATTGGTCCAGACTTATTTGGGCGCAGTGCTAAGTACTTAGACAAAGCGCTAACTGGACATTGATCTGAACCATTGGGTTGTATGTTAATTTTTGGACAGTTTGTTCCACTGTGCTTGTATGAATTCAGAATTATTTGGTAGCCAAACCCAGCATCGGTTTTTGTTGTTCTAAGTTGATTGATGCAAATAGTATGTTTGTTAGTATTTGAAATTACTATCTCACCTGCTCGTAAACAAGCATAAAATGTAATCAAGAATAATGCTTTATACAAGATCATGTTAAATTTGCTGTCGGCAATGAAAGGTAATGTGTTCACCAGACTATATAACAAAGCCTTATCAATTGGTTTAAGAGGTTGCTTTTTGTTATAACGAGCTTTTTGTACGCCTCTGAGTATTTTATTGACTAGGAATGCACAACCTGGGTCCTCATGACCCTTAATCTTATGTACAAAAGATATTGCTGAAACGTATGATCTAATAGTACTGTACATGAGACCCTGTAAGAATAAGTGAGATATGAACAAAGCTACATCCATAGCCCGTACAGGCATACTGATTGTATTTTGATTCAAATCGTTCAGTAAGAACTTGGTGAATGTATTCCAGTGATGATTGTAAGCTTTCTTAGTAGAATCTGCTAGTGACAAGTCTAACAGAGTCATGACCATAGTTGAAAGTTGGTTGGTTTGAGAGTTTCTGGTATGTCTAGAGGTTTCTCTTGCATGCCATACATCTCCAGCATCTTGTTGTCTACCTGGTAGCGAGAAATAGCATCGGCTAATACATTTTTTACCACTGCTATGTGTACTGCTTTAAAGTTGATGTTAAATTGTAAAAGTAACAATACTAGTGGTCTTACTAATTTCATAATCAATTTATCTTTGGAAGTTTGATTATTGACGATTGATACAACAGCGATGTTGTCACAATGAAATAGGATCTTAGAGTTGGTAAGTTTCATTCCGAACATGTTAATCATAACATATATTGGAAATAATTCCAATAAAGCTATGTTAAGAACTTTCCAATTTTCTGGCCAAGTGCTTTGTATCCATTCGGAACCAAATGTAGCACCAAACCCTAATTTTGAAGCGTCAGAATACATGTGAAGAGTCAATGAATCGTTAACTGGCAATTCACGGATTATTGTTTTACCGTTGAAATTCTTTAAGAACATTTCCCAGATTTTTAAATCCTCTTTAACTTCCTTCGTTATACGGATAAAATAGAAAGGTTTTGCAATACCTTTTGTTAGGTCGTACATACGGCGGAGAAAAGCTCTGCCTGTTGTTATGATGCATGTAGAAAATTGTAGTTTCCCTAATAAAGACTTAAGCTCTCGTAATGTTACTTTTGATTTATTCAAAGTACTTGTTACTAATTGAGTGTAGTCAGTTATTTTATCTTGGGGTATGTAAGCTAACATTTCTATTGAGTTCAAACCTACTCCCAGAAAGTCTAAATCATTTGTAGGGTTGACAGTTTTATGCGGAGCCAAAGGTACTCCTACTTCTCGACATAGCCAACAGAATTTATTCAAGTAATTTTGACATTCTTGTTTTGAGTTATTTATGAAGAGGAAATCATCCAAAATTTTAATTACGTTTTTAACGCCTAACTTATATTCTAAAATCCATTTTAGAGCGTTAGAGACCTCTTCAAATATTTGGCAAGAACTTGAACAGCCCATTGGTAAACAACGATCATAATAATAACCGTGCCAGTAGAAACCAGTCAAGTGGTATTGAGATGGGTGTAAAGGTACTATTCGAAACGCGTCTGAAATGTCTGATTTCGCCAAAAATGCTTTGGGTGAGCAGGATTGAATTTGCAGTATGGCGTCGTGTATTTTTGCGTATTTTACAGTTGAATTCTCATGAGAAATGTTAAAGTTGACTGATCTATCGTCATATGGATAAGAAAGATTATGGAGTAAACGATATTTCCCTGTGTTTTTCTTTTCTTTAATTGCTAGTGGAAATGATTTGAAATTTGGGAAAGGTTGTTTCTCAAATGGACCTACGATTCTTCCAAGATCGATTTCTTGTTTGAGTTTTAAGTTCACAGCTTCTGGGTTGTTGATGGCTGATTGGGAGTTCTTTGAATCTAGTGGTAAATCTTCACCTTCAAATTTTAACCGAAATCCTTCTGTGAAACCATTTATTATAAAATCTTTATTGTAGTAGCCATTAAGTAAATCATTTAGCTGCTGAACCATTATTGGTGTTGGTAGCAGGCTTTTGGGAGTTATATTTGTGTTGGTATTGTGCATGTTTCCCCTGACATTCTGGGCACTGGTGTTTAAATGAACACTTTTCTCTGTTGCAGAATTTGTTTTGTGAATGGAAATCGTAGCAGTATCCCTTAGGGATGTTGGAGTTGAAACCTTTGTTTGCAAGGGGTTTGTTTTGAAATTTTGATTGTTGGGTACGAAAAGGTTTGACTGGCACAGCGTATGCCTCACGTTCTAAGTCTGCCCTGATCGTATCCCATGAACATCTGATATATTCACGATCTGTTCTAAATTGATTGTCAAAATCTCTCCAGTTGGCTTGTTTTGCCATCATTTTCTGGATATTCTGATGATAAGATAACATGGGATTGAGATCTTTTGGATATTTTGCTAGATATATGGCCATGTAATTGTCCCAAGCTTGATTCCATTCAAACTCGGACAAGAAACGTTTTGAACGAGATGTGAATTCCAAAGATGGTTTGTTAGAAAACCCTTCAGAATTTAGAGAAATGGAATATGAACTAGGTTTTGAATATGGATTGAGTAGTAGTGCAAAATCCACATATTGCTGATTCCAAATTTTTTGCTTTAGTTTTAGATGTACAGCTTGACCTACCTGTAGTCCCCCAGTCATGACTGATCTAGGTTTGGCAAAAGTAACTGCACACTCACCTTCGGATTCGCAGTCAGAATCCTCGTCAATGTTATAATCGTCATCTTGATCTAGTAACGCCTGTAGTGTATTCTTTATTTTACTGGATTTTTGAACAGGATTACCCTTGTTATTTGAGGTAGATGCTATAGGCTCAACGTTTGAGCTGTCATTATCTTTGTTTTGAACTACTGTTGCATTTGCAACCGACATTGATTTAGTTGATTCTAAATCTTTACTTTTAATGACATTTAATTGTTCTTTGATTTCACTTTGTTGTTTCTGTAAGAGTTCTAATGTCTTTGACATTTCAAGGATCAGTTCATTGCTAGTAACGTTACCTGTCTCGGTGTTCTGAACCATATCAGACTGACCAGCTGGTGCTTGTTCTTCTTGATTGTCATTGGCACGTTTTTCTTGTGGTTGGTCAACACCATCATCCTCGATCAATCGTTTTGTTGGTCTTCTGCTTCGACGACGCATGCTGAAATGTGAAATTAGACGCCAGCAGGAACATGTAACCATGTGTTATAAATCATATTAACTTGATTAATGTTGGAATAGTATATTTTGTAATTTTTTGCAACTTAACGGTAACGAAAATATCAATATTATGTGACTAACACGACGCAATGTCAGTAATTAGACACAAATGAAAATGAAACATGTAATAATGGTATAAATAAATGATACAATATATAGATAACAAAAATATGAATATTGAATTAAATTTCCTAATATACTACGTGTATATAGGTAATTAATCCAACAAATGTACCAAATGGTATACACAATGATTTTAATTCACAATATATACTACATGTATATATGTAATTAGTTCATAATAAATGAATATCCACAATATACTATTGTAGGTAACATCATACTAATGCATGCATATACGTACATATGCATGCTACGTGAACATAAATATATACTCATAATACAATTAAGTAAGCTCATGGCTTTACCAAATAGTAAATACTTAAAAGTAATTGACATATTCTCTGAGATTTTTAGAGTGCAACATCAATTAGTCATAATAGACTTTATAACCTATTTGATATATATATATATATATATAGATATATATAACTATACCAGAGATTCATTTTAAAATTACATTTTCCTATTTGTTGTTAACAATTCTTGTGATGGCATCAAATATGATGAATCTTATGTTATGGATGTATTTTTCACGCCCGTGATGACTGTTGGGGTGTATACCATCCCTTGACCAATGCATTATAGGGTTTTTCCAAAAACCAGATAAAGTTTTGAATTGTATTGAACTCTCAACATCACAAAAATTCTTCAAGTATCCATTGCATTTGTATATAGAATCATTTAACTTTTCTTGAGAAATGCCAGGATCTTTTGATATTCTTGGTATTATTGACAGAATGATAACTTGTTTTGCAGATTTTATTTTGTTTAATATGTTCTGTGCCATGTCAATAGATTTTGAAGCTACTGACAGTGGGCAGCTACCATTTGCTAGATCATTTGAGCCAATTTGCATTAATACTAGATCTGGGTTGACAGATCTGAGCAAGTGTGAAGGCATAAGATAGTTTCCATCTAATATTTTAGCACCTCTTTGCCCAAACATATGTATTTGTGCTACTAAATTGTCTACTTTTAATGTTTTTGCAACATCAGCTGGTGCTAGTTTTTGTTTACATCTATTTTCCAGATGATGTAACAATCCGGAGATAAAACTATGACCTAGGATACATACAATCATAATTGTTAACAAATAAATACCTGTTTGTCTGCTCAGATCAGTGATTTTGTCCAGCTAACAGCAAATTCCTAGGTTTCCCAACATCAAGTTGAACGTTTGATCTAATAGCTCTGTTGTGTTTCTTTGTTGTCTTTGATTTTGTAGAAATTTCTTGTTGAAAATGAATTTTTAACTAGAATAATTAATAAATTTGACAGAGCTATACTACGAAGTAGCGTATAGTTCCGTTGCTGTTACCATTGTTGAACTAGTGCACAGGTGGCCTTTGAGTGACCTAGTTTAGCTAGCCAATTTCACGGTAAAACATGTAAATGTCTCCTTTTTATCGTGGGAGAAACAGGTTCCAACACTCGTGGATGGAAAGAGTGATTTTGTGTGGTGGAACCCGGCAAGCCTCGTCCCAAAACGTAAATCACTCACTCGTGCAAGATTCCTCCTCTTTCCATCCACTCGTGATAGAAACTCTATTTCCCGCACCGTCTTCACGTTCCTGGTTGTACAAACACCCATGATTATAACATGTAAACAAATATGCTAAGCATGTCAATTACCCAAGTAGCTTGCGAATCAAATCTAGGTTCAGTTGTGAGGTCATCCATTAGGCACCAATGTCAAAATTGGGATGCAATCGGGCGTGCAGTCGTGCATTATGCACGGACTGTCCGCGTATTTAATGTCAGCACTGTGGGATTGTATATAATCTGTATTTCTTCCAAGGGGCTATTACAAATGGCAAAACACTATGAGGCAGACATATTGATCTACCAACACCATTCCTCTTGGCCATTACCAATATGTGTTATTAATGTTTTTATTACATAGATGTAGCATGACCCTACATGTAATTGGATCACCAGAAAATATATTTACTTTATCCAGAAACCTTGAGTCATATACATATAGACTGAATCGTAAGACAAGTGCCTGTTCCTAAACCCTTCCAATGCTAAGGCTACTTCCACCCATAGCACAAGACCGCAATGATTTTTGAAAAACATCTAAACCGGTCATGTTGGCACTCATTGGATAGTTCTCACTGATTACTTACAGATGAGTACCCATGTGCCAGGGTTTCAATCATTTTTCAGTTATTTTGCATCATTTTGTATTTGCCAAATTAGCCACCAGCAGCATAAGGGTTAAACATGTATATAAAATTGATGACAACACAAAGTTGCCATTTGCCGAAGCCCTGTCTAGACTAAAGAGAAGGGGATCCTAGCATTCTTCAGGCTTGGGATTCAGAAGGTTGGGCTTAATTTAATATGAATTATGTAAGTGAGAGCAAAATCGAAAATGGGTTTTTCATCCCCAACTAGATGTAGCATTCTAAGGCCACTAGACCTTTGTTATGGGGTTATTGGCCAAAAACACGTTCTACTCTATCTTCTTCAATAATGCATAAAATCGTAGACTACGGAAAAACAAAAGGATCACATTTGACAAAAATGGTAGCCTGCTAGATTTGCAGTTATAGAGCACCAACAATGGAAATTATTTGGCAACTTGTGTGATGGCCATGTTTGAAACACGGAGAAAAGTGACCCTTTAACATGTGGCAGGAATTTGACAAAAGCAGCTGAGGCTTCAACTGCAGTCCAGGTGTCCGGATGTCCGGCACAAATCAGACATCCGTGAATACATAACTTATGAATTATATGATCAGCTAGGGTCAATGTCCCTTCTAACAGTGAATGGTGGTATAACTCACCCCCCCCCCCCCCCCCCCATATAATAAATAGCCCCCCGAGTTGTGTTATTAGCAGCATGCCTAAAGTGGCGACTGCAGCGCTAGCAGCAAAGACCCACAAATCTCTGACGCGTAAATTG
>OZ012693.1:908398-933398 GCA_963942565.1 Maea johnstoni
GCTAGGAGATGGTTTTCGCCGGGTACTCCGGTTCCTCCACTGCTTTCAACTTGTTAGTCACGAATTAGTCAAAATTGGCAAAACTGTGACGAAAAATGAAATTCCAAATTCCAACAGCAGCATAAGGGGCAGTGTTTGTATAGATTGCGAAGACTGCCTTTGTTTCAGTAGCGGATATAGCAGCAGCATCAGTGGCAGACGTGTGCCAGTTAGTTATCTATACTGTGGCGTACTCATAATTCATGTTGGTATTAATTGATAAGCTCTCATCCGGTATTCTGAGGTGAGTACCCATGTTTCAGGGTTTCAGTCATGTTTTTGCATCATTTTGATATTGTTTGCATCCTTTTTCAAGTTTGGCGAAAATAGCCTACGGGAACAGCATAAGGGGCATAATACTGTCTTGCCTTTCTCTCAGTAACGTATATAGCAGCAGCATCAGTCCCAGACGTGTGCCAGTTAGTTATCTGAACTGTGGCCGGTATTAATTGGAAAGCTCTCACTCAGTACTCTGAGATGAGAACAATCCATATTCCAGCCTTTTTTGCATCATCTTGAATGTTTATTTGCATCGTTTCCAAGTTTGACCTAATTAGCCCCCGCCAGCATGAGGGGCATTGTTTGTATAGATTGCGAAGACTGTCTTTGTTTCAGTAGCGGATGCAGCAGCAGCAGCAGCAGCCGTAGAATCAATGTGTGCCGGTGTGTTACCTGTGCTGTGAGAGCCTCACAATTCACGGGGCGGCATTCGCAGGCAGGGCACGGAGAATGGCCAGATAAATATCCCAGAATTGCCAGAAGATTAACCGGATTTAGACGAAGTCAATGAGCACGCTGAGAAATGAGCTGGCGTTAATCCCAGTACATAAGTTCACAACGGCGGAGAGGAGGATACGGAGGAAGAGGTAGAATAGGAGGAGGATGAAGAGTGGAGGAGAAGGAGGAAGAGGAGGAGGGAGAGGGATAGAGGTTGATAGGAGGGGAAGGATGAAAGGAAATAGATAAATAGATCGAGGCATAATACATAAGTTCACAACGGCGGGGAGGAGGATACGGAGGAAGAGGAGGAGGAGGAAGAGGAGACGGGGGAAGAGGAGGAGGAGGAGGAAGAGGAGCAGGCGTGGAGGAAGAGGGATACAGGTTGATAGGAGGGGAAGGATGAAATGAAATAGATGTATAAATCGAGGCATAATATTGCCTCCTCCAGATATTAAGGTATTCTGTATTGCATCCTTTTATCCTGAAATGGTATTCCTTCATTAACAGTTGTGTTCTTACCAACAAAGACTCGATTCAAGAGGTGTAAATTTGGATTGAGGGTATAATCTTTTGGAAGGACACGCGAAGTTGCGCGGAGACAAGGCGCCCACAACCGCACGTAAGATGGAGAAGAGATAGGTCAATCTCACTAAACTGTAGAGGCAAAAGCCAAGGAAGTAGTTCGGTGCATCACACGGCCGCCCATTAGCAATGCAGGGGGTGCGTTGACAATCACGAAGCCAGGGATACAACATTTCACTGGCAGATGATCTTAATGGTGTATTGTTAAGTGGGAAAAAACGCATTGAAAGATTATTGTTGTGGTCACGTGGTCGCTCTCTTTCCCTATATTCTTCTTATTGTTGTGCTTATTGTTGCGGTCACGTGGTCACTCTCTTTCCCTATATTCTGCTGTGTTGTGCTTATTGTTGTGGTCACGTGATCACTCTCTTTCCCTAGATTCTGCTTAGTGTCGTGCTTATTGTTATGGTCACGTGATCACTCTTTCCCTAGATTATGCTAACTAGTGAACGTCTGTTTTGAGCAGGCACTGACTATGAACCTGAACTGCGAGCAAGCTCGCAAAATGATTAAAGAATTGGCGCAAAAACGTCAAGACTTTAACATGAATTTGTATATTCGACCAGATTCACCATTTTTGTATATGGCCACCTTAGTTGCTGTTATTGTTTTGTCTATTATCTTGTGGTGGGACAACTGCCGCAGTAATTCATCAATGTCAGAGATCTTTATTGAGATGCCAGATAGAGATTTGTAGCTATTTCTGTACATCTTTCCCTATATTCTTCACATGTTTGCATTCTAGATAAGCATGTTTTATGTTTTCACTTGTGTTTTAAAGTATGGGCAATGATTATCCTGTCTGCTGTTCATATTAAATGTATTTGTTTGTTACTATTCGTCCGTGTAGCATTTTGAATTGGATATATTTAGTAGACCGTGCTTCTTCCATGTTTTTTATTTTATTTTTTTATATAAACCTTTATTGACCTCAATAGCAAATACAATGCTAATCTAGGAGGTACAAAAAGAAAACAATAAAAAAGACAAAATAAGACAATTCAAACATCAACATTAAAGTAACATGGAAATATTTGCAATGGTCAAAAGTGACAGTGAGTGAAATAACAGAAAAAAGGCAATTACAGGATAAACGCCACTAAGAGAACCTGTTTGAGTCAGATATAAACAGTTGGACTTCTCTGAATACTTTGGTGTTTTCTTCCTCTGATAATTGTTGATGTCCTTTTAATAAGAGCTCAAGTGAGATTTTTATTCCCGAACCCACTAACATTTCTGAAATTGCATTTATCATCTTAACTCTTATTGGCCTATACTTGTTACAAAAAAGGAAGTAATGATCTGGGTCTTCCACAGAGTGACCACATGAACATGCTGGATTCTCACAAAGATTCCTCTGATGCAAATGGTAGTTTAAGTTACTAAAACCAACCCGTAATTGGGTGTGTATTACAGATAACCTTCTTTCACCACAATAGTAAAATGTTGGCACTTTTTTAACCACAGTTTTACTCAGATTGCTCTTGAAACTGTTTAGTGTGGGAATAGATCTCACAGATATTGGAAGATTATTCCAAGCTTTTAGTGCTGCAGGGAAAAAGGATTTAGAGAAATAATTACAATTTTCTGTGTAAGGTACAAAATTTTGGGATTGCCTAGTCTGATATGGATGTTGTTCTGAGTTCAGCTTTGTCAGTAGGGATCTGAGATATTGGGGGGTTTTATTATTCACAATTTTGTAGTACAAACTCAATCTATGATGACTGCGTCTTGTTTCAAGTGATACCCAGGGCACTTCAAGGTCTAGTTTATTATGAGAAGTGCCTTTTTTACATCCAGTAACTAATCGAGCAGCATCCATTTGTAATGATTCTAACTTTTCTGACAAGAGTATAGAGCAGTTGTCAAATATAACATCACAGTACTCAAGAATAGGTCTCACATGTGCCAGATACAAAATTTCAAGGGTACGTCTGTCTAATTTGTATTTTAACCCTTTCAGCATATTCAGTTTCTTAGACGCCTTGACTAACAACATATCAATATGATTAGACCAGTTTAGGTTTTCACTCAAGAGTAGACCAAGGTGCTGTTATGTATCTGCTTGAATGATCTTTCTATTCGAGTATATGGAGTTTTCCTCGGATAATATTATTGCTAATGTTCATGAAATGTTTGTAAGTTTTAGAGCAGCCTTGGCTTTTAAACCTAACTTTGAATAGTAGGTTTGGGATGTACGTGTGGCGCATGTACATTGGTTAAGACTTGATTGTCATCATTATCATGTGATACCCAAGATATATGAAGCGACTATGTTTTGGTGAAATTCAATATGGAGAAAATTGCTAAAATATCTCCTGCTTGTGTGCAAGCTTATGGGAGCGTATTGATAGATGGTCTCTCACTTTGCTCTTTGATGGCCTAGATAGTCACAATTGATCTGATAATGAAGAAAAAGATGTAGGCTCTAACATATGTTAAAATCTTAAAATAACCTTATATTCACAAAATAACCCCACAAGCCACTCTAACTTCTATACTATCAAGACACTAAAATGGTGTCTCAAATAAAAGTAAGAGCATTCTTCCGTTATACTCTGTTAAGGTAGGCATTTTGTGAATAGTGAACGTTATAGGTTCAAATGAGAAATCGAAAACAAAACGAAATGATCGTACGGAAGGTCGATTAATTGATGGTAACGTTTACATTTTATGAATTGAGTGTATATCAATGAGCGATAATGATGCAATTTGTGTCCAAGATAGAAAGCTTAGTATTGCTTTTTCGTGGGAGGTTTTGCAAACTTGATTTTGTGCGCATTTGTCTTAACAAAGTGAGTTGAGCTTTGGACTGGAAGGATTAAGGGCTCCAGCCAATGGCCACTCTTGAGATTTATTCTCGGGCAAGGTTTTCAGCCACGCAGCCTCGTCTATTAAATGACACTGTGTTCCATGTGCGGGAAGATATATGATTTCTACCACTATGGGACTGAACTACCCATTGAGGAAATTCTATTCCCAATGGGTATTCTCAATGGCCATTAGGAATGATTTTATGACCATATTTGGTAAAGATTGCCCTCTCTGGTGATAGACAGCTAGCCATCAATGCATCATCTTAAACCACTCAGCTATTAGGGCAAGCCCCAATAAGCCACTTGCGTAGAGGCACCCATGTGGCCAGCCATTATGTAAATCCAGATGTCAAAGGGTGCTATGTTGACCCGGAAGTACTTCCTTTCCATACAAACACATAGGATGACCAGTGCAGCTTATGCATGGCTCATCATAAATGATGTGTTTGCGGTAAAAATACCTGGATTTTGTGAATAAGCAGCAATGTCTACCGAAGTAAGGATATTATGAACCTATGATGAGAATTTTGCATCCATTCAAATGTGTTTACATTCTAGTCTATTACTCTGCAGAGTTATCAGTTAACATATTGAGTGCAACACATCCAAGGGTGTATTAAGGAAAATCATTCAATATTGAGCTTATCAAACATCTATTGAATGTATTTGGAATAAATACTGTAATTTATTTTTCAATATTAGGCATTTAAAGATAGACATACTGATAGGATGTATGTATATACCAAAGACTTATACAATTCAAAACCTTCTCAACACTTTTCTCTCCTTCTCCAGGGCGGAATGAAAACATAGGTAGTTGATTCCCATCATACTTAATACTAATTGTGCTGTTTTTGGCTGCCATAACAGCAAGCGGAAATTAAGAAAATGGGCAGGGGAATTCTGTAACTTGCATGGATATGTTCAAGGAGTGTGCAGAGGGGAGGAGGGGGGGGGGGGGGTTGACAAAAAGAAATGTATTCATAACCCCATACGTAAGATGTATTAACTCTAAGGCCACAGTAAGAATAGACATTTAATAGGAAATACAAGGATAATCAGTTTCCTTCATTTTATTGTCCAGAAGACAGTTTAAAGTTAATTGGTAGGTGATTAAGACTTGAGCACTGTCAAACACTACTACTTTGCTTATTCATGGAACAGTTCACTTCTTTTTTCAATTTCTATAAGGTCATATCAGTCAAATCATTTCTGTGAGACAACCTGACTGTTAAGTTGACTTCTACAGAACTAGCACTGGCCATGTGGGGAAGGAATTTTGCGTATAAGGGTGTACAACTATCTGAAAAGGGGGGTACAATATATATTGACTTTATTTCATTAACTAAATTACAAAGAACAAGGAGGATAAATGATTTAAAACAAATTTGTAGCAGACACAAGATTTCTTCTGGTATAAGCTTTACCCAGTGAGAAGCTGAAGGGAGTCAAATAACACTCATGTAACACCAGGAAATCTGAGTCCAATTACCCAAATAAAGTTTACAATGTTCAACAGAATATTCCCTTGAGTCACATTCGTCTTTTCAGGAAAGCTGGATGATACTAAGTGACATTTTAAGCACATTATGTGGAACTTCAAGGGGGCCTGCCCTAGCTCCCCTATGCTATTATAATGGGCGTCAGTGGCAACACCTTAGACCACTCGGCTATCAGGGCAGGCCCTTAGTGGTGAAAGACAGCGAGCCATCAGTGGCAACGCCTTACACCACTCGGCTATCAGGACTGGCATAATGCATGGTTATATGCTCTAAACCATGTACAGTTAGGAGACACAGCGTGCCTACATGTAGTAAGTATACAGTGCAGATCTTGCTCAGCCACGGAGGCAGACGCCCCGCAGTGTAACTTGTCGTAGCTTTCAGTACGTCATAAATTCCACACTCTATGCTGGTCTCCCACATACGAATTTTAAGGTGCGACAAGGTGCGAATTAAAAAGTCGTAGTTATTCGTGTGTTGTCGTGATTTATCGTGGTTGTTCGCAGTGAGTCTTAGGTTTTCGTAGGCAATGCTGCGAATTTAAAAAAAAGTTTTACATGTAAAACTTTTGGGTGCGACAAAAAAACTGTCGTAAGGAAGTCATTTTTGGTTGTACATTGTCGTACATTGTCGAACATCGTTGTACATTGTTGAACACCTTGTCGTAATATGTTGTACATTGTCGTAGGTAATCGTACATTCACGTACATTTGCGTACACTCGTTCAATGTACGACAAAGTGTCACTATATACATGACCCACTTCAGAATGAAAAAAATAGGCTATAGGTTAAAATTTAATCTACAAAGCCACGAATTGACAGTGATTTCACCATACATCGTAGTGTACTTACGAATTTTGCCATTTTAGTTTGAAAATATTCGTAATTAATCGAATATTGTCGTAGGTAGACGCACAACTGGCGTATATATGCGTATGTATGACGTAATTATTCGTGTTTATGTCGTGCATATTCGCACATATTCCCATACATACGCACCTTCATATCCGTAGTTAACTACGAATATGTTCGCCAACTTACGACTTAGTATGATAGAAAACGTACAGTATCGCACATCTGATGCTGTAGTCGTACATCATTCGTACATGCTGTCGTGGGATAGCCAATTCGTGGCTTCAAGCGTACACTTGAGATCGTGTATGTTCGCACATTGAATTCGTATGTGGGAGACCAGCATTATGAGATCGTGCTTACGTATCACGGCTGCTCATCCCCAACAGACACCTCCAACTTTATTTCAGCTTATGCTGCATAGGGCTTCATTAGAGCCAGTGTCCAGCATAGGGCGAGGAGGAGGGCGAGGATAATAATACCACAACTCGCGCCAATACGGTATTAGTGCTGGCGTGAGCGGATCAAGCGCTACAAGCCGGGATTGCCTTTACATTCAATTAGCATTCAGAGAGTCTGCTGTGGCGTGACGGGCAGCATAGCCTGGCAGGCTAAAGTAGTCCTATCAAATAGAAACGTTTGGAGGCTGGCTTAGCCAGGCGCGGTGCGGCAAACTGTTCATTAATTACTCTGGGATCACATCACTTAAGTCGCCTGTAAGTCGATTAGCGGCCGCGGTGCCTGCCCACTCGCTCGCCGTGCCCTGGACTGATCTCACTACGTGTGGAATCTCAGAGAAGTGTTAGTGCTTATGCTGTTATTGGGGAACGTGTCTTTCAAGGAAGAAATACAGACTTCCTGGCATCACATCTGTTGATGCTACATATACTTAAACTACCACTATATACAACGTCCCTATATACTTTTGCTACTACTACTACTACTACTACTACTACTACTACTACTACTACTACTACTACTACTACTACTAATAATAATAATAATAATCATAATGATGATAATGATCATTATAATTATCAAAGGCCAGGAGGGCCCTGAACGCGGTCTCAGGGCTGGGGATTCGGAGGAACGGCCTGACAGTTTCAACTTGTAGTATCATTTTGGGGGCTATTGTAGTGCCCATAGCGTTGTTTGGCTCGGAATTGTGGATATTAAATGATGCGTGTGTCAGTCTCATCGAAGCTTTCCAGAACTATGCTGGGAAGAGGGTGCAGAGACTTTTCAGCAGAGGTCCAAATACCTGTGCTTTTTATAGTTTAGGATGGATCAGATTAGAGCGACTGATAGAGGTAAGGAAATTGCTTTTTACCCGCTCTATACTTAACCTAGGAGGTGAAGAGCCCTCTAAGGGTTTTTTGTTCCAGACTAGAGGAATATATGGTTGATCGTGCTAGAGGGTGCGCTAACATAATGGGGAGTGTGGTCTTTGATTTATTGAATGTGTCAGAGAAGTTTGGGATGCTTGATGACGTGGTAAGGATGGCGTGGATGGGATATATGTGGATGAAAGATGTGTGGAAGAGGAAAGTATGGGATAGGTCATGGGAGCTTGATAGGGGTTACTGGAAAGTGCAAATTAGGTGTCACCAAAGCTTAGATCTGATGTCTAAGACGTGTGGGGGCCCAGAATACTCTGTGTGGTGGCAGATATCAGACAGCAATCACGCTCCTATGGGATGCTGCGAAATAATGTAGCATGCTCAAGACCGATGATGTCCGCCTTAAAGGTATGCCAATGGCAACGAAGTTTTGTGTCATGTGCGATTTAGGAGCCCCTGACAATGCGAGGCACATGATTATGGAATGCCCTGCTTTACAGCAGATGAGAAATGTAATGTGTAATGAGATATCTGGTATCGAAGACGGGAGTGGTAGAGAAATTATAAACGAACCAGGGGATCTACTGTATACGCTGATGGGGAAGTGTCCTTAAGAATACACTAAAGAGCAAGTAGTTAAATTCTTGTCAATAGTGGTGAAGTATGTTGCTGAAATGTACATTTACAAAACAGGAACGGGTGTAGGTTAGGCATCTACACTGAAACGGACGTAAACAGTATGAGATCTCGACCTAAGCTATGTTAAAAGGACTATGATTAAGGAAACTTAAAGTTATTTGTATTAATGGGCGTCCAATTTATTTGTTCTTTTTGATGTGGCTCCTCTGGGCATTGTAACTTTCCACATAATTTGAATTTGTTTTTTGTTCTTTGCTTCTCTTATGAAGCGTTGTATTCGTATATTATGACTAGATGTATCGTATTCTTTATGCTATCGCATAGTCAATAAATATACATACATAATGATAATAGCAATAATTACAATAATAATAATTACAATAATAATAATAATAATAATAATAATAATAAAAATGAAAATAATAGTAATAATAATAATAATAATAATAATAATAATAATAATAATAATAGTAGTAGTAGTTACCAAAACGATACAACGATGAGTAGTAGTAGTAGTAGTAGTAGTAGTAGTAGTAGTAGTAGTAGTAGTAGCAACGCCACTATTACTTTTTATGCGCACAAATGCACACTGCTATATGCGCGGAAGATGGTTCGGATAATATGATGTATTATAAAAAGTGCTCTTTTTATAGTGAGTCGTTGTAATGTTCGTGTATTTCGCACATCTCTAGGTGCCACAGCCTTGTGCGCATGCGTGACGGATGTTGCAAATGAGAAGCAGTATCTGCTAAATGAACACCACCGAGAGGGATTTATTAACCCCTATGCTGGTGGTGGCAACTTTAGACAATATAAGATGATGCAAACACCCTGGAAATAATTGAAAAAGCGGCAAATGGGTACTCAGCGAGGGCTATCCAATGAATGCGAACATGACAGGGTTTAGATGGTTTCCAATAATCTTTGCGTCCTTGTGCTTTGGATCAAAATATCGTCAGCATTGGAAGGGTTAATCCTGGCGATGAGAGTAATTATCTGGCTAGGTCCTCGTGGGGATAATCATGTCGCCATGAGCCTGATAGATAAACAGCTGACGCCGAATTATAAAAGCTTGAGCTGGGAAAGGAACTGCACTTGTTTGATTATCCTTTCATTATACAATAAATTACAACCAGGGAAACGTTGCTTCTTTTCCACAACGTGTTAAACATTGTCTTGTTTGGCGACACAATTATAGGAAGAGATATCCAAAGGGAAGATATCACTCAACGTTGAAATGGCGTTTCGTAGCTCGGCTGAATAAAGATCTAGTATACATGTACTAATATACGTTTTAGGATATGTCAGAATGTATAGAAAATACTAAAATTAAGGATTAAAACGGAAGTCTTTACTTTGCGTGTATTTTATGGGTATCTGTCTAGTTTGATGTATTTTCGATTTCCTTTTTGTTGCGTTTTTTCTATGAAAAAGATATCGTATCTAGTAATATTTTGTATCTTCATCAGGAAGAGTCAATAAACATACAAATATAAATATACAAATACTACAGCAATGTGAAATGGAATTACGAAAATAAAGTAAATCATTTTTCTATGTTTTATTTCAAACTGTTTTCCTATACACTAAACAAAATATATTATCAATGAATTTTCGTACAATGTTGATAATGATGGGAGTCTTCGTGTTTTCCCTATGCGAGATTCTTTATCCATAATTGACTGGAAAATCACGTTTCCAACAACATTTATTTTCCTTGCCGCTTAAAATTGTAAAGGATCACAGCTAAGTGTTTCGAGTTCACGAGTGACAGATGGGTTTGATATACATTAGGTCTCGAACGATTTATGCAAAGTCAGCAAATTATCATGATTACCCTATTTAGAATTGCTGATACGTAGGTAAGCAACAAAGATCAACATGTGTAATAGCTTCCGTTAAACTAGGATTTTTTCTCAGCATTAAGCCAGTGTTTGTTCCATTCCGTTCTTCACACGCCGTGGTTACAATGCCTGGCTCCCATGCGTGAGATCGCAGATTCGAGTCTCCGCTCGATCCCCATTAGTAGGTTGGCCTGGTCGCTATATAAATATGTGGCGTTGTGGAGCAACTGGATTAAGACCCCTTGGAACTATTCGTGAAGAGCAGGGAATTTCTTCCCGGTTCCGGATTACTATCTTGTCGCAATATGAACTTAGCTGTTCACTGTAAGAAGGTTCGATAAAGATTCAACTAGATTGGAGTTTCATTGATCTGAAAAGGATTAACCTTTGTATAATGTGGGTGAACCTTGCACTAATTAGTTACTACTAGGTGAACATCTTCCCAAATAATTTTCCATTGATAAATGTTAACCCGATTGAAATGTTAAGGTTCACCTCCAGCAGAGAACCTACAACATTTTTCGGTAAACCTCAACTTTTTGAGTTAAGGTTTACCCATTGCAGTGAATGTCATAGTTATACCTTTACCGTTTTGGGTGAATGTTTAACGAAGTTTCGGTGAAGTTTAAACATGTGTCATATTTCCTGTCGTC
Organism: Maea johnstoni; assembly: GCA_963942565.1. Taxonomy (NCBI): domain Eukaryota; kingdom Metazoa; phylum Annelida; class Polychaeta; order Spionida; family Magelonidae; genus Maea; species Maea johnstoni. Next base: position 919,387 of record OZ012693.1, read on the forward strand.
TCAGATATCAACCAACTGAAAGACCACGTTTCCATTAGTCATGGTGATACGCTAGAACAAATAGGAGCACTGACCTAGAAAACAGTTCTGCTGTAAGTTACGTAGTTGCGGCAGGCAGTTTGAGGTTGAATTATGTATTGAGAGGGCTCTACTAGTAAGAGGTTTTATAAAGACTGTGCAGGAATGGTGTCTCTTGTTTTATACACATTTTCGAACAGTAAGTGACTAAGATTGGTTTGTAACGTTAGAATTATTTGCATTTATACTTGGTGTGTTCTTCCTACATATAGAACATCACCTACCATGAATGTTTACACAATAGCACTTAACCACGTGGCAGCATTTACCGTAGAAGGATGTTATGGTTATGGTGTAGAGATAGAGAAAAGATATCTGAAAATCTCGCACAATTAAATCAAATCCATATCCATATGAAGTTCCAAAGTGAAAACATAAAAACAGGAGTCGTTGTAATCCAACCAACACGACCTTGTAGTAAAGTAGACGAGGAAGAAGAAGAGGAAGAGAGACGAAAAAACCTGCACGAAGAGAACTAAATAAGACATGTTTTGATAACAAAGAATAGGCATTAATAACTGGACTGCCGTGGCAGTTTTATAGTAGATGTATTTTTTATGTACCTTATATCGTACTTGATATTAGTATATGTTATGCAGCACAATAATAAATACTCGCCCCTCCCTCCGAAATAAACGTTTACCCCATATCATAAGCTGACATCTAACCCTAGGCGTGTAAACATTCACCCACTACACAGAAGTAATGGTTTACCTGCACTGCCATTGAAGTCAGAAACGTTAACCCGGTTCACAAATGTCTGGGTTACCATTTACCCAAATCGGGTGCAGCTCAGTTGCACCGAAATAGGGTAAACGTTTACTTATACTTTTTACAGTGTTGAAAGTGACGCAAAATCCAATTCCTTCTTTCCTTCCACCCGTCCTTTCTGTTGTTTTCTTAAATATTACTAATAGAAAAGAGATGTTTAGTCAACCGGTTGACTAGTTTAATTTCCTGTTCATTCCGTATTTTTCATTTTATCAAAGGCGGCTAAGTTTAAAACAGTCTCCGTAATAGAAATATGTGTGTGACTTGGTGAGTAAGCAGATGACTTACTTGCATACTATACATGACCGTTTTCTTTTCTCATTTTTTGTTACATAAAGTTCATATTTCCTATATACACTTGGCAAACTATTCATGATAACTGTGTACTGTATCAATATACATGTACGTACTTTCTTTCTCAACTCCATAAAATGATGATTTTGCTCATTATATGCCCAAAGTAAGATCCCACGCAAAATCGCTCACATCTCCATTGTTTGCAATGGGCAAATTTTACAATTGGACCTAATGAGCAAATGAAAATTTTACAGGGATGGGACAGAAAGTGTGTATATACTTACATAATTTAGTGCTCCTTAAATATTTTCAAAGTTTAGATGGCAAACACAAATTTACTAGATGACATCCTATAGTCAAGATAGAAACTGTCAAGAGTGTACTATCCTTAACTACTCTGCTTGGATTATATTGCAGAGATAAAAGACCTCTGTGGATTATAAATTCGACAAAGCAGTCTATCGAAATTGACCCTTTTCCGTTAATGGTTGACATCTGTTACAACTTATTGCCGTAAATATTGTCGTCTCCAAGAGGAATATTACGTCAATTGTCGTAAAATATGAGTTATGGTGGAAAAGTCTTCACTTATATGTGTTATCAAAGTAGCCACGGGACATCTCTGGACATTGACATGTTTTTTATCACCCTTTTTCTGACACTTTATCTCATATCGGTCGCTGCTAAAGGCAAACACTTAGCTTAACGAGTAATTATAGTGGATACCCCTCCAATCGACCCACCCCTTTACGTTAACCATCCCTCTTAAGGTACCACAACCTGCCACAAACTATTTTTTTCAACCTTTTTTTATTTCAAGTTGGTCCAGGCATATCCCAGTCCTGCATTGCACCAGGAAGATAAACAATATGATTTACCCGTACATGGAAAGCCCTCTTCCAACTTCCAATCAGGGAGATGCATTGTAAGTATCACCCAGAGGCACATTTGTCTTGTGGAAATGGATAACTATGTGACCCTGAAGCCCGGTGAATCATATCATGTCTTATAAAGCAATGTTCTTGGTGCCCTGTGCTTATCAAATTTCAAATATCATGTCAGACATTAAGGTAATAATTGATCTACTCGCACACCAGTCGTCAGAGAGTCCTTCTTCACTGTTAGGATTCATCAAACCAAAGTGCTTTATTTCTACACGAACGGCTTTATCTACTATGAAAGAAGCATCCTTTAACGTGTCTTAACTCATTTTCAACCCTTTATCCTTGTCTGACCGTCGGTTTCAGATGCAACATTTCCGACTCATAAAGATATGTAGTTTGGGCTTATATTTGAAAAGGGTTTTCAATTTCTCTGAATAATATTAAAATGTTTGTACGTTTTTTATACGTACAGTTCTTGTTTTTAAACCGGCACCCCAGTCGCTTTACCACCCAAGTCACTGGCAACCTTCTCACGTGCCCTGGCCGATGCCCAAACCCACGCAGTAGTGAGAGGCCGCGGGTAGCCAGTGACATACGCCATTGTGTCTGACTCGAATCTTTAACATAATTTGTGACAGAATGTTTCTCATGCATATAGTAGGTATTTGTGTACCTCTCAATGGGCTTAGTACGGACATCACAGATTATCTTATAATCAGATAATTGCTATCTGTTTTTTTTTAAATCGATACGTTCATCAGGACATCCCATTTACGAACATAGCCCTGGTTGAAATTGCACATAACCAATTTGGTATGTTTATCATTTAACTAAACTCCTAGGGCTCCAACGAATGACTGTGTGATTTGAATGTGTTTTGCATTTCTGCACGTATTTGCTCTATTAGGACATTTGCCTCATGATTCTTTTACTTTCATTTCAGGTAAGTACCGCGTTAAAGATGTGTAGTGACCGTCATGATTATTGTGGTGAGTGTACTTATGATCAATCTGAACTATGTATTAGATTGCGGCTAGTAAAATGTATTTTTTCTTGAAATAAATGCCTAGCAGATCATCTCTCTCTCTCTCTCTCTCTCTCTCTCTCTCTCTCTCTCTCTCTCTCTCTCTCTCATTTGCTGTCACTTTAAATCGCTTTCGTTTGCAAACTACTGTCATATCGATGAAGATTATCCGCTTACGGCGTGGTATCGATATTTATATCTCATCATTTTGACGCGGCAAATACCCCAGCGTGTCTGATAGAGTAATTGACGTACAGCGACTGACATCCTACAGGAACAACGAACACAAATGACTCCCAAATCGATTTACCTTTTAAACGAAAAGTCAGATAATTTGCAGCTGACAGCGACTTAGATCCTTATCCTGCAAAATAAACGAGTTGCACTTAAGGGTTTTGACAACATCACCAACGGTGGTGGTTGTCCGCCTTTCATTATTTTTAAAGCATTATTTATCAGCTGATATTAATGTTTAAGAGGTGAAAAGTTTCCCCACTTGATTCACAGTGTAATGGATGTTGAAATTCTGGACTATAGCTAGATAAGCTATACATGCAATGTATATAACATAATTGTCAAAACAGACAAGACGTTACAATTTTCTTTCCATCTATGTAGCTTTATATGCTTTCTACATTTCCTATTGATTAAATGAGTGGATATAACCTTAAATCATAGAACACCTCAGACGTTGGTAAATACTCCTGAGTGGTAGCAGGTAGAAAATATCATATATATTATGTGATTTACCAAATCCTAAGAATAAATGTCTCTTGTCACTAGTGTTGTAAAACACATGTATGTTCTTTAACTGTGATGTACATACTAGTAATCATAAGATACTTAACCTTTTACATAGTATTATTGTATGTTTTTTACGGCGAGAGCTGTAGTCAATAAAGACACATATAGTGTACATATACATGTATAATCAAAAAAATATAGTGGTGTATTTGTAACAAATAGTGTAGCAGCAAAGGACCAGATTTTGGGACGGACCCTAACTGGCGGTAGAACAAGCAGCATCATACATCAAATGAAAGCTAAGAATCTCAGGATTCAGAAACTGTGTGATGCCGGAACCAAAAAGTTGTACAAGTGGAGATATTGCACCGTTTCCATGGCAACCTTTTTGAAGTAGTCAAAACACTGAAAAAATACTCTTCAATTAAATTCTTGTTTGGTGGCTTTCTTACAAATATTTCTCATTCAAATTAGAAGTGAAAATCAATAAGGTCCTTGTCTAGCGGGAAAACGTAAAATGAAGTGTTAAAATTGTTTTTGCACTGAGTGACCTCACATTTAGGGTACATATGTAGAAAAGGGTAAAAATTTACTATTTTTGGACTTTAAAGTTTTAATAAAAGACAGAAACAGAGTTGTTCAGGCAGGAATTATATATATTCGTGAAAATGACACGATAAGCTTCTATTTGATGTATTATTAGACCCCCTCGCACATTTTTGGATGAAACAATTGGCTTCATACATAGTTGCTGTAGTGATGGCTATATACAGCAAATTCACCTAATGACCATCTTATTATAGTTAAGTGGCTACTTATAATTATTCTTCATTCAAATTACTCATGACTGTTTATAAGGTCATTGCCTAGTGAAAGCATTGAAGAAAAATGTTTAAGGTGAGTGTTGTACTGAGTGACCCCACGTTTAGGGTAAATATGCAGAAACAGGAAAAATATTGTATTTTTGGAATTTTCTGTTTAAATAAAAATAATATATGAGATTGAGCAGGCATACAATAGATATTTTCATACAGTAGACACTTTGAGCAATCATTTAATTATTTTTAGACCCCTTGCGCATTTTTTCTATTGAAAATATCGCGTCATGCATGGTAGCAGTAGTAAGGGCTATATACAGCAACTTGGTAAAACCTCACCTAATGACCTACTCACTCTACATATGTGGCTTCTTGGCATTAATTCTCATTCAAATTACTCTTGCCAATTAATTAGATCCTTGTTCAGTGAAAACAATTGTTGAATTTGTGTTTATCCCGAGTGACCTCACTTTTAGGGTACATATATAGAAATGGGTAAAAAAATGACTATTTGTGGACTCTAAAGTTTTGATAAATGACATATATGAAGTTGTTCAGGCAGGAATTAGATATATCTAAAAAGAGGACATCATGAGCTTTCATTTGATGTATTATTAGACCCCCTCAACATCTTTGTATGAAACAATTGGCTCCATACATAGTAGCTATAGTGATGGTTATCTACAGCAAATTCCCTCCTAATGACAATCTTATTATAGTTTAGTGGCTACTTATGATTATTCTTCATTTAAATTACTCTTGAGAATTAACAAGGTCATTGCCTAGTGAAATCACTGAAGACAAATAACTGAGGTGTGTGTTGTACTGAATGACCCCACGCTTAGGGTAAATATGAAGAAACAGGAAAAACATATTTTTGGAACTTTTTGTTTAAATAAAGATAATGTATGAGATTGAGCAGGTATACAATATTTATTTTCATACAGTAGATAATGTGAGAAATGATTTCATTATCATTAAAACCCTTGCACATTTTTTTCTATTGAAATATACAGCAACTTGGTAAAAGCTTTTGTGGCTTTTTAGCTTTAATTCTCACTCAAATATTCTTGCCAATTAAGTAGATCCTTGTTAAGTGAAAACAAATATCAAATTTCTGTTTGCCCTGAGTGACCCCCACGTTCAGATTATATATGCAAATTGGGTTGACATTTGACATTTTTAACCTTTTAGTTGTAATAAAAGACACTAGTTTTAATAAGGCAGCTTATGGATACTATCTTGAAAATATACCATATGAGCTTCCATTTTATATATCACCATGTTATATTACCTAGTGTTAATATGGCCCAACATAATAGTTTGATAAGTCGTCATAATAGGCTTTTTCACAAAAATGACCGTTATTGCTTTATTCTTTCATTGATATCTAATCCTGTGATAGTCTTAAATGACTGGTGCCTTTGTTGGATAACAAAAACTACCAAAATATGACCAGTGCGTTTTCCCTCATTGACCCATAGCACAGGGTATGTGTGAATAATGCTGGTAAAAACATCAATTTCATCAGTGTTTGTTAGTTAAGAAAGGTAGGATCATAATGCCAGGGGTGTCAATCCTGTGATATACTGTTAATTGATTAAATAGTGCAAAGAACTTAAAATGTGCCTAGTTAAGTCATTTGTAAATTGTGTCATTTTATGTTTATTTGATTGTATTTCAGAGATATCTAAAAGGAGCAGTATTAATTGTCATTGGACATTTGCTTTGAGGTCTAAAGAAGTCTTATCTAATCTATAATCTAAATTGATTGAAAGAAATTGCACTAGAACTATACAGCTCTGCCAGTTGTTTTCAACCCAGTGCTGGTGAGGTGTTTTACTTATCAAGGCCTGCAGCATCTCAAAATGGCCTACTTGAGTTTTTCTCAACTATAAGCAACTTGTAAGGAAAAATAATAAATACTGAATTATTCACAACTCAATGATAAAGTTGTTGATGCTTTGCTTTATTCTTAAATTATCAAAATATGTTTAAGAGTAACATAGTTCCATAGGGTTCTCTCTGAAGATATAGACATGAATAAGTTCAGGTAGCTTGTGAGAATAATTTCACAGATCCAGTTCTTCCTCTACCCTGCTAGTTCGTTTATACATAGTATATATTGCTTAAGTGGCCTTCTGATGAGGAACACATTTAAGCATCACAAATTTACCTTCCAAATAGGGTGTAGAATTTTCAGGGTGGACCACCACACATCATAGATGTGGAGAAAATATCCATTAGGAAAAGGGTTTCACACTTTATTAAATAAATAAGACAAAAGGTTTCTTGAACTTCTAAATTGCTTAATTTTAGAACATAATGAAAATTGATGAAATATTTTCATCCCAAATACTTTTAGCTATTCATGTTTCAAACAAAACCAATAACATTCGATACCCAAAATGCTTGTTTAAAAGCGTCCATGTTGTTGGTGAAATTTAAGGAGAAGGAGACAACAATGTTATCTTTCTGTGTGCAGACCTGTGTGAGGTGTTGATAAATTTCGCCTCTTATTCCGCTCAGTGGTAGCCTATACAGTCACCGTTGGTCTGATTATGAAGATAAGATTGTATATTACAGAGATTTGATTATTGCACCAGTTGACCAGACGTCCTCCAGTGCCTGGTTGTAAAAACAACTATGGATAACATGTCAAACATAAAAACCAGTAATAACACAGTAATGACCCACGTAGCTTGCGAATCAATGGTACCCTCAGTTTTGAGGTCATCCATGCATCCATGGCTAGGAAACCATGTGGGAATCAGGTGTGTGCATTGTGTATTATGCCCTGGATGTCCATGAATTTAGTGCAGGAATTAAATGTCGACACTGTAAGTTTGGTATGTTGTTGCCTGTTTGTCAGCTTGGGCTGGGGGTGGAGGGAATACTGTAAAACTGGTAATGTTTGCGTGTAGTAAATATTGCGTTTTTTTCATTTTCTCTTTTATGCGTGTTTTAATTAATGCGAACGCCACCAGACGTCAGATATCTGAAACAGAAGGGACAGATTTATGCGTGTTTTAATTATTGCGTCCTCATGCATTCGCATTAAAACGCAATCATTAAAATCACGCAATCATTACCAGTTTTACAGTATATGGTTGGGGTTGCCATATGTTAAAATCTTCACTTGTCTAATTTTATGTAGATTGAGAGTGGAGGGGTTGAGGAAATGTGATATGGTCATGGGTGACAATATTGTGATCAGTCGATGAATCATTAATCAACTTGCATTATGGATTTGGGGGTGGGGGTAGCTATGATTAGGGTTGGCCTAGGCTTCATTTGTCAACTTGGAATAGGGGTTGGGGAGGGTATTTATGGTTGGAAGGGGTAGCTATGTTTGGGGATGAACTTTGCTGAGATTTCTCCACGATTCATTTGTCAGAGGGCCAGCCATGATGGCCTTGAGGTCTCAGGTTTTGGCAAAGGCTTTTAGCTGTCATTTACTACTGCCAAGGTTCGAATCCCATTGGTCATATGAGAAAGTTGCAAGTGACTTGGGATTAGACAGTGTTTTTCGCTGAATACTTTTGTTTCCTCCACCCACTTGAACATTGCACACCCTATTTAGAGGGTACATTTGTGATGCCTAAATGTGTTTGTCAATATAAGACCTTTCAGGGAAGATGGACTTTGTATAATCTAACTAAATAAAAGCAGGGTAGAGAAAGAACCGAATCTAAAAAATTTACAAGCTACCTTAACCTATTCATGTTGAAATTGCTAAACAGAGAGAACCTTCTGGTTTTGAAATACTCTTGAAAATACTATAGGAATAAATCAAGGCATCAGCAACTATCTTATTGAGTTGTGGATTGTGGACACTATGTACATATCATTGGACTTGTCACATTTTAAGTTCTCTGTATCATTTATTTGATTACCAGCAAAGACACCTCTGGCATTATGATCCTCCCTTTTGTAACTGACCAACACTGACGAAATTGATGTGTGTATCAACATTATTCACACATACCCTGAAATAGGGTTCAATGAGGGCAGACACACTGGCCACCTTTTGGTAGTTATTTTCATCCAACATAGGTACCAGTCATTTATGACTATGTACAGGAATATATAGCACTAGGTGAATGAAGCAATAACGTTCATTTTTGTGAAAAATCCTTTTATGACGAGTTCTGAAACTAATACATGTTTGTCGAGCCATATTTACACTAGGTAATAGAGCATGGTGAATAATATATAAAATGGAAGCTCAGATGGTCTATTTTCATGATTGTATCAATACGTTGCCTTATTCAAACTGATATGTCTTTTATTATAACTCAAACGTCGAAAATATCAAATTTCCACCCATTTTGCATATATAATCTAAATAAAGGGTCACTCAAGACAAACACAAATTCAACATTTGTTTTCACTGAACCAGGATCTAATTAATTGGCAAGAGTAATTTGAATTAGAATTAATGCCAAGAAGCCACAAAAGTAGAGTGAGTAGGTCATTAGGTGAGGTTTTACCAAGTTGCTATATATAGCCCTTACTACTGCTACTATGCATGACGCGATAATTTCAATAGAAAAAATGTGCAAGGGGTCTAATAATGATTGCTCACAGTGTCTACTGTATAAAAACATCTGCTCAATCTCATATATTACTTTTATTTGAACAAAAAAATCTGAAAATACAATGTTTTTCCTGTTTATGCATATTTACCCTAAACGTGGGGTCACTCAGTACAACACACACCCAAAACATTTGTCTTCTATGATTTCACTAGGCAATGACCTTATTAACAGTCATGAGTAATTTGAATGAATAAACATAAGAAGCCACTTAACTATAATAAGATGGTCATTAGGTGAACTTGCTGTATGTAGCCATCACTACAGCTACTATGTATGAAGCTAATTGTTTCATACAAAAATGTGCAAGGGGGTCTAATAATACATCAAATGAAAGCTTATGGTGTCTACTTCTCAAATATATCTAATTCCTGCCTGAACAACTTTGCTTCTGACTTTTATTAAAACTTTAAAGTCCAAAAATAGTCATTTTCTACCCGTTTCTACATATGTACCCTAAATGTGAGGTCACTCAGTGCTAAAACGACTTCAACACTTTATTTTACGTTTTTTCACTAGACAAGGACCTTATTAATCGTCAATTCTAATTTGAATGAGAAATATTTGTAAGAAAGCCACCAAACAAGAATTTAATTGAAGAGTATTTTTTCAGTGTTTTGACTACTTCAAAAGGGTTGCCATGGAAACGGTGCAATATCTCCACTTGTACAACTTTTTGGTTCCGGCATCACACAGTTTCTGAATCCTGAGATTCTTAGCTTTCATTTGATGTATGATGCTGCTTGTTCTACCGCCAGTTAGGGTCCGTCCCAAAATCTGGTCCTTTGCTGCTACACTAATAACCAAGCGTCCTTAGTCAGCCCATATTCTATGTCATTTCAATAATTACAACTTTTCACTCAAATGACATAATCTCACTACTTGCACAGGTGCATTTAACTAGCTTACAATGGTTCTCATCACCATAACTTAAGTAAATTATCATATTAAGTAAATTACTTTGATTCAGATATTTAAGTAGTTTGATACTAGTATACTGGCTAGATTTACATTCAAGTTAATGTTCCTACTCCATACTTAAAAACCCGTGAAAGGCAGTCAGTAGCGTGTCATGACTGCACGATTCCAGGATAAAGTACATGCAATTACGAGACGAGTGTAAAGGCTTGGTACAGTATTTGAATTTGGCGCCAATACTACGCGGTCGATGACGTCACCAATCAGGTCAGCGTGAGTTGCCGACTTCGTGGCAATAGACATTCCTATGGGACACAGGCTCAGGTCAAAATGATTAGGTGTGATTCAATAGATGCCAATGTTTTACTATACTCCCCCCACATGTGCTTGAAGGTCGGACATATTTGTGCCGCTATATCTTGTCTCGCATGCACTAGTTTTGTACTAGTACGCTGTGAGGACGGGTTGCCGTTCGCAGCATATGGTGTGCAGGAATTTAAAAGAAATAGTGCACGGAGGAAAGGGCGCGCCTGACACGGAGATGGGAACCTTTCCATTGTAAAAAACTGCAAGCCCTGGTTATCTAATAGTACATGTAAAAAATGTGTGTTTTCTGGTATCCGCTTTCTTTCAGGGCAGATAAAGTTAGCCACGTAACCTGGCTAGAAATGATGCGTTTTTTCCAACTAGTCTAACCCATATGCTGAGGGTGTCAGTTTCAGAGTTTGCTAATAAGGGAACGGCTTGCAGCCGTATTTAAAGGCACTAAGCGTCCAGCCAAACTAGCCTCATGGACCATCTGCTAGGAGGTTCGGCTTGTAGTAGAGACCACGTTTTAAGGTCTTACGATACTCTATACCAGTGACACCTTTTGGGTATAGGATAAACTAAAATGATTTATTACAATTTACCTGACGCGACTGGAAAAATCGAAAAGAATTTTTATTGAATATGTACCAATTATGATTATACCAGCCTACTATAAATAGTATTCTGAGAGTTTTTTGTTTTTGGCTACTGTGATTTTCATATTCATTGAATTAGATGTTTGGACACTTTTTCAGACATAATATGTGGTAATACATGTGTATAAAATGGGGTTTTCTTGCTCAACAATATCTTATATAAGGATGGGCATATATGGTAACAATTGAGTAACTCTTTTCTAACATGTTCATAAAAACTTGCCCCCAAAAAGTCCTATTTCACAAACTTTGACCATCTGTAGTTCGAAAACTAACACGATGACCTGTTATTCTCTTTATGTCTTCTTATTAAGAGCATTGTGTAGAAAGGGTAGACAAAATCTAGTGAAAATTAAACTAGGGAATTCTGACTTATATCAATTTTGGGTTAAAAACTTGTTTCTCGAATTCCTTGATTTTGCCCAATAATTCCTATATAACAGCAAAAAACAATTCCAACATGGCAGAACAGTATTTCAGGCAGTGCCTGTATCTCATAAGGGATAAATACTGCAAAGAAAGAAACCAGTTTTGGAGAATGAGATGTTTGTGACATAAATTGCATCAATTTTTTAAAAGTCGATGACCCCATGATTTTAAGTGTCGTAAGACCTTTAAGCGAGACCCCTTTTCCTGAAAGACACTCTACATTGCCCACACGAGACTTATATTTGGTGACCTTATGACACCTGTTAAGATAAGTGTTATAGTCAGGGTTACTAAATGGCGTAGATCCAATCACAACACTAGCAGAAGCACTTATCCCACTCTTGCTGTTTGGTTTATTGTTTCTCTAACACGTTTACCTGCAAATACAGTTGTTCACCTCTAGAAAGTATAGTTTTGATAGGTGTTGATAGATACCATTACCATTGTTGCTCTTTTTATGGCCCATTATAATTTTAGGTCCCTCAGGTCACAGTGAGACAGAAGGTGTCGGGTTAATGCAAAACGACAACAAGAACACGCGGTTCCAGTCAGGGGGGTCATGATATTGACGGCCTTGGCTTTGGGAAATGGATGACATACAGTGCTCGCATTTAATTCATGCACTAAATGCGTCGGCAACGCGGGCATTATACACGACCGCAGGCATGATTGCCACCTAGTTTCCTAGGAGCGGATGCATGTATGACCTCACAACAGAACGTAACTCTGATTCACAAGCTACGTGGGTCAGTGATGTTCTAGGCTAAAGCTAGGCGCGCACAGAGGCCGAATTGAATATGTTTTTACGCGAAGTGGCCAAAACCCAGTACTTGTTAACATCGTGGAGCTTCTTCTTGGCTTCCCGATCAACCGGAATCAGTTTGTGGCCACTTCCGCATAACACCTGGTCACTTCTGTGCCGCCGTGGAAATTTTTGAAAATTTCCAAAATTCAACGCGAAGTTTCACCTAAATGAAATTCCTGTCCACTACCCTTACACCACGTTTTGACTTCGCGGTACTACTGGTTCACTTTGCAGACTTTCATGTTGACGTCGTGAACAAATTTTGAACACAGGTCAACACAGGTCATGTACACTTCACATGGACTTCGTTTTATCTACCTGTTTCGTTCGTATATCTGGGTCTTTACTTTGTGTTGTGTATGTGTTGGATTCGTTAGGTATGGTTCATTGGCTTCAAGAAGTAAATCTTTTCTGCGAAGTGAACACGAAGTGAAATTTTCCAACTTCGCGTAAAAACATATTCACTTCGGCCTCTGTGTGCGCCTAGCTTTATTTTTTGACATGTTATCCATGGGTATGTGTATAACCAGGCACTGGCAGATGTCTGGTCGACTGGTGCATGAATTAAATGTCTCTACTGTAAGACAACGTCACTGCAAGCTAGTTGGCTCATGGATTAGCATGACTAAATATCCTCACAGCTAAAGACAGCATCCCTGCAAGCTAGTTGGCTCATGATAAACTTGAATAATTGTCTTAACAGCTAAAGACAGCGTCACTGCAAGCTAGTTGGCTCATGAATTAGCACGACTAATTTTCTTCACTTCTAAAGACAGCGTGACTGCAAGCTAGTTGGCTCATGAATTAGCATGACTAATTCTCTTCATTGTTAAAGACAGCGTCACTGCAAGCTAGTTGGCTCATCAATTATCTCAGAGCTAAAGACAGCGTCACTGCAAGCTAGTTGGCTCATCAATTATCTCACAGCTAAAGACAGCGTCACTGCAAGCTAGTTGGCTCATGAATTATCTCACAGCTAAAGACAGCGTCACTGCAAGCTAGTTGGCTCATGAATTAGCATGACTAATTCTCTTCATTGTTAAAGACAGCGTCACTGCAAGCTAGTTGGCTCATCAATTATCTCAGAGCTAAAGACAGCGTCACTGCAGGCTAGTTTGCTCATGAATTAGCATGACTAGTTATCCTCACAGCTAAAGACAGCATCAATGCAAGTAAGTTGGCTCATGAATTTGCTTGACTCATTATCTTCAGAGCTACGACAGCGTCATTGCAAGCTAGTCGGCTTATAAATTAGCATGACTTATTATCTTCAGAGCTAGAGACAGCGTCACTGCAAGCTAGTTGGTTCATGAATTAACATGGATGTTTATCTCAATCGCCCAGCCAGGGAGGCAGGCCCAGGGCAATCGGTTAAACCAGTACAGAAGTGTAATGTATTTTCTGTACTTCACACGAACAAGCTACATGTACTAGCAATTTTTTCTCCTTCCCGTAGCATCAATGCCACAGCATGATGTACTAGTATAGCGCAGGATTATGGTAAAGACTGAGTATGAAGTGTAAAATCACGGATACCAAGGAAGTAAAGTAATTATTAAAATGTAATTGGCTATTTTTGTCAGGTCATATTTATGGATTTCCTCTAAAATGTTCTCTTTTCAACATTTTTAGGTCATTTTGGCACATTTGTCCTCGAGGTATCCCTGTCAAAGTGCATTAG
>OZ012693.1:938398-1013954 GCA_963942565.1 Maea johnstoni
GGACCCCAAGTCGATCTATTTTAACTTTTAGAGACTTTAAAGCGTGTACAGGGGCAAGGATCAGGAGGATGTGAGGAATGAAACAAATTGATACGCTAAAAGGGTCTTTGGTAGTTGAAATACACACAGAATTTGAATGCTTCATTCTCCTCAATTAGCGCATTCTGGTTGGATGTTGAGCGTCACATGATCTACTAGTTTGCCTACGTGTTGACTTCATGGTACTTCGTGTTGGCTTCACGTCCACTTCGTGTTTGAATTTGGATATGAAGTGAACACGAAGTAGCACGATGTCAACCAGTAGTCAACCAGTATTCCGCAAAGTGTACATGAAGTTAGCATGAAGTTGGCACGATGTATATCTAGGTCAAACTTCATGTGGAGTTCATGGAAATTTTTAAACAGCCAAAAGATTTCAGCGCGGACATGAAGTGAGCAAGGTTTATCCCGAAGTGAACACAAAGTTTCAGGAAGTGTACATGTTTTATCGTGAAGCCTACAAAAACCTCCGCGAAGTCTACACGGACTGAAAATCCCAACTTCGTGTACAGTCGTGTAGACTTCATGGTCTTGTGTGAGAGGGGCTTTACTTGTGGTGTCTTAAGCCCCTCTCACACAAGACCATGAAGTCTACACGACTGTACACGAAGTTGGGGTTTTTCACTCCGTGAAGACTTCGCGGAGGTTTGTGTAGGCTTCACGATAAAACGGGTACACTTCCTGGAACTTCGTATTCACTTCGGGATAAACCTTGTTCACTTCATGTCCGCGCTGAAATCTTTTGGCTGTTTAAAAATTTCCATGAACTCCATATGAAGTTTGACCTAGATATACATCATGTCAACTTCATGTTACCTTCATGTACACTTCGCGGAATACTGGTTGACTACTGGTTGACATCATGCTACTTCGTGTTCACTTCATATCTGAATTCAAACACGAAGTGAACGTGAAGCCAACACGACGTACCATGAAGTACCGCGAAGCCAACAAGTAGTCAACAAGTAGATCATGTGACGCTCAACATCCAACCAGAATGCGCTAATTGAGGGGAATAAAGCATTCAAATTCTGTCTGTATTTCAACTACCAAAGACTCATTTAGCGTATCAATTCTTTTCATTCCTCACATCCTTCTGATCCTTGCCCCTGTACACGCTTTAACGTCTCTAATAGTTATAATAGATCTACTTGGGGTCCTATAAAACCACATCGGAGACAATACTAGATAAAACATAACAAACAATATACCCCCTTTAATTTGCACTAAGGTAAATACATAACAATAATATGGTCTAGCATAAATACAGAACGACCCAATATAAGGCACTTAATTTTCTTTATTTAACATAATACCCAGCAAACACAAAACATTTGTGCTATGTATATAAAATACCAACATCTGTGAAATGTTACTGAAAATATTTATTAATGTTTAAACGTTTGGTTATTACTTAAATTTGAAGTATTATTGTCACAACACTTTGAAATACATTTACACAATAATGCAATAATCATTCATCAAATACTTCTGGGAAACATCTTTACATGTATATGTATATGCATATATATATATATATATATATATATATATATATATATATATATATATATATATATATATATATATATATATATATATATATATATATATATATATATGTATGTATGTATATATATATATATTTTCATGAAATTTCAACAAAAGCATACATATGTATCTACATACAATGACCAAATTTTAGACTAAAATGTTCAGAAAAGAATCTATACCGTTTTCATGAAATTTTAAGAAACTCAACTGCCCTCATATTTCTTTTGCATTTAAAACTAAACTTGCTGAATCTGCACTCCAACTACATACAATGACCAAATCTCAGACTACAATTGGTTAGAAAAGAATCTATCCCGTTTTCATGAAATTTCAAGGAAGTCAACTGCTCTCATATTCCTTTCACATTCAAAAGTAAATTTTCTGAGTCTGCACTCCAGTAATAAAACAACATGGAATTTTTCTTGAAATTTCTACTGAAACATACATTTATCTATTATTTATGAGGCAACATGGATGAATTATGTTTTTTTACTTTTGATAAAAAGGATGTCAATTTTGTATGTTTCTGTTGAAATTTCATGAAAATGTGATTGGTTTTCATAAATGGGGTGCAAAGTCAGCAGGTCTAGTTTTTAATGTGAAAGGAACATGAGAGTAGTTAAATTTCTTGAAATTTCATGAAAATGGGATAGAGTGGTTTCTAACCAATTGTTGTCTAAAATTTGGTCATTGTATGTAGTTGCAGATGTATGTATACGTTGAAATTTCATGGAAATATGAAGTCTTTACAAATGGAGTTTATAAAGAAGACACCTATATACAGAATAAGCAGACATTCGTTAATAGATATCATTTGTAAGCATGATTTTTGTTGTTTTTGATGATGTTAGCATCATTTTTACCCAGACTACAGGTTTTACCTAAGGTAAGGAACAAAAAAGGAAAAATGGAATTTCCTTTTTTATTTTGGAAGGCCTTATATATATAAATATATATATATATATATATATATATATATATATATATATATATATATATATATATATATATATATATATATGTATATATATATATATATATATGAATCATTTTGACTTTTTCTGACATTTTAGAAACAATTTAAAGTATGTCAGTAATATATTTGTAATATGCAGTTGTTAAACAGTAATTACATATGTTGATTAAAGATGGTGTAATGTTATCAAACATTATAAAAATATATTGGTTAATGTTTTAAAAAAATATTCCTTAATTATCGTTTATGTTATACTAATATAATATTTGTATTATATAACATTATTTGCATTTATCATTTCACAAATGTGTTCCCTATGGTTATTGAACATTTTTTAAATTTAAACCTCATTAAAGTGATAATAGCTATTGCTATTGTTATTGCTAGACATATTTCCTTACTTTTGCTATCGAGCTATTTATGACATAAATATTTCATAACTATTGTACAAATGCTATGTAGAAAATATCATTGGTGAAAATCATTTTTAAGGGATAATTATTAGTATTACATACTGTATACCTGGTATTTTTACAGGCATTTAATTTTTGCTTATTTTGTACTGGCCATGATAGCCCTAAAATAACATTCTTCAAATAAATATCCTGATTTGTTTATGCGTTGTTTGAGTGCTCAAATGTGTGAATTTTAAGTAGTGCAAATACCCTTTAGCACTCCAAATTAAAGCCGTATACAGTATGAGTGAAATGGCTACATAAATATGGCTACGCAAATCCAGGCTAATGCCTTGCAGTAATTTCATGTTGTGTTCATTGTCACTTCTGGTTAACTTCCCAGTAGCATCGCGTTATCTTCTGGTTGTGTCATGTTTGGTCTGGTTGTCTTCTTGATAGTTCATATAGGTTCATGTGCAATTCACATTCACTTTGTGTTATATACGTGTTGTGTTCGTGTATAGACATATTCAATCCTGTTGGCTTTGTGTTGTCTTTGTGTACGCTTCATGTTGTATGGTCGAGTGGCTACAAAACCTCAAATTTTTCGCGAAGTCTACATGAAGTGGAAGTCAGCACCTTCATGTACAGTCGTGTAGACTTCGTGCTCTTGTGTGAGAGGGGCTTTACCTGTGTTGTATGCATGGGACCACCACCCACTTCTTTTCTCTTTGTTGTGTTCTTTCAATAGTTTATCTTATTTTGTTCACGTTTCTTTTTTCTACATTTTCCATTTTAGTTTTCGTTGTATTATGTATGTTGTATACACACACACACACATATATATATGTATATATATATATATATATATATATATATATATATATATATATATATATATATATATATATATATATATATATATAATATATATATATATATATATATATATATATATATATATATATGTTCTGTATTCCTAATAAGTCAATCAACTATGCCATTCTGTTTCTATAATTTATTGCTTCATTTCATTCTTTCGTAGCTCTTATACACTTGAAATGCTGAAATGTACGCTATGCTCTCGTTTCTATCCATACAACGGTAAAAACACATATATTACATGATGGCAAGTTGGCTTTAAATTGTACATCTAATTATACGTTAAGGGAAAACAAACTAATCCTTCACACCAGTCACATTACCTATTACAACAATGCACTCGAGTTTTGATAGGTCATGGATAAACTTTTTTTCTTTTTTAAAAAAATGGGTTCGCCACCCCTTTTATAAGGGGTGGCTCAGACATATAGAGAGTGCTTTTTTGTATATGCAGACGACACAGATAGTATGAACGATGATATAAAATGAATATGAAACTCTTCAAGTAATCTCTCCATTTCATAGGGCGACAGACAATAAAGAGTAGGAAATGAATGTTCACGGTGGTTGCCCCTGTTTATAGAGGTACCGAACCCCGGCCTAGGATTGAACACTGGAACCCATGCCTCCCAGCACTCATGCCGGCAATCTTGCCACTGCGCCATTGAGTCTGGTCTTGGATAAACTCATAGACCACACAAGGCTGTCACTTATCATGACATTCATTGCAAAGATCAGTAGTGAGTAATGAGTGGTTCAGTATATGGCTAATAAATACCAGAAATATAATGAAAATTCTTGAAAAGTAAGTCATTAAAATTGGTGATTTTAAGTGCCAGGAATGGCTGAGAACGCATCTTAGAGCATCGAAACCCCTTGGCCTTCTGGGGGGCTTCCCGGTGACGGTCGTTGCCTGGCAATTTTCAGTTTTAGTACCAGTCAACTTTATGGATGGATCTGCCCCTGCAATACTATGAACGTCTAATTCAGCTGCAACATTTCTCTTTGTACCTCGTCTGATCTCACGCAACGTGTCCGTCCAAAGTTAGCGCACCATGTAACGAGTGGTGCTAGTGCAGATAGATGTATTAAATAACTTTTAGCATCTACTTTGTTTTTTTTGTCAATCCCATTACGTGTGCAATGCCTGAATATATGTTTTGTATCATCTTTATGGAACAATATAAATTATAAAAAAACAACTGTTAGCATATCTTGTTATAATTTATCTTCTTTATGTTTTGCTCGACTTATAGGAGAGTAATATAAGAGAGCAATATATCTGTTGATAATTGCCATGAATCAGGACCCTTGCTGTCTCGTTCCTTAATGAACAGCTATTTATAACCTATAACAATCAGATGTTATGCCAGTCACCGAATTTATAACAGATTTTATAACAGATACAGATCCTTTCGTTCTTGGCAACGAGTAGCCGCCAAGCGACGTGATTTACTCAGAGTATATAAACGACTGCGAGCTAGCAGCACGCTATCTGGTTTCTCTCCCAGCTTTATGACTAGAATTAATATACATAAGTTATGTAATCTATTCAAAAGTTCTTTCTGATTTGTTTAGTTTACTTTGTTGCTACTTTTCTTATTTTGTGTTATGTTACATTTATTTTATTAGCCACATCTATGAGATATACCATATGTTTTGTTTTGAATTACTGAATGGTTTTGTAATATGGTAGGCATACTCTATAATATCAACCCTTCCAATGTTGAGGTACATGTACCTGCGTCCAAAGCACGAGGACCCAAAGATTCCTGAAACACATCTAAACCCTGTCAGGTTAGTATTCATAGGATAGCTCTCATTGAGTACTCTCTGGTAATACCCATGTTGTATTAGTCAGATCAGTTAACAGCAGCATTGAGTAATCTGTACTTAATATAGCGGGTTTTCAAGCAGCAGGTTGGCTAAATTTTGTTGCTTTGATTATACTCCGCAAGAAGATAGACCTGCAAAGCAATCCTATTCCATTAAATAGAAAGCTCTGTTTCACATTACTTTTAATCTCATGTAAGATTTTCTTTTTTTGTCCCTTTTTCAATATATACTCTTTTGTTCCTTTTTCAATTTGTACTTTTCGTTTTGATTTGTCCAAATCCCATCCCTGGCATCTGAGGAGGTTGCCATTGACTTGAGGTTACGAGGTGGTTTTGCCGGGTACTCCGGTTTTCTAGTTAGTTACGACTTAAGCGGCAAATTACTTCAGAACAAGTGACGAAAAACGAAATTCCAACTCCTCCAGCTCCTACATGTAGTCTCCACATCGAAATATTTCATCCACACTGTCAGCTCTGATCAGGTCCCATCACGAAGTGAAATTAGTGTACCGTAAGAATTGTCGTGTTTGACAGACATCTGATTGACAATCATTCATTTCAGGAGATTAGACGCCTTCTCATCCCTTCCTGCGTTGTACAATATGTATGCAGTTGGAAACGGTTCACATCCAGTCATTTATTTTCTTTGGGTGAATCATTGTCATCGCGTTGAAGATTTTTGCTGATATTGTCTAATGGTAAATATTCGAATCGATATTTTCTAATTAAAATTTGTTCTGGACCCATTTTCCGAAGGGATGAGGTTCAAATTGCATGGGAATTTATCGTGTTGAAAGTGTGCGTTGTAAAACGAAGGTGTCTGATAATCAACCGCTGACTGCACGCTTCATTAAATACAATTGCAACGAACACATTTAATTCCATTCGCTCAAAATAAAAGAAAATTCAATCCATTTAGTTTTTCAAGTCAACCTTGCGTGTAACAGTCAAATCACATTAATTTCCTATGCGTTTTATAATTTCAGCTAGATTTAATCGGACAATGCACACACGTCAATTCAACCGATATCTTTATTTCTCTAATATTGAAGTTTTGTTCATTTTGGATGAGATACGCGGAATATTCTAAATATTTTTTTGTTTTATCCCGATAGGTATAAATATGTATCTCAATCACCTTAACTGTTTGCATCTGGAGTGCACAAATGTATGTATGTACTTTATTGACTAAGTAAATACTATATGATCAGGCAACTTGTCCAAACAAAGTAATATTTTGAAAAGTATTTGTGGAGGAATTACTTACCCAACATGAATATAAACTTTTCCATTTTTAGAGAACTGAAACACTGCTTAGCTCCTCTGATTAGTCGAAGCCGCCTAGCTGTGTGCTCAGTGCGCTTACAACGCTAAGGCCACTTTAGTCCAAAGCACAAAGATGCAACGAGTTTGTGAGAACCATCTAAAACCTGTCATGTTGGTATTCATTTGATAGCTCCCGCCGAGTACTCTCAGATGAGCATCTATTTGACAGGGTTTCAGGTATTTTTCAGATTTTTTTTGCATCAGTTTGTATTGACTAAAATAGCCATCAGCAGCATTTGCTGTAGAAAACATGGCCGGCCCTGAATGTAAACCAGGTTGTTTCCTAACAATTTTCCCGTGGAACCTTTGTTTTGAAGGCCTACTCTAAGTAGCTCCATTGTGAAGAGTGACACTTAATGAGGATATTGATGCTGCCAAGTAGCTCTGATACAGAAGCTACTATTTTCGTCGCATGTGGCGCCCAGTCATGCCATGCAGATTGCGCAATTTCCTCCGGTTCATGGGATCCCTAACTCTGCCTGATGCATCCTCAATTCTCAATAAGCCCTTATTGCTTTAGCCACACAATCGCCGCCTAGTTAATCCAGTCGGAATTGAGCCAGGCAGAAATGTAACGGTGAATTAGATTAGATTATCATGGTAATCCGTATCGCACCGCGAAGGCCGGTGCACTTCCTGTTCACGTGATCTGTCACGTGTTAACCCCTTAACATCCATAACCCTCGTGCATTGTATTTGCAAATCAAATATACCCTTTATTGATCAATAAAATGGCATTCGAGATTTTTTAAAAACGTAAAAATAGAAACTGTGGTCCAACACAGGTCAGCTCAAGCAGTTAAGTTAAAGAAAACCTATTAGTTGGAACACTAAGACCGCGGGGTTTGGATAGTAATTGTTAGAAAGGGGACACGAGTGCTGAACTAGGAGATGGTTTATATTGAGTGTGCCACCAGCATCACAGCCTTAAATAAGTTGTTTATGTTACGCTCAAAGTGTTAGAACGTGTTCTTCAGATACATATGGATTAAACTCCTACCTCACGCCTATCAACATTACAAACAGTTTGATTATTTCTATAAAACTAGATGTCTGGTTGTCGTCACTTTTTCTGACACCAGTCACAGTAGTGACTAGTAGTTAATGGGAGTCTGTCCCAATGGCTGAGTGGTCTAAGACGTTACCACTGATTACTAGTACTCCCAGTATCGAACCATTACTTTGGTTCGAATTCGGATTCAGGCATGTGAAGAAATAACACTGTACAGGTAAACCATTCCGTGTTACCCACAATTTCATACATAGTAAGAGCTTAGAAGTACTTTCAGACTACTACCGTATTATTTTTCTCTCATTTCGCCTTAAAACAACATCATCGGCATTGGACTGTTCTATATCTCATAAAGACTTGTAGGCACATATTTGTCAATGACATTATTCAGATATGACAAACGTGGTGGCCGCTAAATGCAATTATTTCTTTTTTATTCCATAGCATATAAATGAATTACATTTTCGCCTGATGTATTCACAGGGTTAATGTTAGCTGTTTTGAGCAGGATAAAGCAATTTGTCATAACAAAGTCAGCATCAACCTTGACCGCTAATGCAATGCTACAGTACAAATATATGCAATTCAATTGACATACTCGTATTTTCTTTGGTCACTGAATCCTTCATATCTGCTTATAATGCCTAGTGAATCCATTAAGCTATGTGCTATGTGTGACATTACCGATAATGCAATGCTAAAGTACAAATATATGCAATTCAATTGACACGCACATATTTTCTTTGGTCACCGAATCCTTCATGTAAAGTTTCAAGGTTTATTCTAGATAGAAGTACAACAGGCACATGTGTTGTGCTGCTCACTATCTGCTTATAACGCTTAGTGAATATATTAAACTATGGGCTATGTGTGACATTACACGTCTTAATATAATGTTATATCATGTTATATCATCGAGTGTTTTTATTTTATTTCCATTGCAATTTGCAGTTTTATTGTATCATAACGCCTACATATTTCTCCTCATAATCAGATCAACTGTGCCTACCTACATGTAAGCCATCACTGAACAGACAAACGACCGCCCACTACAGATGCTCCTATCGGCAAACACACACGCAGGAAAGGTCATAAAACCCTTTTCTCGAAAAAGAATAGAATTAAACCCACAAAATGGTCGCTTGAAACATGTATCTTTGGATATCAAATATAAACAGACTTGCTTGAAATCGCAGATATAGACAAGTATATTTTAGAGGGAACAGTGACATATTTTTACTTATTTTGACGTTTTCCAAAAGTTATGGGATCTGAAAGTTGAATGTTTTCAACAAACAATCCGAATAACTGGCGATAACATTTGAGCGGTATTAATCAAGAAACGTGATACCCTCCCCTCCGTTAACTGATCTTTCTTTAAACATAACAAGATTACATGAAATTATGATCGAGAAGACAGCAACACACAAAATAGCTGGTAGCTATTATGATATCATACCATACTTTATTGGGGCACCATATACAGCATATACAGGCCATACACACGTATCATACATCACACTGAAAATAACAACTTTTACTAAAGTAAGTAAACCACATTATTGTATTGTTATTCAGGAGATGTCCGACAATTTTTTGTACTTGCTTATTATTGACATAAAAATCCTGTTGCACACATGTGCTATTGGAAATTAAAAAAAACTGATCTTTCCCCTACATTTGTGAAATTTGAAGATCTTCGGTCCATAATCGTGGATAAGAGCCCCATTCACTATGCAAATTTGTAATTTTTCAAGGATGACTTGAAAATACATGCATGCGTTTCTGATGACAATACATGTATCAGCACCCATACGAAAATCAAAACAACATTATTAGGTAGATCGCAATGAATAGATATGATTTTAAAAAGAGATTAAGGGAGATTAGCTGAAAGAATAGGTTAAAGAGTAGGTGATAGATACATTACGCCCTGTTTGAACGTGAGATAATGTTTGTTATAGGCCCTGTTAGAAAGTGGTCTGGCCTCAGACACCCGGCCGTAGCCACTCATATCCCATGTAGCTGTGCCGAATAGGATTCGGATGACTGAGCGTGGATAGCCGGCGAGAACATATTTTCTAACAGGGTGTAACGAATTCATCATCTGCTCTTCCATGGTTAGTAAAAAATCAAATAGAGAGCATTGCTGGCTGATATGTGATATCGATTATGGAGTTTGATATGGAAGTCAGACGTTCGATATTGAAGATACGTAGTGTAAAAGGCCGCACATATATGATACAGCCAAAATATATCAGTCATGTGGATAAAAGGTTGATACTAAGCAGTTTTGCACAGGTTGACATATAGAGTGCAGACCACACAAAGACCGACGACAATCGCAATGTATGTGCGATCGCAGCGTCACACACACCACAACTGCTAAAAAACGTTTATGTCCAACTTCGAGAACCCCCTTGATATCACCTACCAGAGGACTTTAATCTGAAAACAAATGCTTTTTCATCAATCCTTGAGTAAGAATGTATGGATAAAAGGAAAATACATTCATGCACATTTGGAGAAGATATTAGACTTTTACACTTCCATATATGATAAACTGTGTGTGCCACTGTGTGGGCAGGTATTAACATGTTCTATGGCAGCGTGTAACCATTTCACCTCACACTTTCTGCCTATTTGTTTCTTTTGTCACGGGAACCCTGTTCTCGGCACGATTTGTACCGACTTTGTTCTGATTCTCACCGCTATCTTATTGCGGCAAACGACCAGCCCTGGAACGTGGTGAATACTCTCTAAATTCACCTAAAAGATAAATCCCGCTATCGTGCAGTGCATTTTTTATTTTGCCAATTCGTTGGTGTCGCTGACTTTCAGTTCTCATTACGTGATTCCACACAGCTCTTAGTACATCTTCTTTTCTTGGCTATGCAGTAACACAAAGGGACGGGGAGGATTTAATATGAAGGTGGTTTGTGTGGCAAGTGCTAGTTTCACCCACCGCCAGACAAGTCCTCTGTTATCAATAACTTCTAGCCACCGATTGAGGAACTAATCATACGTCTGGCTTTGTTAGAGTACGGGAATAGATGGCAGGGATTTTCTTATCATTCAAACTAGCTGGAGTCTAACAGCGGTAATGAAAGAGCTGGGAGACCGACACTACGTACAGCAATCACTACCATGAAAGGGCTACTACTGCTGCTACTACTGCTGCCGCTACTGCTGCAATTGATACTGCTGCTACTACTGCTGCCACTGCTGCTACTACTGCTGCCACAGCTGATACTACCACTGCCGCTACTGTTGCCAATGCTATTAATCATATTGCTGCAAATGCTCCAAGTGCCGCTATTCTTTATGTACCTACAACTACAATTTATTCTTCATCTTCTGCATCTTTTCTTCTTCTTTTTCTTCTTCTTCTACTACTACTACTACTACTACTACTACTACTACTACTACTTCCTTTTATTCTTCTTCTACTACTACTACTACTACTACTACTACTACTACTACTACTACTACTACTACTACTACTACTACTATTTCCTCTCCTTCGACTACAACTACTACTACTACTACTACTACTACTACTACTACTACTACTTCAATTTCTTCTTTTTCCTCTTCTATTTTACTACTACCGCTTCTACTGCTGCTGCTGAGTCTGATGCTGATGCTGCGTCTCCCTCTGTTGCTTGCTGCTGTCTGCCCGCGGTGCAGAGCCAGCTGTGTATCAATAGCGTGATAATGGTGTCATCTTACTATGTCATCACCGTGGTGCCTTAGAGTAGAGGGGTCGGATTGCAGTGCGGCGTTAATGCTGCATTGTTAGATATAGTGATAGAGGCAGTGAAAGAGTTTTTAATGTGCAAAGGCGTTCAATTTAGCAAGTTCCATGCTATCGCCAAAATAGACAATACTAAGTCTAATAATGGCTTTGAAATCATTGGCGCCATAATGTGGATTAAAATCGCCAGTCATTAATGGTGGTAGAAACTGAAGAATTTGGGGAGACAGTTAAACCAAATTTGCTATCAAAGCCCTCACATGCCCCTAACCGGTTTTGAACCTGTGAGAGACTGCAAGCTTTTGTTGGCAATGCCATAGACCGCTCGGTTACCAAGACCGGCCCCTTCATACTTCAAGTTACCCTTGAAAGGTGATGACTATCATTTTATAGGGTATTTTGGAAAATAAAAATGTGTTCAATTTACACAGGTGCGCAATGTACTGAGTGGACACTAGGGAAGAAGCGAACAATATAGAAAGGTGCTCACTCGCAGACCTCTGTACTTAATGGATCACAATGGAGGCACATAACTGGTAAACGGGAGCATAAAACACTATTGCATACTGTGTATTTCCATGTACTACTAGGAGAATGTAGGGAAAGCAAATGTAGTGTTTGTATTTTGCGGTTGCGACTGACGACACAATGTCAGTAATGATCATTACACAGTTTTGCAATATTTATGTTGAAAAGAAAAAAGGAAAGCTCGGAGTTGGACCAATGGTCAGCATAATGTATACAACACAGTTTCAGAGACTGTGTGTGGAAGTTGAATGGGGGATGCTACAATTTAGAAGTTGTGCTTGAAATAATCAAATTGGCCAGCAACGAGCTTAAGGCACGATATGTAGAATAAGAAATCGAGAGTTGATATTCAAACTTTGTAGTTTACGCCTGGGACTAGCAAAGCAAACTGGACAACAAGAAGTATAAAGCAATAATTTCTCAGTGGTTGCATAGAGAAGATGAGGCGAAGCAAATATTATGATTTCATCTTGACTCTAATCACATTTGGTGAGCAATGACTGCATATAAATCTAATATTCCTGTAAAAGAGAAATGGGAGAATGGATATTTGTATTGAGATTCAGATGAATGTCGATTATCCATAGTTATGAAATGAATAGTCGAAATGCAGATATTTTGTGACTTTGAGTGATCTCGACATTTATTCATCTGATTACTGAAGCTTTCCTGAAATAACAGCACATTGCAAGGATTATCAAACATGCAGTGCCCTCTATAGAGAAGTGGGAGGTCCTATTACCTCAGATCATCAAATACCACGGAATCTTACCAATCCTAAAAATCATCAAATACCACGGAATCTTACCAATCTTAAAAGAAACGGGAGGAATGCAAATGCTCCAGAGACTAGTTAAGTTCCTGTTGCTATGAGATACACCTCCCATCGCAGACTACAATCAGTGGCATATATTTCGGAAAAGACGGGAAAAAGTGTAGTTTTTTGTGAAAACACGCAGAAGATATATCTTTCCGTCTAGAAAGGTTCCTAATTGGATCTTTGAATAATCCATTAGTGGGCAGAGTGCCTGGATGAGCTACTGACTTTCATAACTAAAAGGAGGGACATGATACTGCAAACCTTTTTGGTGGCCTTTTTCTGGATACAAAGCATATCACTTTAAAAAGAGATTTACTGAACGTGGTCTGGATCTCGTCTGGTTAACAGACAGTTTGCGATTCTGGATTGAGCAAACATAACTATGGCTATATAATCTCTGTATTAGGTTAAGTTGACTTATATGTGTATCCTAAAGTATTTTCTATTTGTGTCATTGACTGATGTTTTTGTTCTGTATGTTTTGATTTCTGTTATCTTTTCCTTGTTGTTATGATATTTTCTATGATTTTCTTTTTGTTTCACGCAATAAGCAGGCCAATACGTGCTGCTACAGGCATAAATGGGTTGATTATATAATTGGCCTTGTTACATTAGGTCATTACCATGTAATAGAGAAAATACGACGTAACTTACAAGGGATGCCGACACTTATTATCTTACATTTTCAGAGAAATTGATTTTGTGAGAATGATAACAAAGAACGCTTGTTTAATCTTTGTGAATATGATTACTTGAGGTACATGATCGTTTTTACAAAAGTGTTCATTCCGCGCTCACCCTTTTTACTCGCTGTGTAATTGGATTCAGTTCCTGAACTCTGAGATTGATCAACGCCCTTTGTTTTAACCAATTTCCACATGAACCATACAGACGGCCGGATGCATGTGAATATCATCACGACAAATAGTGAGTGCAATATTTGACTGAGAGTGGTTCCAATTTGGTTTTATAATCCTAAAAGAATTGTAAGGGTACATTATGGTTGCTCTCTCATATATATATATATATATATATATATATATATATATATATATATATATATATATATATATATATATATATATATATATATATATATATATATATATATATATATATATATATATATATATATATATATATATATATATATATATATATATTTATATATATATATATATATATATATATATATATATATATATATTGATAATTTTAATCTTAAACTTTATTCATTATGAATCTAATTCATATATTATATTATGGCTCCATGTTTGGAATGTATGGTGTATGATTTTGTATTGATAAGAGATACAGTCAATAAGCATACAAATGCATATCCTACTCTAAATAATTGTTAAATATTGCTCTCTTAGATTCGCTGTATTCAAAGTTGTCATGGGTACTTTTGAGATGCGTATGGGTTAAACATTTGTTGTATTCAATGGATCTTTCAGGAGTGGGCTGATTTTTTAGATAACACAATAGATAGGAACCAAGTCCTTTTAGTTTGGAAATAATTGAACCCTAGGGAAGTTTAATAGATTTTCCTAACACTGTATCCCTCTTTATGTTAGCGGAAATTGGTTCCTAGGGAGACTGGATCTGTTTCTGTATATATAAGTGAGAGCAATCATGTCGTTTACAGTATAGTCGCGTTTCCGCGCTGACTCTTTTGCTGTGTTAAGGGACATTCTTGGGAAACGTTGGTTAAAACCAAATTATCGATGTCGCTTTTTTGTTTGTAATCTGACATTTTTCCTCCCGTTGTGAACATTCGTAGAATGCGTGTGTTTTAGTTCAGTACTGAGGCAAATCATTTGACTTCTTACCAGATAACTTTCATTCATTAATGGCAGATATGAACAAAAGTTGAAAATCAAAGCTCACCCGACAGTTCCATTAAAACAAGGCAGAACATCAGAAGAAGAACATAATGCCTTAGCATACGTCAGACGTTTACTAAATGAAGACAAATAAGGGCTGTTTCATTCTAAAAGTGTTGGGGGGGGGGGGGGGGGGGGGGGATGAGGAAAATTTGCCTCCGTTCATTGGGAATACCCAAGAGCCCCTCCCCCAATTTTCTGAACTCAATTTTTCTTATATCTGTTAAGCTTTGAGAGCGGTGCTCATAAAAGCAAATCAAGACATTGATACGGTATCAAAACAAAATTAATGGGTCCAAGCTATTCAGTGGACCGTATAAATCCAACTCCGCCGCACCCCCCCCCCCCCCCCTTCCTCCCACATTATAAATAAGCACGACCCCTTCTACTGAAATCTGAACTGTTTTCTGGTCTCCCCTCACCACTTTTATAAGTGGAAGAGTCCTAAAGTAGATATCTAGAAATCAAGAAATTTAATTAAATGAGTCCATTTGAAAAAATAACTTTGCACACTTCTTATTCTTTAATTTATGGTCTTATAAATATCGTTTTCTGATATATACTTTGCAATGTTTAGAATAAACCATTCGATTCTGCTCAGTCATAGCCTAGACAATCCCTCTTAGTCTACTTATTCAATAGAAGGGCTATAATAGGACATGTGAATTCTCAAAATTAAAGTATATTCGCAAGCTGGCTCTATGATTTGCCTGAAATAAACTGGTGGGTAATCAACAAAGCTTAGTATCAAGGCATTCCTCGAATGAAATTCTATGTCTTCATAGGCTGCTGTTAGATATGGGCAAAACATTCCATTAAAGATGTCAGGCCTTCGTGTTTTGTTCTAAATAATTACTTGCGTATTCAAATTTATCATCTTCCAGAGTTGTAATATTTCATTGTTCCGGCATTGCTGCAAATTGTTTGTTCTGTTTAAAGTAATCAATTACGTGTAATAGTCCAAACCGTCTGTTTTTCGACGCCATAAATATCCCATAACTGTTCAGCCATCAACAGGTTCGTTAATAGGTATGAGAAAACAAATGATTAATTACACAATATCACAAATACAGCACTTACGTAATAAAGCGTATTGGTATGCCGTCTAAGGTAAAAGTGGTTAGTTAATACTTTTGTTTAAAATAATTACCTGAAGGTTCAAATTAGCCGCCTCTTATCATTGCAATTTTCACCATTCCGAAATGCTGAAAGAATATTTATTTTATATGTATTCATTTTGTTTATTTGAAGTCGTTTTTACGTCTAACGTGCATACCTCTTTTATCTCTCCGTGCTTTTTATCGAATGACATCGGAGAGTATTTAGAATTTTCAATATAGAGTAATCTTTGACAAAACTTTGTAAATATGCACGTTAATATTAGACATAGCGCTTGTCAAGGATTTAAGTGCGTGTGAAACCAAGTGCTACAGTGCCAACATTTAATTCTTGCACTGAATGCTTGGGCAGCCCAGGCATAATACACAACCGCACACCCGATGGCCACCCAGTTTCCTGGGCATGGACGCATGAATGACCTCGCAACTGAACGCACGTTTGATTCAAAAGTTTCGTTGGTCATTGATGTGCTTTGTTTATCTTTTTTGACATGTTATCCATGGGTGTTTGTCAAACCACGCACTGGCAGACGTCCGGTCGACTGGAGCAGGAATTAAATGTCTGCACTGTATGTTACCTTGACTCAGCAGCGTATCTGTCAAACCCACCCCCTTTTCAAACTTCATTGTTATTGACAATAATACGGTTAAACAATTCAGCTTCGAAATCTACTATAGCAATAATCACAAAACAGCAGCACTTAAATATAGATAAAAGCTTTCAATAACTACAGTCGGTCCTGCTCGAGCGACCACCTCTATAATGAGACCACATGTCTATTATCTGGTCTAACATTCTAGTTTAAATGATCATATATTAAGACATCCCCTGTCTGAAGAGACCATATCTTTGTCTTCCCTTGGGTGGTCTCTTAATACCAGTTTGACTATTTATTCTTTACTGACGAAAAGTGCGTCCAATTGGTATTGACATTGCTACTGCTTTTCTCCCGTTGGCTAACGTCACCCATGTCGCTTTTGTGATGACCTGGAGATATAAAAAAAACTCAAAGCCATTCGATCAGCACTAATCCACGTTAACGTGCTCGGTGGAAAAGCCTGACAATTCTAGAAAAGCACTAAGTGTAAAGATAAGTGGTCTAGAAATGCTGCCTAATGGGCATGTCAAACCAACTCTAAATGTGCCTCATGATAACATAATGGATTAGTGTAAAGGTTGGATTGTGGGCTCATTCTTTACAAGGTAACACATTCACTTCTGGAATCTGGAGAGCAAACGGCACACACATGATTGGTCTAACAATGGAATTGGGTCTAACAGGAAATATTGGCAGTGCAATATTTCCAGAAATACTCAGATTTGTGTTTTTTTCTCGTTGCAATAATTCCAGAAAACACATATTCGAGCTAAATTTGTCTCATTGCAATACTTCCGGAAACACATATTGTCCTTGATTTGTGCTTTTGTCTGGTTGCAATACTTCCAGGAAACACAGTTGTGTGCTCTTGTCTCATTGCAATACCGTCAGAAAACACATTACTTTTGTCTCGTTGCAATACTTCCAGAAAACACAGATTTGTGCTCTTGTCTTATTGCAAGACTTCCAGGAAACACAGATTTGTGTTTTTTTTTCGTTGCAATAATTTCAGAAAACACATATTATTGTTTTGTCTCGTTGCAATACTTCCGGAAAACACATATTGTGCTTTTGTCTCGTTGCAATACTTCCAGAAAACACAAATTGTGCTTTTGTCTCGTTGCAATACTTCCAGAAATCGCAGATTTGTGCTTTTGTCTCATTGCAATACTTCCAGAAAACACATAATGTGCTTTTGTCTCGCTCCAAGACTTCCAGAAAACACATATTTGGTTGTTTGTCTTATTGCAATACTTCCAGAAAAAAATTGTGCTTTTGTCTCGTTGCAATACTTAAAAAACACAGCTTTGTGCTTTTGTTTCATTGCAATACTTCCAGAAAACACATATTATTGTTTTGTCTCATTGCAATACTTCCAGAAAACACGGATTCGTGCTTTTGTCTCATTGAAAGGAGCCTCTTTTATTTTCAAGAATCGATTGAGCTTCTTGAAAGATGCTAGCCATGAACGCCTTCCAGGCTGAAATAGGTTAACTATAAAACAATATTGTGAATCAATTGCTTAAGGAAAACACAATGTCTAGCCGAATGTCACTGGTTAAGTAATATATATATATATATATATATATATATATATATATATATATATATATATATATATATATATATATATATATATATATATATATATATATATATATATATATATATATATATATATATATATCAAGTTTATATTCAGATCTATATAAATAAACATGTTCTTATATGGAAAATATATTGGTGACAAAGCAATATATATTTTGAGTGAATACTGTTTAGATACGTTTTAGGTAATTTTATATTTGACGAGTTAAATTGAAATTCATCAGTTTATATGAAATGTCTCGAGAGGTTTGGGATAAGGATGGCTATATTAATTTCATAAACTAGTCATTTGATGTTTAGAAAGCCTGCAAAAAAGTTTGCTATGGTTGATGAGGTCGTTAAGCTCAATAGAGTGAGTTTGGTGATTTATAGGAAAGTATGGAAAGGGAATGATTAGTTAGGTTGTGAGTTGGATGACGAGAATTCTTGACAAGGCAAGATATATATGCATCTGGATATGGATTTATAGATACGTAATACAATTGACAACATTTTCTCACATCCGTTTCCCCTTTACAAGCCACATTACAGCACGAATACCTGTCACCTTAGTAGATTAAGAAAAGATGATTTTCGCTGAAAATGAATTATGAAGATACATTTTATTGTTAATGCTTTCTAAATGAAATAAACGTTATCATACCCAGGGCGATGACTTGCCTACATTCAGAAAGAAAAATAAACAGCTTATATGATGAGATGAGAACTATACATAATGGCGCTGGAGTTTATCTAGGTGGAAATAATGAAGATATATGGTCACTATCTCCCAGCAATCATAGCACATTTTTAGGCTATATGAGCAAGGGAGAGGGGAAGCAATCATTCTAGTGTTTTTTTCTATATGACATAAGTTTCAGATAGGGAGGCTTCCAGACAAGAGGTTTATCAAGTTTATTTGTTCCAGGACGCTCCTATGGGTTCAGGACAATAGCAACATGTGTTGATTAGAACGAAATCGTTGTGAGTGCGACATTCTGGTGTCTCAGAACCCACATTGTTGAGAACCTTTCATAGAATATTGCTTAATGCTTAGTTATCCCTGACACTATGTACGGCACACAAGCATTTTCGATATTTCTAACCCATCTACAATTGTCAAATTATTTATAACTAAGCAAAATATTTAACTTGACATATGATGTTGATTGAATACCTGGTGAGATTCAGGGGGGTTTGAGCTGCCGCCAGACCCCTGGCATCAGCCGTTTGCACTTAGCGCATTCCACTACCAGTCCTTAAGACTGGTACTTTTGATCTTTAGAACGACTGGCAAGTCCCACGGAAAAGCCTGTGGTTTCATCTGACCTAAACGTCCTCAGCTGTGAGTGATGTGGAGGGAAAGTCATTGGAAGTTCTCTCGGACTAGAGACGTGCTCCTGGCCGCCTTTGGTATTTTCACATGGGCCATTCAGCAGGCTCTGTGACACGTTGGCATTGATGCTGAGGGTCTAGGTTGTTAATAATCAGCTCGAAGTGTACGACCTATTAGCCATTACCTTCTGATCACCTCTGCTGTGACGCTTACCTTACAATAAACACGTCCTTATGTCACCTGTGTTGCCTTCTTGACCGTTTGGCAAGCCCCATGCTGGTGATTAGCACCGTGCTGGTAAATGCAGTTGTGTGATCTTATTCCCTCTCAACAGCACCCACCACTACCACTACAATAGATAGACCCCAAGGAAGCTGTGATATACCCGAGGTGTTACGAGGAGAAGCCGAGTTACCCCGAGTATCACACACACCACAGTGGTCTATGTAGCTTGTTGTCTGTCTTCCACCAATCACGTGGCGAGGAACGTTTGGCTAATTAAGCACCCTTCTTCCACACTCTTTAGTAAACCCTTTGTGTTTAGGCAGCTTAAATAGCAAAGGCGTACAAAGTGTGAGTTTGTTATGTAATACACACTTTTCCAGGTCAGTGATGGGAGGAAGACAGGCAACTATGGTGCATAATAAAGATTTCCGCCGTGTTGACGTATATACATGTAGTAGAGACCTATCAATTGATAGTATAACATATAGTAAGACAAGATTTTCTACATTATCATAGTCAAGACATTTTATCCAAATCCGTTACAGTATTAATAGAGGCGTGTAATAAATAACCTAGTCCATATATTATATCTGGTCCTTTATTGTTTAAGTTATCTGGTTATTAGACATATATATTTCTCTGTACTATGGTAACGTCCTCACAATATATGTTTGCAAGTTTGCAGTAGCTTCTCTGTTTTAGTAAACGCAATAACACTCCTGGTCTTCTTTGATTGTAATATATTCAAAAGTAGGAAATTAAATCCAGCATGGATTTGATTAAGGGCAATGCCTTCAATGCAAACAGTTGCATACCGACAGATAATTAGCGCCTTTAAAGGAAACATCACAAGACCACAGCTATAAGCCGAATCAGCTGCTGCAGCAATTAATAACTAAAGCTCAGCCCATGTGGAGAATCAATTAAAATTTTGAAATAAATCTTTTTAGCCGCACCTTGACGGCTGGAATACGTTTCTCACATTACTACAACCACCTGCCAGGATAACACTAAGATGAAGTGGATAAATCCGTTTTAAATATGTTCCCTTTCAAATGGCGAAATGCTTATAGGAATTATTTACAGCTTAGAAGATCAAAATAAAATAACTGCTAATGTATCGTGTCATAAGTGTTAACGAACCTTTAGGATTCATTGCATAACCCATTTAGTTGTATATGCGTTTTGGTGTGTTGGTGTTTCTCTCTGAAGTCTTTAGATGACAAAAATGATTTTCAATACCGGCAACTATTACTAGTAGTAACGTTCGCGACTTGGATTGTCAGGCACAGTAGGGTACCTCTCTTTTGTGTTTGCTACATATTCTATTGAATTCGGGACGATGTCTTCTACAGTAGGTACTAAATCATGGTCCCAATGGCTGTAACTAACAAAAAGTACCTTCTTTATGATGATGAATGTTGTGATGTGGATCCACCCTAGACCATAAAAACTGCTGCAGCTAGGGGATCGGCTTGGAAATCTTTATATTCGTCTTCCGATAAAACACTGTAATGCCATAAGCCTTTCTACATCATCATCATCATCATCATCATCATCATCAAGAATCGAAACTTCACTACCAATCGTGAGTGTGGAAACTACCACCGCCTAAAAGATGACAGGATAAGATATCATGTAAATTAAGGTCACTTTTTATACAGAGACCTGAGGAGGCATTAAAAGTCCTTGCTTTACTTATTTTGTCCTGAACTCTTGTGGCCACTATCTGGGTACAGGGATGCCCTAAAACCTACACAGTCATACTGTTTTACTAGGACATGGTCTGGGCCAACTTTAAAAGACCAGTGTTTGACATTAAGCTGATGATTTCTTTCACTCTCACCGTACACCAACATGGCAGATTTGCTGGCATTAAATTCAAAACGCCATACACTATATGGTGCACTGCATCAATACACCTTATGGAGACTGTGGCGATAGCCAAGTCCTCAGTAAATCCTACTGTATTGCTTGGTATACCGCTGATGAAAAAGCGCAACCCAGAATCCTAAAAGTTGTCCAAAAGGGAGTTGATGAATGCTGTGTACTTCATCAGGGATCTCACCACTGCCTGGGTTCGAATCCCGGCCTGGGCATGTGAGAAAGTTGCCAGTGACTTGGGGCTAGGCGGTGGTTTTCGCCGGGTACTCCGGTTTCCTCCACTACTTACAACTGGCTAGTAATGAATTAGCCACAATTGGCATAAATGTGACGAAAAACGAAAATTTCAAACTCCAAATTCTTCAAGGAGAGGAAACCTCCCTGATGAATTCCACAGTATATGGAGTACCACTCTGACATTGTATTGTCAGTACGAACTTTACTATGAAAATCCTCATAAGCATTAAAAGGGAGTCGCCAGTCTCCATTCTCTTTGACATAATCTCCTGCAACAATATGCAGGATTGCCCTTTACGACAAGCATTCTGCAGACGAGAAATTAACGTTATTTTCCTGCCACCATTTTTTCAACATACTCCATATAAGCATTTCAAACACCTTGATGTGTGTATGTATGTATGTATTTTATTGACTGTAATCTCAAGGATACAAGAGATACAAAATCAGGTCATCCACTAAACAGCTGTAACTATAGTATTACCGTTAACACACTAAATACCGATCTAGGAACTCTAGTGTTGGAGGTCTATTTAAGCTAGCGACATTGAAAATTAAGTTTAAATGCATATATGAGATCCGCAGTAAGCAATAAGCATGTTATCGCAAAAGCAATGGAGTTTATGAGAAGGATTCTTACCCTAACAGAGGGGAATATGTATTTCACTCCTAAAGTTCTCGGGACGAGCTTCATGCTACATATGACACTAAACAGGAGAACCAATGCATAGATTAGGAAGCTAGCAGCATTGACAATGTGTTAGCTTGTGATACCATCAAAGCCTGCTGCTTTTTCTTAGGAAGTTAGAAAGTTCCTAGCGACTTGGAATTGTGGTAGGTTTTTTACCGAGGTGTGTATGTCTTTCTTCCCCACTAGCGACTGCAGTCAAAATTAATTCTTGAAATGAGATAAGAAAGGGACAATGAATAAAAATCCAAGTCAAAAAAGAAAAATCCTTTATTCCCTGTTTGTTTCATCACAGTTCCCATTGCTATATATATACAGTGCCAACATTTTATTCTTACACTAAATGCATAATACACGACCACACGCCAAATTGCCATCCAGTTTTAAATTGCAAGCTACATGTGTCATTGATGCGCTTGGTTTATCTTTTTGACATGTTGTCCAAGAGTGTTTTTACAACCAGTCACCAGCAGACGTCCGGTCGACTGGTGCAGGATTGAATTGTTCGTATTGTAGTAGGACAGTGTGGTCTGAGGATGAATCTCCATCATGACACACAATCTTGTCCCACTTGGCATTCTAGTGGTGTATGATAGATAAGAGATATTGATTGTGATGTATGCTCTTTAATTGTATCTAGAAGTAAGTATGGTGCCTGACACAGAACAGGGGATACTTAAGAAATAGCCAACATGGTGCCTGGTTCATATCTGATGCATAAAATATACCCGCAATTGGCAGAGTTACGTGCACTAGTGTTAAGTAGTCCTGTTTTACAAGGTAAGGCGGATAATAGACATTGATGATGGTCAGTAATGATGCGTGGTTACTATCTTGCGTCTTCAGTGCACTGTGACTCGCAGCAAAAGTTATAACATACAGTGGAACCTGTCTACATTGAACACTCACGGGAAATGAAAAAGTGTTCAATGTACGCAGGTGGTCAATGTATCCAGGTTCTGAATATTTGAAAGTCGGGTGAAATATAAACGAAATCAAGGGTAATTGGAGAAACATGATCATTTTATTGCAAAATCTACTATGTCTTTACCTGACTTTTTTCATATAGTTAAAAATTTCACATGTTCGGTATTTGAAAAATATCACTTAACAAAACCGTTAACCTCATATATCTCATTTGACCTCATTTTCAGTAAAAAGTTTCAAATCAGTGAAGAATGTTCAAAGTAGACAGGTTAAATGTGGCCTGCGGGAACAGATTTGGCGTTCAATGTTCAAGGTAGACAGGTGTTCAATGTATCCAGGTAGCCTCCCGTTGATTTTCAATGGGCGTGTGCGGGGACATGAAAAATTGTTCAATGTACGCTGCTGTTCAATGTACACAGGTGTTCAATTTGATAGGTTCCACTATATATATATATATATATATATATATATATATATATATATATATATATATATATATATATATATATATATATATATATATATATATATATATATATATATATATATATATATATATATGTATAATATATATATATATATATATATATATATATATATATATATATATATATATATATAAATATATATATATGTATATATATATATATACATGTATATATATATATATATATATATATATATATATATATATATATATATATATATATATATATATATATATATATATATATATATATATATATATATTTATATATATATATATATATATAAATATATATATATTTATATATATATATATATATATATATATATATATATATATATATATTATATATATATATATATATATATATATATATATATATGTTTATATATATATATATATATATATATATATATATATATATATATATATATATATATATATATATATATATGTTTATATATATATATATATATATATATATATATATATATATATATATATATATATATATATATATATATATATATATATATATATATATATATATATATATATATATGCGTGTGTGTGTGTGTGTGGGAATGTCTGTGAATATCTATATACATATGTAAGTGTCTGTGTATGTATGTATATATGTGTGTATGCATGTAAGTCCTTTTCAAAGGCATGATATTGGATAGATCTGGTCGATTAGGTTAAAATATTAACAGTTCTGAATGATTAGCATGAAGTAAACAGAATAGTAAGTGGGATGCTATTTATCTGACAACATGCCAATTCACTAGAAGAACACCGATCCTCTACTTCCTGAGGTATTCTCTTCAGTCGCCACTTAAGAAGGCGACTGTCATTGTAGATGTGGATATTGTGAAGAGTTTCTGAGACACACCATAATGCTGTCATGTTTATTGTTAACACTCGAGTAGATTGCGGCCATAGAGAAATGTACCTGTCAAGTTCTTTACTTGTATCCCGATTGCATTTCTCTATCGGAGCGGCAAACCCATTCAGGTGTGCTTACAATTAGTTATATTTTGTTCTTTACATCACTTAGGCGTTGGTGAGGAGTCCTGTGAATTTCTTTTAGCTAAAGATGTTTACTTTTCTGTTCGAATTCTGATATAACAACATATCTTATATGTAAAAGACTTTCCATCTTTCTTCAGTGTGTATCTTTTTATTTTATGGTTACAAATCTTAGACTTTTAGTGGAATGGATTTTCAGTTATAAATTTAGTGCCATTTAAGGGTAGGTAAATAGCCAGTCATAACCTGCCACTAGAAAATCACCTACCACCAGAAAATGCATCGCATCATGCATCGTATTACAATCCAGGTCTTTAATGCATTTTCCTACATGTCAGTTAAAGGTCTCACTACAATTTTCTCCAAGGATAATGCTCAGTCGCTCCTCATAGATAGACATGTCCTTTACAGCTGGGTGCGAATCCCTTCACATTTTGATTATTGCATTTCAATGTGAGGTACGTTTTCTGCAGTGTACATGTCACATGAGGGGCAGCTTCGGCAACTCCTGGTCATACCTTTAAATTAGGTAACATCTTTAACATGACTCGATAATTTAGCCATATTTTTACATATTATAAAGTGTGTGTGTTTGTCTGCCAGCTCTCTCATGGATCGTTATCGGATGGGAGGTGACCTTCATAAACCGGCAGTATTCATGGTTATATCATTTTGATGTTACTTTACACATCTTCACAGATTTATGTCATTGATTTCAGTCTAGTGTTTTATGTGATTTATTTTATATTTATTGCATTTTATTACACTGTAATTTAATAATAAACTGATGTCATCAATCTTGCTTACACGAAATGAAGACTGCATCCGTTTTACTATAGGTGCTTTAAGCGCGCTATGATTTAATAACAAAGAACTATAACAGCGCATAAAGTGATGTCAACAAAGGATAGGGCAACATATGTATATTAACAGCACCCTTAACTGAGTTACAACTGTTATCGTATCTCACCGAATCATCATTGACTAGATATAGCATCGTTTTTCATGCTCATAATGCTGGAAATGCTCCTCTTTTTTTAAACCTTTGCTCATCTCAATGCCTTTACCTGAAGTGAAGTGTTATAAAATTATGCCCTCACTCAACCAATCCGCATAGTGTGAATTGTATCTTAGGTCTAGGTTTCACTATATATTGCAGTTTTAGCGACAAATGATAGTACTCGAGACAATAAAACAATATGTTGGTTGTAATAAATCTTATTTAATCCGTTTAAGCCTGTTCTGGCCAAAGACCATCATTTTGCATTAGGATTAAGCTTTCTCTGGCAACCGTTTTTAGGGTGAGTGAAGATTATCCTTATCTCCTCACTACATAGATGATTCATTGAAATCGATATTAATGTTAATTTTTCTATTTTAAGGGAAATTATTCAAGCTTTGAGGGATACTTGCAAATATTTCATTATCTCACTCACGATTAGACTAAATATCTAAGTTATCAAAACTATATACGAGGGCTTTAGGAAGTGGAATATAGCTCTTTACATCCAAAGGTTATTTAAGTAAATGGTTACTTCTTTTAACCTCCTCACCTGTTCTGGTTGTTAACGGTAAAATATGCATTCTCGTGATATATCGTTAGGCATATTGGGATTAAAACAAAGAAATTTAATTCAAATATTTGTGAGAAATATGGCCAATACTGCACACATAACTATCCATAATTCATGTCTGACGCATAATAGATTCTAGGTGGTCATTGACCTAAATGCAACCATATATGCATACTGTTTATGGACAATCCAACAGGTCACCCCACCATATGGATAATGTGAAAGTTAATGCTGTTCAATCTGTTATCTCTCAAAGGGTCATACATCTAGACAGCACTTTCAACAGGCTAGTCTTAGCACGGGAGCGACAAAAGAACATTACAGTCATGCAAACTTGGTTTATGTTCTCGTGTCCTTGTGGCACTGTTCATTAGCTATGTTGTACTCTTTTGCTTGTTCTGTTTTTGCTTATTACTTCTACGAATTGATGTGCGCTTCTAGATTTTGGAAACTTGTTTTTCAGTGAATGAATGGTACATACAGACACTGAAGTTATCTTGATGTCTACATACATGTCACAGCCACCGTTTTATGAATTACAACACTGCCTTTTCTCCTTGGCCACACGTTTTCATTTCCATCGAAATAGACAGCTTAGAACCACAAATAAATAATTCTTCAGATTTGTCTTACACACACACACACACACATCCACATATATATATATATATATATATATATATATATATATATATATATATATATATATATATATATATATATATATATATATATATATATATATATATATATATATATATATATATATATATATATGTGTGTGTGTGTGTGTAAGATAAATCTTAGACAAGTTTTTAATGTGCTGGATATACGAAGCCCTGTGTGGATTTTAAGATGCCTTACCAACACTATACACAATTTTATCCAAAATTAGTTATTAGACAAGGCCGTTAAGTAAGTCGTCTATGTAAATAAACAAGAGAGAAACCCACACTTAGTGATGGCAGAAAAGTACTATTTTGACAATCATTTTGGGAAATTATGAAGCAGAATTTGTGGACAGCATCGTAAAGCATATTTTAACTTCAGTTTATGTTTATGATGGGTTAAAAGGGTAGGTTATAAGTTGGTATTTGGTTATAAGTTATAAGTAGGTATTTGATGTGTTTATGTTATGTTTATGTGATATGATTCTCCTTAGCAAAGGGTAACGTTTATTGGTAGATTGGGTGGAATGTTGTATATCGTTGAGGAAGAGCTTTCACACCAGACTGGCTACATTTGCCAACATTGCAACTTACTGAAAAGTATGAGTAAGGGGTTTTTCCAGAGGTGCCTGTGTTCTTTCCTTTTCCTTTTTTCTTTCCAGAGCCAGCCAGGAGTGTTCTTTCCTTTTCCTGTGTTCTTTCCAGAGCCAGCCAGGAGTGTTTTTTCCTTTTTCCTGTGTTCTTTCCAGAGCCAGCCAGGAGTGTTTTTTTCCTTTTCCTGGGTTCTTTCCAGAGCCGGCCAGGAGTGTTCTTTCCTTTTCCCGTGTTCTTCCCAGAGCCAGCCAGAAGTGTTTTTTCCTTTTCCTGTGTTCTTTCCAGAGCCAGCCAGGAGTGTTCTTTCCTTTTCCTGGGTTTTTTTTCCAGAGCCAGCCAGGAGTGTTCTTTCCTTTTCCTGTTTTCTTTCCAGAGCCAGCCAGGAGTGTTCTTTCCTTTTCCTGGGTTCTTTCCAGAGCCAGCCAGGAGTGTTCTTTCCTTTTCCTGTTTTCTTTCCAGAGCCAGCCAGGAGTGTTCTTTCCTTTTCCTGGGTTCTTTCCAGAGCCAGCCAGGAGTGTTCTTTCCTTTTCCTGGGTTCTTTCCAGAGCCAGCCAGGAGTATTCTTTGCTTTTCCTGTGTTTTTTCCAGAGCCAGCCAGGAGTATTCTTTGCTTTTCCTGTGTTCTTTCCAGAGCCAGCCAGGAGTATTCTTTGCTTTTCCTGTGTTCTTTCCAGAGCCAGCCAGGAGGGTGTAGAGCAAGTCTGTGGCAGGGTAGGCTGATCATATTCTCATAGAATACATCAAGGAGAAACTCTCGCATTAATGACATAATTATGTTCGTTCCTAAATTATACAGCTGCAAGCTTAGCACTTATTACCCTCATAATATTATTGTACCTGCCAACCTCCCCCACAATCCTCCAAGCAGTGGACTTAAGGACAAGGAAATGATGTCAAGACATGGTAATAGTCAGTTTTCCCATTGTACGCTGACGTCAACCCTAAATCTGGCTTTAGTTAATTGTTATGGAAATCTGATTATTTAGATAACGAACTCTACCGCAAGCCGGTGCCAGTTTTTCAAGTGCCTTAAGCAAGAACTGAATCTATCACTGATGACATTTCTGTGATGGTAATTTGAGTACAGGGAGTGGAATTACATTGACTTAATTATCCCGTTTAATGCTGAGGCTATTTTCGTCCTAAGCACAAGGACGCAAATATGTTTGCAAACCATCTAGGCCCTGTCATATTTGTATTCATTAGATAGCTCTCCCCAGAGTAATCCCAGATGAGTACCCATGAGCTAGGGGTTCAGTAATGTTTAATTTGTATTGGCCAAATTAGACACCAGCAGCATAACTGTTAACACCCCAAGTTAACATGAGGTTTAAACTTAGCTTCATGTTTATTCTTAACTAATTGTCAAGTTTACTTTCGAAAATAAATTTCAAATTTAATTGAGCTTTTATGGAGTTTTTTCTGTTAATGTTCATGTAAACACATTCATTAAACCTTAAGTCTATTCTATCTCTAAACAACTCGGCAAAGGGAACTCAGGTAAGTCAGAGTTTCCCATTCCTTTCGAGATTGAAAGGGAACTTACATT
The DNA here is from genome assembly GCA_963942565.1 of Maea johnstoni. Classification (NCBI taxonomy): domain Eukaryota; kingdom Metazoa; phylum Annelida; class Polychaeta; order Spionida; family Magelonidae; genus Maea; species Maea johnstoni. Next base: position 967,911 of record OZ012693.1, read on the forward strand.
TGCACAGTATAAGCAGGGGCACCTTTGTGTTAGAGTAATGGTAATATCAATAAATACTTCTTTGTGAGAGTTAATTCATTAGGAACAATTCTCTTAAGTGTTATGCAGTATCAGGTTTTGTGTTCCTTTGGCAGAATCTAATAAAGGGTAAAGTGTTTTACGACACATAAAACCGGCAATTTCCATTTACTAATACATTACAATCATCTGCGTGCGAATACGATATAGCACATGTCAAATAATAAGACAAGCACACCAATACTCCACGTACATGTGTAGCTTGCTAATCAAAGCTACGTCCAGTTGTGGTCATCGAAACATCCATGCCCAAGAAACTGGATGGCAATCGGGCGTTTGGTCGTCTATTGTACCCGGGTTGTCGACGCATTTAGTGCAGGAATTAAATGTCGGGGCTGTATGATGACCTCATGGTATAAACACGGTATTGTTGATCAATAATTAGTTTCCCCATGAAAATCTTTAACAGGGTTAGTCCTATCTTACAAAAGAAAATAATAAGGAGCAATGTTTGTCTTGTAAATAACTCACACTGTCCTGTACACGTCTAATTGAGCATATAGTTTAGGATACGTACATAACGCTCGAAAGGTAAACCCTTAGACCAGGAAATTACTTACTTGTTTTCATAGAAATGTCATAAAGGGTATAATTGTAGTTCAGTTGCCAGGTAATCGTTGACAACATCTAAAAACCCTACACAGTTATATATTCAATGATATAAAGCTTTACCAAAAGGAAGTAGACTTATCTCATTTCATGTGTTGTCATCTCAGTTTTTACTTCATACATCTTCTTCGCAATATAAAAAAGGTAGCATTGTTTTGCTACAGTGCCGACATTAAATCTCTGCACTAAATACGTGGGCATCTCGGGCAAAATACAAGACCGTGGGCAGAATTTCCACCAAGTTTCCTCATGGATGACCTCACAACGGAACTTAGATTTGATTCGCAAGCTACGTGGGTCATTGACGTGTTTGGCCTAATTTCCTGCCATAGTATCAATGGGTGTTTCAAAAACCAGGCACTGTCAGACGTCCGGTCGGCTGGTGCATGAATTAAATGTCTGTACTGGATGGTTTGGAGATCGTACTCCTAATCACCACTATAGATCAAAGGCCTTGTTTTCCGAAACACGAATAATCAGGAAATTGTGATCTCTGAAGCCTTTTCCATTAGCCCAACGTTCAGCAAATGATTAATGTAGTCTATCAGCCGTCAGTATAGTACCACTATTAATCACAAAGTCCAATATTTGAATCATTTACCAATCGCAGTCATTTTTTCGGTGAATATTATCCGATTTTACGAACATCCCCGTGTTTTTGTGGAGATTTAATGGAAAATAGCCGATGATCTGACAGAAAAAGGGACATTGAAGTATTTGATTGTCAGCTTGCTGTGATCTTTCGGGGTTACAAACGTTACTGTTGTGTGAAATAACCAAGGCACGTTCACTCTTTTGACACCTTTGAAGCCTTGTTCTCTTTTACAATGATCAGGCTCTAAATAGCGTTCACCTCTTCAGTACTATAGGTACTATCTCTGTCTTATTTCTGAAAAACTATGTTATCTATACCTATTTCCAAAAAAACAACTAAATATTGTAGATGTAATTTACCGAGCAATCGTACTGGTGTACCTTAGGAATTTATTATTTAAAACGGTTGAGCTTTAAGATATATTATCATTATTAAAATTGTTTATAATACTATTATTATTATTATTATTATTATTATTATTATTATTATCATTATTATTATTATTATTATTATTATTATTAGTATTATTATTATTATTATTATTATTATTATTATTATTATTATTGTTATCTTATTGTTTTACTTATATTATTATTATTAGTATTATTATTATTATTATTATTATTATCATCATCATCATCATCATTATTATTATCATTATCATTAGTATTATTATCATTATTATTATTATTATTATTATTATTATTATTATTATTATTATTATCATTATTATTATTATTATCATCATTATTATTATTATTATTATTATTATTATTATCATCACTAATAGCAGTTGTATTGTATTGTTTTGTTTATTGACCATAACGACATGTTATGAAAGTACAAATACAAAAAGCATATTGAACACAAGATAACAGAGAAAAGAATAGAGTACAGTAGTGAACATCTCTTGGCAAAGAGAGGAGCCAGAGATGGGTGGACAGTCTTAAACTACAATGTCCTTTGTTCTATAGTTATTATTATTATTATTATTATTATTATTATTATTATTATTATTATTATTATTATTATTATTTTCATTATTAGTAGCTCTATAGTAAGATCAAACCAGATATTCCCTCTATTTCGAAATCCATTAATTAGAAAAATTGGTTGTGTGCAAGGACACTACACAAAGGCTAGGTGATACTCTATCTTCTTTAGGGCGACGTCGTGGTAGATTTACGCATACAGCCATCCCGGATATGTGCCAGAAGTATAGCATTTTAATTTCATGTAATCCTTTGATCCTCCCTCCTAAAGGTAAAGGTATTCGGTTTATAGTCTTGTATCCACTCATACGACCTTTCTTCCCTAGCAGGCCTGTACACACGGAAACCATTCCAATCCCCCGGGCAATATTCCAGGGCAACTGGCAGCATATAGTGCACAAGCTCTAGGCACTTTCTTATTAATGCTAGGTAGACTGAGACAATATGTAATAAACTGTCTTGCCTAAGGACAGACCAAAATACCCCAGCAGGGAATTGAACCAGCGACCTACTGATTACTAGTCCGACACCTAACCAACTGAGCTACTTTGTGTCCTAGTAGCCAGTATGGCAGGTGTACAGGGTTAAGATCAATATTATGTATATATATATATATATATATATATATATATATATATATATATATATATATATATATATATATATATATATATATATATATATATATATATATATATATATATATATATATATATATATATATATATATATATATATATATATATATATATATATATATATATATATATATATATATATATATATATATAGATATATAGATATATAGATATATAGATATATATATATATATATATTATCATATATGCTCCTTAACTTCGTTACCTAGAGCATACAGATCTCTATACATACTCGCCCGGAAATGCTCGTATGCCGGACATGCCAGAGTTACTATAGGTGCTTTATATTTTCACTTACTGATAGGTCGTACCTTTCACAAAATCTATAACTCGGTTTTAGGTCTTTAAATCTGTAATCATAAGTTTTTCACATACTAGTCCTGCACACAATTCTGGACATCATTTCGAACGTGTTATGGTTCTTGTGCCGAACATCTGATAAATGCCACCAATTCAAGTAGAGTGACTGTGATATAGTATCAGAAGTATGTCAGTTTTTCCTTCAATAATACAAATGGAATTCAAAAATAAATCGTCGTATTTCCATGCGCATACCCAAACCAAATGGGACCATGACTTCTCACTAAAGAGCGTATCAGTGCCATTTGCCATATTGATAACTTTTTGTAGTAAACCAAATTTGTTAAAGGCATTTAAAATGTGAAATGTCGGACTTCTGTGATATGTTGTAATTCTCATTCGAGGGCGAAAAAACAGTGCATCAGTCGCCATAATTTCCCATTCATGCCTTTATAATGGACTTGCCAGAAGGGTTCATCGGTCCAAACAATGTTGAAAGCCTTGGATACGTCGTAATATGAGAGAAAAACATTTCTTTTCGTCTCCAAGGCCGTAGACAATGTTTCCTGCAAAAAGAGGCCTGTATGTGCGCGCGAGGTGCCCTACTTGCACGCCGATTGGAATTGTGAGATAAAGTAGTTATCTCCCCACCAAGTCTGTACCCCCAGAGAACTATTTCATAAAGCTTGTGAAAGTGTGTCAGTAGGGTGATCTCACTGTAATTACTTCTTTCCAAACTACATAGGTTCTTACCCTTGAAAGGGGAAGCTGTATGCCTCTCAAGTTCTCTATGATATATTCCACACTAACACTCATGTTACTGACTGGTGATAATGGAGCTATCGTAACCAAAGGCTTTTTGTAAATGTAATTTTTTTGATAGCAGATGTAATTTCATTTTCATTGAAAGGCTTATTCAGGACGTTTCCCTGCTCTCTAAAGTTATGAAAGACATTTACATCCCTAGTGACCCTGCGATCACGGATCTCATCAAAATCTGGGTAGTAGTAGTAGTAGTAGTAGTAGTAGTAGTAGTAGTAGTAGTAGTAGAAGAAGAAGAAGAAGTAGCAGTAGCAGCAGCAGCAGCAGCAGCAGCAGCAGCAGCAGTAGTAGTAGTAGTAGTAGTAGTAGTTTACATTTCTTATATTGTTTGTTTACTTCCATAACACTCTTAACAGTTGAGTTAGCCTGTTGTTTCCCTACCGACTCATAGGTATCTCGAAAATCCTTAAGACACATTTTGTCACCAATCCCAATTAAGTTTTGAATATTACGACCGTTGAAAGTGTTTAGAAAGTTAAAAAGAAGTTTAGATTATCTTCATTTGAAGCTTAGAATTATTTCAGAGGATGTCTAACTTGACCCAGGTAAAGAGTACATAAAACTTGTTCAATGTCGGAAGCCAAGTTTTAGAGAAACATAAATGTGCACTTCCTCTATTGTCTTTAGGCCATAGAGGTCTTTAGTAATGGGCACAAGAAATGATTGTTTCCCAACCAGACCCATTTTCTGAGTTTTTAGCTTTGATCTATGTTGGCGTGTAACCACAAATCCATCTCCTCATCTCACAGAGCGATGTCCATGCCCATGTTCGAGTCTTGGCTAGATCCCCACAAGCGGCTTGGCCTGGTCGCTACATAAATGTGCGGTGATGTGGAGGGCTGTTCCTGGTCCTTCTGCAACTGAAAGACTGATTGGAACTACTCATGAAGAGAGAGGAATTTCTTGTCGTTTCCAGGTTTCTGACCTAAGCTGTTGAAGGCGACGTCCCTTTCATCATTCCCTCCTACGGTCACTTATAGTCTGCCCTAATCACGCCTCTCGCATTGTGACACTTCTGACAGAATGAGTGTCGGTTGATAGACTATGCTAAATCGGTCGGCTGCTCTTGGTACAAGAGTGTAAAGGACTACAAACAAGCGCTTATATATCCAGTCATACGATGTTTAGACGGTATATAGATGTATTAATTTGTGTATACCATGTGTAATTTTTATGTAATTTATTAATTTTCAATTTGTGTACCGATGTATTTTTAATATCTTTGATATAGTCAATAAATACTATACTATTCTATACTTCCTGTGAAAACTGTCTCCTCCCCGCAGGAACTGCGCTTTAATCCAATCCTACTGCTCTAACAGGAACCTTTATGGCGCTCCTGCTGCTACACGATGGTACTTATGGGCATGGAAATTAAATGATTTTTTTGTATGCCAAATGCTATGTAATACACAACTTACTAGACCGAATAGAAGCGCATTCCAAAATTACCAGTCCTGATAAGATCATGTGCATAACGGATCAAATTTGTAGGTTAGATTTTGTCTAAAAAGAGAAAAATGACTCTTTTTAGTGGTGAGGGCGAACTTGCAGACAATGAATTTGCCTTAACTAAATGAATTACCAAATCGCACAGCTGTGGCATAATTACAACTGCTGTGCGACATTCCTTTTATCAATTTTCTGTTGTTTTCTCCGAAATTCTTTCACAATACCACTTATGGCTGTATGCATAATTTCTTTTCACAATGGCCATATGCAACATATGATATTCTTCCCCACAATACCAATATTTGTTGATTATGTGTCTCTATTTTGATAACGTAATTGTATTTTAGAATGGCCAAATGGTCAGTTTTTTCCTGGAATTAGTTTTGCCTTTTTCCAATTATTTAATACGAGACCAAATTGCCAACGATAATGGTAAATGGATTATAAGCTTTTTGATCCACGTCTGGACACGAATGTTCCTGATTTTACAACAGGATAAATTGATTATCTAAAGATGCATCAGTACGGGCTTAGATAGTGTCATCCGACATTTGTCATATACAGCCCGGATATCGATTATATCAGAGTGTTGATGTGATGCATATGTTCTGAGCAAAAATATGCCCAAACCTCTTGAGAATTACAACATAAAACCTCCGTAAGGATAGTGCAACGACAATGAAAATATTACTCCAAATAAAGGGTGAATGAAACATCCAAACCTTCTTTATAGACCGCACACCTGTGTATTATATCATATCCTTTTGTCCTGATATGGCTATGCCCTGCGAGGATTAACGTATAGGGGGAGATGGTTATCTCTACATCAGGTGCATATGAACCTGTCAAATCCAGGAACTGATAGCAACGGCTTCAAAGTGCTTCCTCAAATGATAAAATAAACATAATTTAGCGAGCCTGGTATCATCCGTCCAATCAATAATTACTGATATCAGACGCTAATTACGATTGGATGTCAAGAAGTTGTATCAGTTGTTCAATTAATTAGTTCACAAATAGTATCCCACTGATGGCACACATTAATCTCATCTCACAGGGCAGTTCTAGTAACTCACATTGGTGGCCCTCATGATTTTGATACTCTCACAGTTGCTTAAAATGATGCCTACAATGTCAAAATATTATGTAAAGGTTTATCAAATTTGGGTGCAGATTAACATTAACTCAAGTTAAATATCCCTGGCTATCAATCGTTTACCTTTTTTGGACAAGTAAAGGTTTTGATTTCTTTGTGGGTGAAGATTGTACTTACTTCTGGGTAAACATCATCTATGCTCATGAATGTGGTCTAAAGCTTACTGTGCTTTACAGGCAATTCTTCACCTTCACATTTATAAATTTTACCATCTTATGTAAAATTGCCTGCTCTAATTTTTTGAGGGTAAGTTAAACGCTCTAAAAAGAGTCAATCAGTTTCCATGCTCTTATCCTTAGAGACCATTCTTATAAAATCAGGTTCGATATTTCCTTAAAAGTTTTCCTTTCTATAATCTACACAGGTAAAAATTGACGGGTCCAAATGGGCCCGTTATGTTGACGTGTACGCAACGTGCCTGTCATTGGGCCCGTTACGGGCTCAGAACCCGTTATAACAGGCCCGTAAGGGGCTCGTTATAACCGGCCCATTACGGGTCCGTAATGGGCCCGTTATGAGCCTGTTACAGGCCCGTTATAACGGGACCGTTACGGGGTTTCAAGCCATGAAATGTTGATATATTGAGGGATCGAAAAACGGGCCCGTTATGGGCCCGTTTGGACACGGGGCCGTACGGGCCCATCACCTTTTACCTGTGTAATCCTAACTTGGATCATAATGGTAATGGACGGTAATGTATGAACATTAAAGAAAACTTGCCAAAAATAAAGTTTTCTCCAGTTGGAGAAGAGGGACAGAGAAATGTATTTCTTCCTGAAAGCATGTTGAAATATCCAAGCCTTCTGTTGTCAAAATGCGTTGTGGGATAATTGAAGTGCTGCCTTCCATTGACTGGAGGGGGACATCACTAAGTAAAACAATCAATGACAGGCATCGTTCATAGCATTTCAGTATATGTATGTATGTTCGTTATTGACTAACACAACCCTAAATCAATTAATTTCTCAGAATAATGTAGGTTTACTCATGGCATATGCTGGAATTGGTACACCACACTCCAAACAGTCGATGCCAGTAGTAGCATGTTTGCCTCAAGAAAAGGTGGGTAATGTAACTTCTGTATCAGGGTCAAGGTACACTGACAACGATCTGCTTTCTTGCCTGAGGGTTCTCATTACTCAGGTCATTAAGTGCACTCCTAGCTCTCTTTCCTATCAATCTTAGTGAAGCTTCTATTTCTGATATATAGTGAGGCCATGAGAATAGGAAATGGATCTCCCAGGTAGCGAGAGTTACCAATTACTACGATAACTTGAGACGGATTGTCGAGGCAATACATTGCCTAGCCAGTCTAATTCACTGCAGGGGATGAATTATAAGACCCCCGTAGGGATCCACTGAGAGTGATTTGCTTATTTTTCTGGCGAATGCTTGAGGCATTGAGTCGTTGCAAAACCTCTCCCGTCAATTTGATAATGGATTCCCTTTTTTTATATTGCATAACTCTTTTCCATTCTGGCTGGGTTGTATATAAGTGCATATCTTTCTCATCGGAAAGGCTGTAGAATAATAATAATAATAATAATACTAATACTAATAATAATAATAGTAATAATAATACTAATAATAATAATACTAATAATAATAATAATAATAATAATAATAATAATAATAATAATAATAATAATATAGTAACGTTGACAAAAGAAGTCAATAAGAGGGAGTATGATATATATAGATGAATAAATAGATAATCTTTATTTCAAATCGGTAATAATTTTACATAGTAAACACGAGCTGCCAGGGCTCTTGGCTGACTACAAATTAACAATCAAAATATAACATACAGGGTGTAACAGCAATATAAATGATAAGTAGAGGGGAAGTAAGTTGGCACATATTAACTGACAATGAGTAATATATTCAGTCTTTCAGAATATATGTTTATGATTTTGGAGTAAAATAGCAGATACTCCTGCTCGTTGACTGGTATTACTTATAGCAGCAGAGAGAGCAGGTACAGCTAGTTCCAGACCAGGTTGAGCTTAGGTTTTTGAACTCTTTTAATTGTGTTGTTCGCTCAAGCTGTTCAGTAGTGAGTTCCATACTTTAGGTCCAGTATATCTAATTGATTGCTTTCTAAAGAAGATGGTGCTAAATTGAGGTAATATTAGAGAGTGGTTCCTTCTAAGGCTGTATTCAGATTCTCTATCTGTGAAAAGAGAGCTGACATAAGGAGGGAACCCTCCATGGGTAGCTGTGGATATCTGTAGCTAGGGATCTCAGTCTACATAGATGTAAGCTTTGTAGTTTAGCCTGGTCTAATAGCTCCTTATAGCTGTTTTTGTAATCCCTGTAAACAAGGCGCAGGGCTCTATCCTGCATCTTCTCTAGCTTGGAGAGATTATTCTTGGAGCAGAAGTGCCATACAAGGAGGCAGTAGTTAAAATTTGACATTATGTATGCATGAGAAATTGTCAGTCTGCTGGATTCGTCTAAGAGGTGACCAATTCTCTTGAGAGCATTAAGTTGTTTTGTAGCCTTTTTACACATTGAGGATACTTGAATGTCAAATTCCAGTTTGTCATCCAATTCTACACCTAAAGGTTTTATGTTGATGTTGACGATGGAGAAGTCTGTTTGCACCTTTTCGTGACCAGGGGCAAGAAAAATTGCTTGATATTTTTCAGGGTTTGCTTGCATTAGTTCCTTTCGAACAAGTCGATAGCAATGATGATAATGATAAGTTGCTGTGTAATTTGACATATTTCCTAGCTCTAAATAGCACACTGGAGATTTATATTTGCAAATATTACTTATTAGGCTGCGAGTTATTTGGTTGATCGACTGCAGAGATGTATGCCTGTCATCTTTCATATTTTCTGCATGAAAAGATAACTGTTTGCCCCAATGGTCAAGTGGTCCATGGCATTGCTACGGACTGTTTGGTATCTTTCACCAGTACTGTCTGTGCCCAAATCCTGCTTGAGACGAGTAAAATGTTGTCAGTGACCTACTGTTAGGGGATGGTTTTCCTTCGAAATTCAATTTATCACTGACCAGTCTTGCTTTATCAGCAGTATGGCATGAAAGGTGACTACAAGTGAAATACCATATGTATTGTATTTACTTTGTCAGGTTTGATAGTTTACAGTGAGATGGCGTCATACTTTTATTCAGAAGCTTATTCATAAGCAGGACCTCAGAGGTGAGAAACAGCAAACAACCAGTTTCAATGCTTTAAACCACTAGGTTATCAAGGCAAGCCATCGGTGGTAAGAGACAGCAAACAGTCAGTGTCAAGGCTTTACACCACAAAGCAATCAGGGCAGGCCCTCAGTGGTGAGAGATAGCTAGCAGTCAGCGGCCATTCCTCAGACCACCCGGCCATCAGGACAGGCCTTCAGTGTGTAAAATATTGAATGCTTCTATATACTTATTGTTAATCAATTAATATGTTTCTGATTTCTTAATGATTTGTAAGTTAGATATTTGTACAGTAAGTTAGGGTTTGGAGGACTAAAAGGTAAGTTTCATCTGTATAATTCACAAAGTGAATTATTATAGTTCATGTATGAATTGAGACACCTGTTACTTTTGCACGCTGATTACACTTTGGTTTGAGTGGTGTCTAGACTTGTTTATCAAGAATGTTCTCATCGTGACTCAGAGTTTATAAAGTTAAATTATGATTTTCAAGGATAGTTATCTAATAAAGATAACAATAGCCTTGATTGTAATTAGTCAGAAACAAGCAAAATTGTGACTCAGAGTTCAATTTGAGAGTTTGAGTTTGAGAGTTCACAAAGATAGTTCTGATAAAAATAACAATAACCTTGATTGAAATTGGTCAGAAATAAGGTAAATTGATCAGAGTGAGATATAGGTAAATGTCATTTTTTAATTCAACATCTGCCTTAGACCACCTGGCTATAAGGGCGAGCCCTCAGTAGTGAAAGATGGCGAGCATCTAGTGGCAAGGCCTTGGACCGCCTGGCTATGAGGGCCTCAGGGGCTGACATTATTAAAACAATCATTACAATTTGACTTTGCCTGACAGTATCATTGCCGAATTCCAACCGTTAGTTGCAGTATCTATCATATTAACTCAATAGTGGTGATTATTGGACAATTTGCTTATCTGTTCGGAAAACGCTTGGGATACATTGCAGGCAATTTGCTATAAATGTACTTTACCATATTGCATACTTTCCCTGTTAACGTGAGAGGTTGAAATGGATATTACATCTCCTCTCGTATAGCAGTTGGGGAATAAAACGCGTAAACTGCAACCCCTGTTGAGCTCTTCTGGCCTTTTGTTACGTTTGATTCGATCAGTACACTTTATGGTAGAGTGCTCCGATTTGTAGAAATAGTTGTGTTGTTAAGCGCGCCAGGCTTGATGCATGCATGGATTTCTATTTTATTGTGAACGTACTTGGACCAGGAGCAACTTTTCATGCTAGGCCATAAACATAAACGGTGAGTCGATGATGATGATGATGACGATGACGACAACGACGATGACGACTACGCTGGTGATGATGATGATGATGATGATGATGATGATGTTGACGATTATAATGACGATAATTCATGATGAAGATGATGATGATTAAGATGATGATTTATGACGATGATGATGATGATGATGTGTGGGGATGAAAATCATGATTAAGACGACGCCGATAACTATGATGTGTGATGGTTCGTATTATTATGACGATGATGATGATGATGATGATGATTATGATGATGACAATGATAATGCTGGCGACGATGATGATGATGAAGATGATCAGTAAAACTCTGTCATTCCACCTCTTCACTACATGCAAATATTATACAACAATTTATTATCGAAATCTTGAACTATTAGATGATTAGGGAGCGGTAATATTGATCTATGGCTACTCATCTGCTAAAGATGTACCTCTTTCCAATCAGCTTAAGGAATACAATACCCCCATAAACTTGTCGATCGTCTCCGATCTGCCTTTATTACCTTCTTCATCCTCACTGAATAATGCTCCAGTTCGTCTCATCTCTTCTCGAGACAAATGCCAGACAATAACGTTATCGCCTTCACGCCTGGCATATCATATAAACCATCATTGGCTGCTGAATGAGCCAGACCGCCAGCCACAGGAACAGGGAACTATTAGGCGTAGAGTGGCTCTTATCCATAACGTCTAGGTTAGCATCAACTCTGTCTGAACGTTATGAACTTCTGGCTTGTATAACCCCTTACGTATGATGACAATTACCGACTTCTTGGACTCTTTATATTAGAAGACTCAAAACGTGGTTCTAGATCGTATCATATTTCGCAAGAAGTTTTTATATTGTTTATTTTAAGTATGACGTTGTGTGGTTGTTTTCTTTCTTTATAATATACATGTTTGCCATTTGCAATCAGCACGTGGCTTTCCGTAGATTCGAATACACAATCGATGTTTTGAGATAATAGGAAATGTAAATGAATATGCACACTGTCAAGTGGAGAATATATCATTTTGTTACTAATGAGCAATAAGAATCTGCTGCACATACAATGTACAGGTACACAAACATTAAGTAAAGATGCAAGAGACCTCTGTTAATAAAGGTCTAAACCAAATACTGATGTTTTGTTGTTCTGTATGAAACTCAGGGGGAATAGCTGGAGTGATCAAAGGCAAGCAAGCAAATCACATACAGCAAATCCCACCGGGCTGGCAACGTCACCTCTTCAGGCTCGCCCATTGAGGCGTTGTGGGACTATGACTCAAACTATGACAATGTGCAGCGCTTTTGAACATTTTATGAATGGAAAAGGCGCTATATAAATTCCAATTATTATTATTATTATTATATAATACGAAAGAACTCATAAAAGTGATTCATAAAATCATTTCCGTAAACTGGTAAACGTCCATTCATGGGTTGACGCCTTGCTCTTATCAGTACCGTTCACTGGCCTTCAATGGTGAGGCTTGATTCTTGATCAAAGTAACAGACATCTATCAGACTTAGTCCATTTGCATTCAGACGTATGTAAAACGTACTAATGGTCTGAAAACACATTCAAAAATCTATTTCGGGAGTTAGATTCAAACTGTTTCACCATGTAGATGCAGCCAAGGTGCAAAGCTTTATCTTTTGTACATGTGACTCGCATTACACAAATCCTTAGGTAGAGCACTTACAGTACAGAAACCTAATTTCTACACCGGTCGACTGGACCCCAGCTATTTCCTGGTTGTACAGACTCCCATGCAAAAGATAAGCCAAACGCACCAATGGCTCATGTGGCATGAGAATCAAAGCTCAGAACAACATCCATATCAAACTAGGCAATCCCAAAATTTTGTACCTTACACCAAAAATTGTAATTATTTCTCTAAATCCTTTTTTTCCCTGCAGCACTAAAAGCTTGGAATATTCTTCAAATATCTGTGAGATGTATTCCCACACTGAACAGTTTCAAGAGCAATCTGAGTAAATCCGTGGTTAAAAAAGTGCCAACATTTTACTATTGGGGATAAGAAGATTATCTGTAATACACACCCAATTACGGGTTGGTTTTAGTAACTTAAACTACCATTTGCATCAAAGGAATCTTTGTGAGAATCCTGCATGTTCATGTGGTCACTCTGTGGAAGACCCAGATCATTACTTCCTTTTTTGTAACCAGTATAGGCCAAAAAGAGTTAAGATGATAAATGCAATTTCAGAAATCTTAGTGGGTTCAGGAATAGAAATCTCACTTGAGCTCTTCTTAAAAGGACATCAACAATTATCAGAAGAAGAAAACACCAAAGTATTCAGAGAATTCCAACTGTTTATATCTGACTCAAACAGGTTCTCTTAGTGGCGTTTATCATGTAATTCCCCTTTTTCTGTTATTCACTCACTGTCACTTTTGACTATTGCAAATATTTCCATGTTACTTTAATGTTAATGTTTGATTTGTCTTATTTTGTCTTTTTTATTGTTTTTTCCTTTTTTTGTACCTGCTAGATTAGCATTTTATTTGCTATTGAGGTCAATAAAGGTTTATATAAAAGAAAATGTACCAGTGGACCATACGTCTGCCAATGCCCGACTGAACAAACACCACTGGATAACATATCAAACAATAGGCCTATGGTACAGCAATCACCCAGACCCACGTATCATGCGTAACAAAGCTACGTTCAGTTCTTAGGTCATCCATGGCCATGCATCCATGCCCAGGTAAATGGGTGGCAATCGCGTGTGAGGTCCCATATAATGCCCCGGCTGTCCGCGCACTTAGTGCAGGAATTATATATCGGTACTGTACTCTCTTTGCCTTTTTTGAATGCCAGTTTAGATGAAATCTCCGGTAATGCTTGGATTAAGTTATCATGAAAAGACTTATTCTTGACGTCATAATGTTGTGAATCACAGAGCATGAGAAGCATATTAGATTGTGTGATCATCTGTTTCACTTTCGTAGCTTACATATAATCTCACACAAGGGCACTCGCTATACAGCCGTAACAATTTTTTGAGAAATTGTTACTCTTTCAGCATTTTCACAAGTTTTACTCTACTGGATGAGCTGTCGTCAAAGTGGTCAGACATTGAATGCAATCATGCTACAAATGACCAAAGCAAAATCGGGAGACTTTAATTTTTAATTAAAACTCTTTAACCCCCAGCGCTGTGTTGCATCATACTCCCCAGCGCTGTATTTGGGCTTCCTCCCCGCAACATTGTAATGCACTGCAGTATATTGCATTGCATTACAATGTTGCGCAAGCTGTTATACACGCCGTCAAAAGGCGTCTAGCGGGATGAATGGGTGTTTCAGTGGCAACGCTAAAACATGTTCCGCGGTATTAAGGGCGCTATATACGGCGACGCCTTTTGACATCAACAAGCATTAAAGAGAGAGAGGCGTGCTCAATCCACTGTGGTGACAGATGAAATTATTCTACCCCTATGTTCTCTTAACTTTTATCTATGACACATTGACAGTTAGAGAGTATACCACTTGATAAATCTAAGATGTATTAAGATGTATAAGTTTGATATCAAACAGTTGTAGACAGTTTGGGAAATATCCTAAGAAGATGGTTAAAATAAAAATGTATAAGTTGGATATCAAACAGTCGTAGATAGTTTGGGAAATATCTATGATATACCGATAACTTTCATGACACTTAAATTCCGAGAAACAATCAAAGAAATATACAATAGTATCACTTATTATTGCTTGCTTTGGATTGGCCAATCAGCAGGCAGCATTCGTACCATGTGACCGGTCATTAAATCCCCATAATGCCCTCTGCCGCAGGGCATTTAATGCAACCTCATAGTGCCATCCGAAGCTATCTAGGTCAGTCACTGACACAATTTGACCATTGCTCATTTATTGTTTAAAGAAACCAGACAAGTTATACAGGTACGTTTTCCTTGCATCTCATTCTCATGCATTGTCAGTATCATTGTGAAACAAAATTGCTTACAATAAGCACATGAAAATCAAATGATCACAACGTTGGATTCTAAAATGTGTAAAACTTTTTCTAAACATGTACAAAGGCTTATTTAAGTGGAAAAAGTTTTGAAATAATATGCAAACTTTTGTGATCAAACTTACAATAAATAGTTCTTGGTGTGCCCACTAGATGGCTCTTTTTCACGTGGTTCCCTTTCTCTCACTCCACATCCTACTGTCTATATTGCAGTGTGGTAAGTGTGAGACATAGTACCAACATTATTCATGGAGCAAAGGACTAGTCTATCATGGGGAAGGCAGAAAGGTTAATAGAATTCATGGATATTTCAGATTCAAAAAAATGCTAAATGAGGTAATGCCATTTAGCAATATCTACACAGGTTCTCATAAAAAATAAATAGCAGAAATTAAAAGGAAGAAAGTAGAAGAAAACATTGCCCTTTTTAGTTATTATTGCTTGTCTGCATACCTTATATCACAAGGTACTATAAATTAGATCACAAGGAATGTCAAAATTCAGGCAAGCAATAATAAAAACCTTAATAACTGTTCACGAGGGTAGTATGTGTATTAGATGTGCGCCTTCAGGCATCCTGACCAGACCTCGGACCTTCGGCCCTCGGTCTGGCCAGGATGCCTTCATTTGAGTATGCAAGCCTGTAATATCATTTTTTTGGTCTGTGGTTGTCCCTGTTCTTACCTGTGGTGCCGTAGTTTGGTATTTAAACGATGATGACATTGAGAGCATTCTAAGCTTTCAAAGGTTCGCTGGGAGGCGTGTACAGGTACAGACGCCAAAAAGTAGTAGCTTCTACGGCCTTGGGTGGATTAAGCTAACCACCTATATAGCTATTAAAAAGCTTCTCTTTGCTCTTTCCATTATCAGACTAGATTATGAGAATGTCATTCGGAAAACCTTTATTAGTAGTTTTAATGCTTTTAAACTTAATGTGGTACAGGGCACCGTTAATACGTTCCATAGCCCGGTTTAAGAAATTTGTAAGACATGCATACAGTTTGGTCTGTTAAGCACAGTCGAAGGTATTATACTAGGTAATCGTCCAATCCCCTCAAAACGAAAGTGGTCTGAATTGGTGTGGGGTAAAGGATGGGAGCTAGACGATAATTATTGGAGAGCTCTTAATACTATGAATAAAGAAAATGATCTCCTAAATAGTACTATGGAAGGAGCCCGGTATATGGTTTAGTGGCAACTTGCAGACGTGGCCCACAATATGATAAAATAATGCGAATGTATTGCAAAAATCATATGTCATACAAGTCTCCTAAAGGTTGATGACTTCCAGTTGAAAGAGAGACCCCCCAGCAGTAGAACATATGAATTATGTGATATCTATGCCACGGAAAATGTACACCACCTTCGTATGCAATGCCCTGGTATGTACGATGAACAGAAAGAGATGCATGAGCACCTCTCTCTAATTGTCCCTGAAATAGTAGAAGAAATTGCTGAAGAACCACATAATAGTTTCTTCTGGTTGATGGGTAGAAATGTCCCGGATATAAGTGAAAAATGTCACAAAGATTTCAGGTGCATTACGGGAAAGTGGATATACAAGATCTACAACAAAGCAGTAATGAATAGGTGCAGGGTAGGCTAACCCACTTAAGTTCCTTACTGGCTGTCACCTGATAAACGGACCCCAAAGCTTTCATTGTCTGTACCGTATGTACTAAGACACATGGACTATCATAACGCACATAATACACAATAGCTTTTTACCCTATACATAAATTGTACAATTAAGCATTTTATGGCCGCTGTAATTATCACTTCAATGTAATGTCCAGTTTTCTTTTGTATTTGTATCATGTTTTGTTTATGTGTGTACATGTATTTCATTTCTTGCGAAATGGTCAATAAACTACTACTACTACTACTACTACTACTACTACTACTACTACTACTACTACTACTACTACTACTACTACTACTACTACTACTGCCCTCCTGAACAGTCATTAAGGCTTTATTATCCTTTTTGTGAACTTGGTATAGGGCAAGATGCCTGCGAAAAGTTAGTGGTATCATACGAGGCCGTCAGACCGTATCGCTGGCGGAACGCACACATCTTGCCATGAACCAATTTCACAACAAGGATAACACACTTATCATCAGCCTCTTCCCCCTTCCAAACACAATGACTTTGAATTACTATAAGCGCAACATGTTCAAAGTTCAAGGTTCTTGTGGTGGAGATCAGAAAATATAGGAGTCGTCAGACTTTGGTCGACTCAGGCAGATTTCTCACTTGATCTCGCGTGTTACATACCTAAGTGCATCGTAATCGCTTTCTGCCATCTTATTCTCAAGATATACACAGTGTTTGACTGAGCATATTGCTCAAATAGTGTTTAAACCCTTAAAAAAGTTCTAGCGACGTTGCGACCAGCAGTGGCCGCCATTCGGAAATCCGCTCTGTTTCTGGGCACTAACGAAGGTAGTATGAATCTACGCGAACAATTGGTGAAAGGCATTGTTAGGATCCCAATACAGGATCGATATCAGAATCCTAACATTGGAAATTGTTAGATGCAATGTCAGTCCACTTACACCCGTTTCAGCGCACTTACAACAAAGAAATTGACCGATGAGCCACTAGAATCGTAATATGGAGCTGATGACTAAGTACAATATATATATATATATATATATATATATATATATATATATATATATATATATATATATATATATATATATATATATATATATATATATTCTCTATTGACTGTAGTAAAAACTACCAAAATCATATACAAAATACATGTGAATAAGAATAACAAAAATGTGTAATGCAAAAGGGGCTATATAAGTTATAGATTATTGATAGAATTTTCTATTCACATATTATAGGCCCATAGAACGAAAACTATAATTAAGTATTGTTAAATGTACATACATTCTCTATATATAATACAATTGGAGCTGATGACTACGTACTATACAATTCGCCTGACCTACGGGACAGGGAAGTACCATCTCTGCATTGCTTATTCGACGACATTTGTTATCGCCATGTAGAGCATGCGAGGGCATCGCGTAGAAGCCGGCTAATTTCCCGTGGCCCTTTAAGTGGGGATCCCCGTAGTCAACCACGTGCTTTATTACCATTTACTGCGGTCTAGACATTTCGCCAGTGCCCCCTCAGCTCGCTTGCAGCATACAAACGGCCCAGACAAAGTGGATCTGAGGAATCGCCACAGGGAGACTGCGTTGCAATGACGGATTTATAATCGAGATCTGGACCCGAGTAGGGCGTGAATAAATCCACCTGGCCACATACATTCTGTGTTTATCAGATTCGATTAGTCTAATTACCAGTTTTCCCGCTATTAAAGGCCAGAGATGCATTCCCTGAGACACAGGGATGGAATAGGGGATGCTGGTGTGATTTCCCGACTGTTTAGCCCTGCGACTCCCAACAACTGAGGTGGTCACCGCAATGCCTTATATATCAGGTGGCAACGTGAATACTTCAAAAAGACTTACTTGTTTCTTTGTGGAGAGGGACTTGGTTATTACGTCGCTTTCAACAGCTCCGGTAGTGCAGCGGGATAGAAACCCGGAACAAGAAGAAATTCTAACATCAAAATCGTAAGTGGTCATTCAGTTGCAGAAGCACCACAGACATACCTCCACAATCCGGCGCACTTATATAGCGACCTGGTCAACTGACTAGTGGTCAGCAAACAAGTAATAATCTATGATACACTTAAGGACGATAACATTATTTTTTTTAACATTTTAATATCTGTTGCTCGCTGGTCAAATTTAAAAATTTGACATCCCTGTATTACATCGTCTCGTAAAAGGGTCTAATACCACTTCTGGGAGGAAAGGTACATGAGAGTGAACAATATTCACAATAATAGAATATCAGTTAAAAATCCCGAGATTTTTCCAAACTGGTCATGACTACCTTTCAAAGTTGCTATGTATCTCTCATGGCTAAGAGTGTTTCTTAATAAAAAAGAAATTTACCTGATAGAGAGTAGGAATTGTGTTATTGATTTTTGAGGAATAGAATAGGAATTATCATATTTATTATGTTGTTTTGAGGATTTAGTTCTTCATACCTCGGCATTTCTTTATCCATTAAGAAATCTTTCAGTCTAGTTTTCAATCTGACATATTCAAGTTAATTAGTCTTCACAGAGTAACAATTTTCAAACTCCAATTGTGACATAATACTTCTATTTGAGTTAAAAAGTCTCTGACTGTCTTAATACTTTTTCTGTTGCATTCTGGGGCTATTTGGAGTCTGAAGTTTGGATTGTACCAAACTGGTACAATATCGCTTTTCCAAAGATGTTTAAAGCAATAATTACTTCTTTCCAAAAAGGAATTGTGGTAACTTCAGTTAGGCCGTCTAGATAGTCTGCACCGTACGTGAAGACATTATCAAAATCTTCACTGACAAGATATTTCCATTTCCCTTGAGAGGACAAAAGACGTTTCAACCAACTCAAATTCAATGCATGATTACAATGTTCCAAATTGTGGAGCTTCATTCCACCTTCTTTTATTTCTGCTTCTGAAATGTGTCTGCTGAATTTTGCAGGCTTACCCATCCATAAGAATTGGTTGATTAGGTTATCAAGTTCTTTCAAAGTTTGATGACTGGGAGAAGGCAGGGACAGGAGTAGATGAGTGAACCTAGAGTATAGAAGAGACTTTATTACAACCACTTTACCATAAGGAGTCAATCTTCTCGAACTCCAGACAGCAATTAGTTTTTTAATCTCAGCCAATTTCGCTCTTAAGTTTTGTTCAGTAATTTCACTCACGTTATTCATATTATATTTGATACCTAGCACCTCAAAGGAGGTAGTCCAGGTTAGACCAAATTTTCCCTCTGATGGAATACTCCTGTACCTACTGGCCCCAATCCTGATCACCTTAGTCTTGTACTTATTCACTCCCAGACCTGACATCTTTATAAACCAGCCCAGTATGCCCATGACCGCACAAAGACTATTCTTGTCTTCTTCAATATATAAGGTCGTGTCATCGGCATACTGGGACATCTTAACCTCCATCCCTTCTACATTAATTCCCTTAACATCACTGCACTCTCTGAGTACATGGGAAAGAACCTCTGCACATATAACAAAAAGGTAAGGGTAGATTGGGTCTCCCTGACGGCACCCACGGAATAACTCTATTCTATTTGAGAAGTGACCATTCTGCTCAACAATTGAAAAGGATTATTTTTGTAAAATCTTAACCCAGTGTCTAATATTTTCACTAAAACCAAATAAATTCAGACTAAAGTCAATAAAGGACCATTCTATGGTATCGAAGGCCTTGGCATAGTCAACTATAATTAATAGCCCAGGTTTATTAAATGTCTCACAATAGTTTATTGCGTCAAGTAACAGACGTGTTTTTTCACCTATAAATCCAGTTTGATCTGGATTAATTATTTTTTCTAATTTTTTTTTTAAATTCTGCTAGCAATTATAGCTGAAAAGAATTTATAAATGGGGTTTAGAAGAGTTAATGGCCTCCATTTTTTTCAAACTGTTTTTGGGATACAAGTTATGTAACCTTGGAGAACGTTATCTGAGAAATATCCACGGTCTTCACTTTCTTCATATGCCTTTAATAACCAGAATTTTAATTCTGTCAGGAAAAACTTTAAAAAATCATTTGAAAAGCCATCTGGCCCTGGTGCTTTATTATTTTTACTCTCTTTAATTACTTTTTCAAGTTCTTCTATTTTTACTTTCTCTTCTAGTTTTTCTTTTATATTTATGTCCAATTTAGGTATATTATTTAAACAATCATAACATTTTGATATCTTTATTTATTTTATTTTGAGAGCTTGTAAAAAGGTCTTGATAAAAAAAATTCTTGCATCTTTAATATCTTTTTACTTTTATTTATTACTCTATCTTTATCATCTATAAGTAGTTTTTCTCTTCAGGATTTAAAAAGTATTTTGAGGGCTTTTTCCAATCTTTAATTAAATTAGCCCTAGATCTTATGTGATGCCCTTTTAAGTAGTTTTCTCTATGCTGTACTAGGGATTTATTTAATTGTTCTAATTTATTCTTATTTTCTTCAGAGTCTTCTCCCTTATCTATTTTCATTTCTAAGTCTGTTATTTTCTTTTCTAGATTCTTTTTATCTTTTCTTAAATTATTTGCCTTTATTTTAGAGTAAGATATTATTACCCCCCTTATTTGGCATAAGAGAGTATCTAAAAATAAACTATGATCTCTCATTAATTCTAGATTTTCATCTTCATTATTTACATACTCTTCAGAATATATTGGTAGAGCTTACGTTTTTTTCTAATTTAATCTCTTCCTTGATTAATTGTATTAGTTCAGCATCTTTTAAAAGTTTGTTGTTTTATTTCCAACTACCCTTTCCTCTCGAATGATAACTTATGTTTATTGTTAATTCTATCGTGTTGTGATCAGTTTTCTAGGCTGTCAAAATGTCTGTTTTTGGATTTAATGCCAGTAAGTCCTCAGACACCACAATAAATCCAACCTAGAACGTTTAAAAGGCTTTTTTGTGCCCCAGGGGAATCTCCTATCATCTGGATGAAGCATTCTCCAAATATCTATCCAGTTGTTTTGTTCCATGTATTGGTTAAGGACGATAACATTCTAAATATTGACCTTGACGAAATGGTTGAATTTTAGAGAGTTTCATGTAAGCACATCTGTTAAATAATCATTGTTCGTTAAATCAGAGATCAAGTTAGGGCAACTAAGACATGAGATTTGTAGAGTCTAGACTGTCCCCCCCCCCCTCCCTCCCTGAGACAATTATTTCGATGATGTCATATTTCCTCACTCTATTGAAACCGGCCAACACAATGTTTGTTTGTTTTTAATCTAAGTAAGCTGGATAGATATTAAGTCGTTTAAGACCATGTAATGTAGCAATAACATAAAGATGGCAATACTGTTTACCAGACGTATGCTTTAAAATGGGGAAAATGGAGATACAATGAGCATTCAACACATTAAAAAGCTTTTACATGATGAGTTCTGTGCAAAAGAATATGAGATGGAGACAAATTTGAGAAATAATGCCCTATTTTGCAAAATGGTATTATTAGGTACACAGTTAAAACAATGATTTGAAAGCTGTTTGCTAATTAAGTATGGATCGAAAGTTTCTAACGATATCTAGTTATCATTTAGTTGCTTTGGTCAAGCAACGTCCGAAAGTGTTATTTCCAAGTCATGGGGTACTGATGACGTAACTCATATTTCTTTTTTTGTTAATTTTTGGTATGTGTATTGATTAAAAGTCAACATTTCTTTTTATTTTCATGAATTGTTTAATTGACTCTCATGATTTATTCTGTATGTGTTTTCTTATTTGTTATAATTTTGCAATACAAACCTCATTGTACTCAAATAATATTTGAAATTAGATAAAATATATTCATCATACTATGAAAGCGTACTAATAATTGCAAAACATTTAAAGAAGGATGTTAAACCTAGGAGTAACAGCATATTTCAGTGAAATACCTGTCAAAGTAATACTGTGTTATTGAAATGTCTTGTATTGTATCTGTACATATAAAATACACAAACTATGGCCCACATAAAGCATGTCTCACTAATGGAGCTTCTGGAATCCCATCACGGGTTCCTCATGTACATTACTTAGTGCCTGGAGTGCAAATCCCTAAACGGATGAGAAGTACTCAAGAAGAAGGATCGGTTTAAGTCATAAAAAAGGGGAAATGTCAGGGCAGGAATATGTGCAAACGACTTATATCATGTGCTATCGCATTACGATTTTTATTTAGAAGTATCATTTTTTTGTTTTCTGTAACATGTCAATTTACATGTACACTGCATTTCATTTTGGAACATGACTAGTGTCAAGCAGCATTACTTTAATGCATATGCCAATACATCAAATTTTGCGAGAAACCAAACTGTGTGACAATATCGTCCCTCATAGCAAAGGAGGGATTAACTCCCTTCTGGTGGTAGATATGTGCGGAATATTTCTGCACCATTGAATGTCAAATCGCCATTGTGCAAAATGTTAATGGGGAAAGTTTAGGTTGCATCAAACTACAAGATATCATCTCTTTATTAAGATTAATTTTTGTATACATCGGTCTTCTCCGTATTATTTTGCGAGTAAACAACACCTGTTTGTAATAATTAAATTTTACTTTGATATTGATTGTATCGTTGGTGAATCATACTTCTCTTATCCATGATTCAGTGTGCTTCCATTTCATTCCTGCACTTTCATATCTGAGCAGAAGATGTTCTATATCCTTCTGCAGGTCCCATTTAGACACTGGCTGTTATTAACAATTCTTATTGTTTATAGCTTTTTTGTGAATAACCTGTGATGTTACACTCTAAACTGTATATATCTGAAATAGATATTCTGATTGCTTTTATGATTTTTGTTGAACGCCTCAGACAATTCTTTGACGGTTATGTACATTACAATATTGTTGTCCCATCTTTTTGTACATTCTGTTACACAATGTATGTCTGACTCATGGAAAATAGTGTACATGGTCTACAACTTGTCTTTATTAGTAAAGGAATATGCTACAGGGTTTAATGATTGAGAATTTACTAAAGAGATTAATGGTGTGTAATTTCTGTACAACATGTCAGTTTGTCTGCAAGTTTGATAGTATTCTGCCACATTTTGAAATATAGGCAAATCATCCTCGATTTATTTTAATCCTGAAGGTTGTTCATATCTCAAAAAATTGCCTATCAATCTAATGCCCTTATCTGACCACTGACGCTTATTTGCTAATTGTATTTTGTGATTGTACCACAATGGTATTTCAATGATCTGAATAGGTGCATACAATATGGTTTGTATAAAACTTTACCAGTTTAATTAACTCATTCTAGAGTAGTTTGTCAACAGACAAAGGTAATCCTTTACAGATGTCTGTGTCATTAATTTCTTTTTTATTTTCCAAGAAAATGAAAAAGCTGTCCATTTAGCTGCGCTTTTGATTTATTTGGTTTCTTCAGCCATGATGACTTAAATACATACATGCATACATACATAATGGCTTTTCCTTCATTTTTCAGAAAATGTTTCTATGCTGTGTTTATTTATACATTTTCCCGCTGTTTGTCTTTCCGCAGGCTGCTGTCTGACGTGCTACGACTGTGTGAGTGTCAAGAAACCAGAGTGCGGCCAGCCGTTCCTCGCCAGTCACTTCCTACCAAAAACATGTACAGAAAACGGGTCCAAGTGTGCTTTACAGGTTCAGGGTGAAGATGGGGGTAAGGCACTATGACACTTTATGACTCTTTTTTGTTATTTGTAACTTTTGCCATTATTCTGTTTTGGCATGTTTTTTACCCTGTCATGTTTCTTTATTTCCGTAATATTTATTGCAGTAGTAGTAGTAGTAGTATTAACAGTAGTAGTAGTAGTAGTAGTAGTAGTAGTAGTAGTAGTAGTAGTAGTAGTTGTGTCGATTTTATTGAATCCAGAAATAGTCATTTTAATGTAAATACCTTGAAGGAGCTCTTTGAAAGGTTTCTCCAGACAGCATGTTATCTTATTTACATGAGAGTGGTCTGTTTTACCAATTGTAAAACCTTTTAAGAATTTATAGTGTCTTTTGAAACAACCTTGCGTATGAAACTTTGCCTATGGAGCTGTTCATTGTTTTGTAAGCACTCTTGTTTATCTATTGCTTAGTTATTGGTTTCTACAATCATTGTTTTACAAAGATTTTAGGGCACTAAATGGCCTTTTTGTGCCGCTGTCCATTAAAGCAATCATTCATTCATTCATTTTAGTAGTAGTAGTAGTAGTAGTAGTAGTAGTAGTAGTAGTAGTAGTAGTAGTAGTAGTAGTAGAAGTAGTAGCAGTAGTAGACGAAGAAGAGGAAGAAGAAGAAGAAGGAAAAAGGCAATAGCAGCAATTGTAGAAGTAGAAACGATTTCCAAGGAAGCAATATTAACAAGAGCAGTAGAAGCAGCAGCAGACGCATAAGGAGCGATTGCTTAGGTTGAAATGTTCTACAGTAACTACATATACGATCAGTTGCAACATTTCCTATTATACATCAGTTGTCAGGAGGCCATTGCCAGAGAATTGCTCCGTAATGAGTCTTGCCAACCATTTTAGTAGAAACAGGTAGCATGCCTACTTATTCAAGAAACGGTCATGCTATATATATATATATCCATATCTATTTACCTTTCATGCTGCTGGTGGCTAATTTGGCCAATACAAAATGATGCAAAAATACTGAAAAACGGCTGGCACATAGGTACTCGAGAGCTTTCTAATGAATACCAACATGACACATAGGCGGATCCAGGGGGGGGGCGAGGGGGCACTGCCCCCCCCCCCCCCCCTTGTTAAAAAATCATGGGGCCTGCCCCCCCGCCCCCCCTTAATTTCTGGCAACAAAAAAAAATATGAAAGATATTATCAATAGCAGGGAATTTCAGGGTGACAAGGGACCTGATTGGCCGAAAAATTTCATCCCAGGGATGTACCTTCCAGGAAAATCAGAATATTTGGCTATTATACATACTAATTTGGGCCCCTAGTTTGAAAAATCTAGGAGCCCACAGCAGAATAACGCGGATCTACATTTGCCAAGTATCCCTTAATGTAAGTGTTAACCCTTTTCTTATGTATAAACTTTTTGTCTCAACTTGGAGTTTCCGCAAAATGTTGATTTTGCTCATTATGTGACTGGTCTTATTGTAAAATTTGCCCATTGCCAATAATACAAACAATCGAGCATTTAGTCACAAAAAAATGGAAAAAGCGGTTTCCAAACTCGAGTCAGACAGACTGAATATGGCAGTGACAACAATTGAAATTTTAATTTCAAAGATAATTTCAAAGGCATCAGCTGCTCGTGTGTATGTATGTTTATGGACTATAACTTCGACTTCATAGTTACAAAAGCATACTTTGATTAGTTTGAAATTACAAATATAATCAACAAATATAATCAAAAGAAACATGATATTACAGATATAAATAGTACTGTAGGATCAGTATGTAACAATATGGGAAAACCAGCTTAACAAGTGTACTATGTCCCATGGGAAGTTCAATCTCACAGTTGAAAGTCGCCGTTTTATACCCTTTAAACACTTTTAATATACTAAAGCAAATGGGCTGCCTGCATTGATCCTCAGTAGCTTTCTTCAATGACACATTTTAAAAATGAAATTTGTCATTAGATAAACTAGTGATCTAATTCTAAATTACCAATTTTGCTTGCAGGATTGCCCTGATAATACATCTCAGAGCATATATGCATTGAAAATGAATAACTGCAAGCAAATTGGACCTAATTTTTCAAAACTTTTGGGCATATATATATTTAGGGAAGCATTTACTGACCCTGCAAAGAGAATAATTGCCCCTTAAAAATCAGCTTTTTTACAACTTTTCTTTGTTCTATTTCACTTGAAAGTGTCCCAAAATGCACCTCAGAGCACCTAATTTTCAAGATTTTCTGGGGGAGCATGCCCCCTGACCCCCCTACTATGGCCGGCATGCTGTTGTATACTGACCCTGCAAAAAGAATAATGGCCCCTTAAAAAATAAGCTTTTTTACAACTTTTCTATGTTCTATTTCACTTGAAAGTGTCCAAAAATGCACCTCAGAGCACGTAATTTTCAAAATTTTCTGGGGGGGCATGCCGCCAGACCCCCCTATAATGGACGGCATGTTGTTGCATACTGTCGCCGTCGCGGTGCTCGCACCAGAATTAATCTGCTTCTACTTCCTAAAAATCCAGGACAAAAATTTGCCCTTCCTAAAATTCTTAAGGTAGACCTCTCATACATAAGTTTCATATTACTTTATACACAAACTTGCTCTGCAAATGCCCCTCAGAAGAGAACACCTACAATAATATCCAGATCCCCGAACCCATCAACCCCAAGATGTGGAGCTCGCGGACTTCATCCATCTAAATTGAACGCCCCCCCCCCCCCTAACCTGAAATCCTGGATCCGCCCATGACTTTGATAGTCACCCCGGACCCAACCTGCCCCCCCCCCCCCCCCCCATGATAAATTCCTGGATCCGCCCCTGTGACAGGGTTTAGATAGTTTTCAAAAATGTTTGTATCCTAGTGCTTTAGACAAAGGTAAATTGGAAGGGTTAAAGAGGATTACGAAAACCTAAAAGATACCGATTAAAAACATTGGATTTGGGAATATCTATACTTCGTGATTTGTTTATTCCCTGAATAAAACCTAGTACTGATATGCCTCTTAA
Organism: Maea johnstoni; assembly: GCA_963942565.1. Taxonomy (NCBI): domain Eukaryota; kingdom Metazoa; phylum Annelida; class Polychaeta; order Spionida; family Magelonidae; genus Maea; species Maea johnstoni. The sequence continues at coordinate 995,274 of OZ012693.1, forward strand.
GATACAGAAGAGGAATATCTATGATTTAATCAACATAAGTCACGCTTGGTGGCCGGTTTGAGGCATTTTGTTAAAAAGGGCAAAAACATGCCTTATCTTAAAAGTCCCCCTTTGCATGCCTCGTGTATCTAGAACTATTTCGTTTGTGTTAGAAAACTGGCTTTAGCATGAGCTGAACAACACCATGTCAACATTTCTTTTAGGTTGTAATCTATTTCAGAGCACTTTTAAATAAAAAAAAACTTCAAAATTGATTACCAGACCGGAGATAAGACAATGAATATAAAGCTAGTCTAAATTAGCTTAACTTTGTTTCCAGCTTCTACTATAAATGTTAAGCAGATTTCACCTCCTGGGAATGGCCTCCTCACTACAAAAGGTAACGCTAAATGAGAAATCGGCACGTCTCGTTTGATCTCCCTACGGCAAATGCCTTTGAACGTTCGCCATCAGCATCATCTGCCAGCGCTCAGGTAAATCCTCATTAAGGACCCGTTGGTCTCCAATATACCATCATCAAAGACAGAGCAGGTGTGGCTTGCCTCCCTTATATGGAGTACATGACCGCTCTGTTTAAATACAAATGGTGGTAGCTCTTCCATAATCAACATTAATGGGGAAGGAAAGAGACGATGGCCTATTATTGTTGATTTAAAGGCGATGATAATATCGTTAGGGGCATTAAGTAGACTTTGAGTCGACATCTTCTTGCGCTGGGATGGCTTTAATTTTGTTGTTGTCCATTTCCCAGGTTATAACTTCCCTGAAATGTGGGTAGAATGTAGACAAGGATGCATCTTTAATGTAATACAGACATGCTGCGATTTATCAATTATGATGCATATGACACGCATTGATAACCCTCGACCTAAGTAGGGTCAGACTGATGGAGCCGTTTTGTACCCTTTTCCGAGAGGTTTGTAGGCTTACCAAATAAAGAAATCCTTGAATATGGGTACTCATCTGAGAGTACTCGACGAGAGCTTTCCAGTGACTACCAACATGACAGGGTCTAGATGGTTTTCAAAAATATTTGTGTCCTAGTGTTTACGCGAAAGTAGTCTCGGCATCGAAAGGGTTAAGAGAAACATTTGACTAGGGCTTGTTTTATTCTACAGGAAATGCAACTTAAGTCAAACGATTCGTGAAATACTGCTTTGTTTTCTAGATGATTCCCCTTTGTGTCACACAACATGTGCACTGCGCAACGAAATTAGACCAAACACTAGTAGGTATTAATTATGTTTATTATACATCACGTGAAGATTCTTGATTCTTGTTGGTCAAGGGCCATGGATTAATCGTCATGTTTTCCTCACTCCTTCGCGACAGGCTGTTTTCCTTAACAGCTATGTACTAATTGATTAGTTACCGCTAGCCTGAAGAATAGTTACCGCTAGCCCAAAGAATAGTTACTGCTAGCCCGAAGAATACCCACGGACACCTACAGAGTTTGCCGGGTGACCCACCGGTGAAACTAGTTCAACAAGGCGAGTAGTATATATCCAAAATCTCTGTTTGTAATTTTTTCCATTTTTGTGTTTTGCATTTTGTTCGGTATAATACAACAGATATGACATCCCTGTGTGGTGTTCACCAGGAATATCACTCCACAGGGATGTCATATTTGTATGGTAGCATATCCATAGACTATATATGTTCATTGAAACCAACGCGTTAATACCTCTTCAAATGTCTTAAATGAGCATGTAGATTAATCACAAAACATACTGACCTTTCAGGTTTAAATATAAGTCATAAGGAAATCCCAACACCCTAATGTAAACATATACGAAATGTGGATTATCACCTACATATAACAGTTGGTAAATACTGTGTTCTCTCCCATATACGCAGCTGATGGCTTCTTTAAGGCAACGATAATCTTTAAAACAATCACACATGCCGTTTTTCGAATTGAAGTGCAATGCATTACATTCATTCTCCAATGAAAGGCATTGTAGACCACATGCTATCCCTGGTCTAGCCTTTTGATAGGCAATGGGAACTACGTGCAGCTTAACGGCAGCTTTACTTTAATCTTCACAGTTGATTAATGTTCAGCAGCTGTCTATTGCCTTATCGTGGTCATTTATCCACTTGTCCTGCAGTGTAATCTTGAGTTAGACCATTCACAAAACATGCTGATTCATCGAATTCTAGATATAGGGAATCTGGATTGCTCATTGAGCACAGGATCATTTTCCCACGGTAAAGGTAGCAACTTAACAAACAATTGAAGATATCATAGATTTTAAATTGATAGATATATGAATAATGATTCGTGTTATCTAATACACAGGTTTTCATGAAAATAATTAAGGAAATTAAAATGTGTAAAGATTTGTGGGATTGTACAGAGAATGTTTTTTCTAGTAAATTACAAGATATGTCTTATTCAGGAGAGACATAATAACCTTAATAACCTGAATTGAATTGAATGTACGCCTTCAGGTGCAAAGTAGATACCATGCTTCCCTAGTGAACAGTCATGAAGGCTTTAATGATGCACGAACGCTAAACATATACTGTAGATTCACAAAATATTGTGAATAGTAAATTTTGCGAATTTACAAATTATTCATTTTTGTGTTTTTTAACTTTGCGAATTGGCAACAACATGGAGTGCCAGCTATACACTTTAAGTGGCAAAACTAATCATTGCGAATTTTAATTCCGAGGCCAAACGCTAAAAAATGCAAAAATTTAACTAACGCAATCTTCTACGAATTTACATTATTGCTCTGCTGAACATTCAGTAAGATTGTAGTAATGCAATAAAGATTCTGCCCTTGTAGTCAGGCTTTAAGGCTTTAATGATGCACAAATGAGGCCCTGGTGAACAGTCAGCAAGTCTTTAGTAATGGTAGTCAGTTATATATTAAGGCTTTAATGATGCACAAATGATGCCCTGGTGAACAGTCAGGAAGACTTTAGTAATGCACAGTGGATAAAGATACTATTTCTGCTACGAACACGTTTGATATGTTCGTTATCTTTTTAATTGCTTACCGAAGTAGTTCACAGATTTGCCAACTGCTTAAACAGTTCAAGTTTCTCATCAAAGGCGGGTTCTCGCATGCATCAATAGCATCTGCTTCTAGCACTGCAATTTGACCTTTTTAAATTTGTCATACACATAGGTATGCTTACATTTCCTTCCAGTTTCCAGTATGCTTCAAAGGTACTCATGAGATCACAATTGATATTTGATATAGCGCCCTATGATGTTCAAAAGTGCTTTATAAAGAATAGTCAGAGGATAGACGTGTATGGTCCATATAGTCAAATAAACTCAAAATAGCAATGTTTTCCGCAGTGTCTTGAAGTATTGCACGCTATCAGCAGCCTTGATGTTTTCGGGGATCGTGATGCATCTATAGGCACTAATGAATGCTCTGTACCCAAACCTATTCAGATTATTGTGTGGTGTTATAAGCTCTTGGTGTTTGATCTTAGAGTCCGTGTATTGGCTTGTTTGGATAACAATTCCCTCAAGTATTGCAAGGTGCATCCTTGCGTGCATTTAAAAGTCAAACGCAGAATCTTGAACTCAATCTTTTTCCTGATGAGCTGCCAGTGAAGATCTTTTAGAATTGGTGTAATGTGATCATTACAGCCACTCATTGCGGAGCTACTTACCACTCTGGCGACGTTGTTTTGGACTTTCTGGAGCCTGCATAGTAGCTCATCAGTGATTCCACAGAGAAGTCCATTACAATAGTCAAGCATACTTATCTGCAGCGGAGTAAAGAATGATCAGCAAGGCGGTTCTCTCAGGGTGAGGCCATTGCATTGTTTGTTCCCTGCAGACCTCTTCAAAATCTGTGTAGATCTCATTTATTTCTCTGTACATTCTAAGTCTAGTTTCATTCACGGCCGGGCATTGCATCACTAGATGTCTGATATCTTCCAAAATATATTGATCGCACTTTCTGCATGTTCGATTGCTGACAAAGCATCCATTTAACCTGGGAGCATCGCATCAGATTTCAATAGGCATGTTCTACAAACGATCCTTCCATAGTTTCACACATTTTCATGTCTTCTGGGTGATCGTCGTAGTGTGACCACCAAAACATATACTTTGAGCATCGTAAAATCTGTGATACCAGGTTACATTCAGGGTTAAGGGGGTTGATTGATTTCCAAAAGGCATTATCTAGCTTCCATGCCCTTTCCCAGACTAGATCAGATCATTTCTTTTCTCCATATAAAGGTGTACCACCATTAGTCATAGACTTCACAACATCAAGCAGCCCAAGATTATTGCAGGCATTAAGAACCTCAAAAGTAGGACTCTTATATGGGTTTGTTCTACCGAGCTCAACATTAGTAAAGTAAGCGTCCAATCTTAAACCAAAAACAACTCTTATCACATTTGACTGGTCCTTTTTAAGGATTGTCAAAATAAACAGTAATTTCCTGATGAGGATATACGTCGTAAGGCGGATCCATCCGAGTCCATAGGAACTAGTTCTACTTGGAGATCTCTTTGAAAACCTCTGGACCCTTGCAATCACGCCAAATGTGGGTCACTCGACGGTACAATGTATGCATAAGTATCATGATACTCGCAACCTAATTTATTGCATTGGTTAATTTCATTCAGATCTTAAGCTCCGAACGAATTGTTCCAGGGATTTTCTGCTATAAAGTAGTAAGATGCATGTCTAATAAGCCTGCGATCGTAAATGGAGCACTGCTGACAATCCTTGCTAACGAGCATGCCTGGTTGCTATACAAATGTGTGACAGCGTGAATTGACTTTATGGCACCTTTGCAAACTGTATAAGACTTCTTGGAAAATGTAGTCTTTGGACTTTAAGAGAAGAATTTCTTTTTTCAAGTTCCGTTTTCTATCTTATCGCGCCCAGATGTAAACCGTCGAAAGAGTAAACAAAATCTAAATAAATCAAAGTAACACACAATGTTTGAAATAGAAAAGTGGCATCTTATATTCTGGTTTGCTGTCGCGGAGCTAGATGCTTAAATCCTGGAGAAATCTCACGGGACTAGTAGTAGTGATAAATCACGCGAGATGAGCCCTGCCGACTGAGCACTGTTGCCTAACACACCACTTATCTTTCACTCACAGACAGTTCGCCGTGTTCAGAAAATATCAATCAAGCAAGCCTGGCCTATAAACGGGTGATGTGTTCGAACAGGTGCTAATTGTGTGTCTGATTTAAAAGCCAGGGGCTGCCTGATTGATTGCTTGGGAGCCGGTATATCTCATTAGGCGATAGCTCACTGTTTTCCTTGATGACAAATGTATTATTTTTGACACAGACAATGCTTACCTTAACACACACACATTCCTACATGAAGATCTGTGTGTATATATATATATATATATATATATATATATATATATATATATATATATATATATATATATATATATATATATATATATATATGTATATATATATATATATATATATGTATATATATATATATATATATATATATATATATATATATATATATATATAGTATTTTTTTTTAATTCAAGTGTTTTAAATTATCCTAAAACATGTGTTATCCTAAAGGATAATCTAAAACACCGGATTTTTTTCAGTTGTTTTACTAACACATGTTTAAGGATAATTTAAAACACTGGATTTCTTTTTTAAGTAACACATGTTTTATTAGAGATATCATCCGGGGAGATATTAGAACGGGGGTATTTCGTTTGGGGGGGTTTGTCCTGGGGGGATATTGTCCGGGGAATCTTGTTCTGGGAGGATATTTTCTGGGGGGATATTGTCCTTGTTTGTCTATGCCCGCCAGTACAGAGTCCTAAATAACTTTGGTTGCCAAATGTTGTCAATTAGTATACTTGGTTTTTACTAAAATCATAATGTTTGGATATCAATTAGGGCTTTGTCTAAACATGTAGGCCCCAGGAAGTCTGGAGAAAGAGGAAGTGAGTTGACATTTGGAATGGGACCTTGGCTCATGTCCACATGTAGGCCCAACTCCTTTCCCTTTAAATAGCGGGCCTGCATGCTGGCTGATAGAGACAGAAGGAGACAGAAGACCAGAGGAAGACAGCGAGGGAGCGAGGAAGAGCAAGACTTGATTTGGTGACCAATAAATATATATCACAACAAAGAGAGGACTCCACTTATCGGTTACAATATATATATATATATATATATATATATATATATATATATATATATATATATATATATATATATATATATATATATATATATATATATATATATACTCTGTATATACATAAGTAAACCTGTTTTATAAATGTAGGCCAAGATCAAAATGTGCCCATTTTGCCCCAGTTTTCTAGTTTTCATTTCACAGTGTAATGAAACATATCTATAAAGGACATCTAGTACCAATATATATATATATATATATATATATATATATATATATATATATATATATATATATATATATATATATATATATATATACATATATATGTCTTGATTGGTTGTGTACTGAATACGAAAATATAACAAGTGTATACTTTTTACTAAGTTTATGCAGAAACCATAAACTTGACAGATGAACCTAACACAGTCACTATAGTTCATTAGATTTATTTTTTTTGTGAGAAGGAAGTGAGACCACAAAAATATTCTTGGTAAAAATGCAGCTAGTGTAGATAAACTACATGGTCAAACTGAGCCATAAGTCAGGCAGATTTTTAAAAAATTGGTCTGGGCCTATGTATGCACACCATCCATTTCAAAATGTTAGCCTTTTCTTTAAAACATCTTGACTTTTCCAGAATTCCCTATAGGTAGACAATATAAATCAAGTCATATATGATATCAAATATGAATGGCAATGTAGACTAAGTGATCTGATAATTGAAAAGAAATAATGAAATTGAACGAAAGTAGCATTTTGAACATCTATCTCAGTAACCATAATGAATATTGAAAGAAAAATCAGCCTTTGGATCACCATGCATCAATTATCATCGTAGCAAATGTGTGTTTTGCAACTCAAGTTTAATGAAAACTGCGGTTTTCTAAAAATGGTCCAATATGATAATTTTTGAGCCATGTAACTGGATTTCTCCGTTTGTAAAAACGGTGAAATTAGATAAGACTAATTTTTAATCTTTTTCTTAAAAATTAACATTTCATTTTACGGAATTTTCTTATAAACGCAAAGGTTGCGCGTTCCAAATTATAATTTTATTCATTAAATTGAGTCAATCAAAAGCTAATCTGGTTATTGTCCCCAAGCCAATCAAAACAAGCCCGGTTATTGTCAGCCAATCAAAAAGAAGTCTGGTTATTGTCAGCCAATCAAAACAAGCCAGGTTATTGTCAGCCAATCGAAAGCAAGTATGTTTATTTTCAGCCAATGTAAAGCAAGCCTGGTTATTCTCCTCGGTCCGGAAGCACTCTTACGTGAAAGTGAGTGTCAAGTGTTTCTTAAAATCAACTAAACCCCAATTTAATTGGCTCATATTTTTCTAAACAATTGTTATTCATCTAAAAACCTTGGTAGAAGTGATCAATGATAGCATCATCATTGCATTAGCAAATCGATTTAGGCTTGACAGGAGTGCGCAGCTGTTGCTGCTAAAGGGATTTGCTGACATAAGTCCATTATCAGTCCTCTTGATCAATTGCAAACACGCGCAATGGGAAAATTTAGCATTTTTCACGATATTACACAAACTTCGTTGGCGCTCAGGTTGCATCCATAAAAAAGCTCCGTCTTATGGTACCCTGAGGCTATCTGCTTAGGTAATCGAATGTACATCTCATATCGCTTGTTGTTAAGTGCATTCTGTCTGGAGGTAGCTCATGGTGTGATTTCTCTGACTCAGTTTTACTCTGCCCTGCTTTAAATTGAAACTTCAGCCTTTACGAAGTAGTTATTGCCTGAAATTTCTTTTGATGAGGAATAAACCAAGCGTTACATAATTATCTATCTCCCATGCTGGATTTAAGATTGTGGGGGTGGAATATTTGAAGACATATGTATAGTGCTTTCAAATGAAGATACTATCAACAATTTGGGACTGATGACCTTCAAATTCTATAAATTTGGAAGAAAGTTCAACACGCAGGGAAGTGTAACCCTTTATTCATTCTTACCTTTTTATATTATTTCTACTCTATTCAGATTTTATAACCGTTGGAGAAAAAGTGCATTTTTCAAATTTGAGATGTTGTGATAACTCTCCCTTTGTATTACTCTTGGTTATAACTATGCCTAATTTCAGGCAGATTTGCTATTATTTGATACCCAATAAGCATGTTTTAAGCGACCATGTTTTGGTGAAATTTGAAATAGAGAAAAACGACTGCTACATAGTAATCATTCAGGTTGGAATTTGTCGTTTGTTTTGTTCTTTTTTGTTTTTATTGACCAGGCATGGGTGAGGCATAGGCCGACAAAAGGCAAAAAAAGTGACCTTGTACGACCTTTTTAATTCCGAATGTTTGAGCATTGATGCCTATGAGCTTGTAAAAATCGCGATACATCAGTGTCAGACTCGTATGTTCCAATCCCTGTTTGCAAATCAGTTCTAACTCGTATTTTCCAATCCCCCTTTTAAATCAGTTCTTTAATGCAACTATAGATAAAGTGATGGAATTCCTAGCTGTCACTTAAATTTAAGTCAATGGCCATTTTTTGCAGAAAAACGAAAACCATTGTATTATTTCAGAAGGGATTATTGCAATACCTCTCTCCCTTGATAGTGATCTACATTCTACCTGTAATCCTTTTAGCATTTCGTTTTCACATAATTGCCACTCTTTGAAATTGGTATTTTCCCTTGAGATTGACTTATTATATTTCCTAATCCTTTAGGGCCAGATTTATGAACAATTATCAATTATTAGATTGGCCTAATTGGCAATATTGTGATTACTAGTATTACAATTACCCAAACAATATCTAAATTGGAATATCACACTATGTGTGCATTCGTGGCATTGAATATGCAACTTAATGTGGCAACTCGTAGTTGTGTTTCATGACCTATTTCCAACAACTGGTGGTGAAAAAGAGAGTAATCCAGACTTCATATCCTGTCTATAAATCAGCACTATCCCACCGTAAGCGTGTATTGTTACCTCGTCTTCCTTGCTGTGTTAGTATAAGACAAAGGAAGATTGCCTGCTGATGGGAGATTTATGATTTCTGTCTCGCCTGACTCCGATGATTAATTTCTGATTCACGTGGCGCTGAGGTAGCCTTGCATGATTGAAACCCACGCTACACTCGCTGTGTCATTCTGCTGAACTTGCCCCTCTATTACCTTATCACTAAACTAAGCTGACATTCTAAGATTTATAAACACAGATTAGCACACATAATATGCAACTTTAGATGAAGTGCTGGACTTCCAGGATGTCACTTAAATTAGTGAACAGCCATATAGACTCAAAAAGCAAACAAATAAGCAAACACACCAACAAACAAGCAAAGAACTAAGAAGGCGATTTGTAGTTTGGGCTCTGAATATCATGTCGTCATGATTTAACCAAAGGTACATTGCAGAGCCGTTCAAGCGTCTATTGCCAACAAAAGCCAAATCATATAAAGCAGAGTAGTATAATAGTGCGAATCATAGAATATATAAACTTGTTCTTAACAGTAGGCAAGGAGTTGGATAGTTCCACGTCATACATACTTCGTTTCTGACATAATCCATGAAGATACATACATAGAGTATATCTATCTATATATATATATATATATATATATATATATATATATATATATATATATATATATATATACTTATATATATATATATATATATATATATATAGATATATAGATAGATATATATATATATATATATATATATATATATATATATATATATATATATATATATATATATATATATATATATATATATATATATGTATATATATATATATGTGTGTGTGTATATATGTATATGAATATACAGTCAAACCTATATTAACCGACCGCTCAAATAAAATGTCAAAAGTGGTCTTTTAAAGAGATGGTCTCTTAAGAAGGGGTTGAGGGTCTGAGCGAGGTTTTAAAAAAAACAAAAAAAATCCAACAATGACCTGGAATTATTGAGGTTGTTATGTTTAGCTGCGTTTGTTGAATTTTTTTCATTAACATCTTAAGAATAAATAATCCAGAAAAATAATTTGAACTATATCATTAATTGAGGACCCTCAGAAATGATATACTATTTTTTACCGATTATTTCATTATTTTATTATGCCCTTTCCAATATACAAGGCGTCTAGGCATTCAAGTGGCCGTTGAATGAAGGACTATTTACTCTTGGGGATAGAATTTCATGGTCGTTGGTCGCGTCAAGCAAGTGGTCGCTTAATCAAGGTAAATTATACAGGGAATAGCCTTGGAGGGATTTGAAACGGTCGTTCAAGGCAAGTGGTCGTTTAAGAGAAGTGGTCGTTGAGGCAAGTTTGACTATATATATATATATATATATATATATATATATATATATATATATATATATATATATATATATATATATATATATATATATATATATATACATATATATATATATGTTACAGTAAGAGTGTCAAACCAGGGATTTAGTCAAATCCCTAAAACTTTCAGGGAATCTGTCAAATTCCTGTTTTCACTCAAGGATTCGGTCCCTAAATGTCTACGGATATGACTAAACCCCTAAAAATAGGTGGGTCATTTTTGACTTGTTTTACTGGAGACCTTTCAGAGGGATTGTTGAATGACAATTACCTTTGTTTTATGCTTAGTTGAGCGCTACTTATGATTCCTGATTATCAAAGTAATGAGGTACAAAGTAATGCTAAATAATCAATGCTCAGCCAATAATTATTGCTTGATGATGATGATAATTAGTATCTCAGTCAACGTTAATCAATTTCATCATTCTGACCCTCCTATTTTCAAGGATTTAGTCAAATCTCTAGACATTTAGGGACCAAATCCGTGAGTGAAACAAGAATTTGACAGATTCCCTGAAAGTTTTAGGGATTTGACTAAATCCCTGGTTTGACACTCTTACTGTAACATATATATATATATATATATATATATATATATATATATATATATATATATATATATATATATATATATATATATATATATATATATATATATATATATATATTTATATTTCTTTTGTCTAACATTTCCTGTTCTCGTTTCAGGCAGGCAGGTGAAGGCGTACGCTCGCGATTGTTATTTCCCCGGACGTGTGGCTGGCCTGAATGACTCTAATGGCTGCCGTTACTGGACGGATGACGACGGCTACACGGCTCTATTTTGTTTTTGTGACACTGACAACTGTAACACTGGCTCAAGTACCCTTCTAGCAGGAAGTTTCTACCTTGTGTATATCATCGCCGCGCTGTGCACTTCTTTTATCGGATTACTTCAATGTGTATCATGATGACTGCTGTGCCGGAGGAAGAGTCATAAACAGTGTGCATAGCAGGGTCGTCACAGATGTCAAGTATATAACACAACATGTATGAGAGGAGTGAGATATTGGAAACTTTAAATAATACAAGGCTTTGGTATTAATTCATGTTATGGCCGCTAGGTTGTCAACTGATTACAATGCTGTGATCGGTTAAGGTTGGAAGATATCAACCGCCGGTGATAAGGTCCAAAAGGAAGTGCGCCCTTCAACTGTTGGTTGATTGGCTGATCTAAGATACGATCAGCGATACTTCTCTGCTGTATTCTTACCGTGTGTGGCCTGTGCAACAGTCAAAATAATCTAGTCGTAGTTGAGTTGTACATGTTCTGTTGAAAACGAAATTCCGCCAAATTGAATACAATTTTTTAATTGTGTTGATATCATACAAATATGGTCTGCCCCCTATAGGGCCTTTATGCAGTTATGTAGACCGATAGAGGGCACTATTGTTCCATGATGACGTAGGCCGTGAACAAGCAATATTACCCGCTATAGGTCCATATAACTGGAGATGCCCGAGACTTCAGACCATGCTTGGTTCAGTATATGTCCACTGATACAGCACAAGTAACGAGTAAACTGTCTGTGTATTGGAGTGTTTCCAAATAGTATCGAGTGTTTAAACTCTTATGCTGCTGGTGGCTAATTTGGCCAATACAAAATGAGACAAAACAAACCTGAAAGGTTTTCTGGAACCTTGGCATATAGGTTCTCATCTAAGAGTACTTAACGAGAGCTTTCTAATGAATACCAACGAGACAGGGTTTTGATGGTTTTCAATAATCGTTGCGCTCTTGTTCTTTGGGCAAACTGGTAGGCTTATCTTTGGAAGGGAAACATATATACATGTATATATTTATATATATATATATATATATATATATATATATATATATATATATATATATATATATATATATATATATGTATATATATATATATATATATATATATATATATATATATATATATATATATATATATATATATATATATATATATATATACAGTCATTTAGTTTGCAGTCGTTCTTAAGTGATTATGTACCGCATCAAAAATGTTGCTCTTGCCAAGATGCGTCAGTCGTTTCTCTGGTCAAAGCAGTCCTGCTAATGACTAGTAAACTTCCTGTATACTACGCTTCGAAAGCAAAACTACAACTAATCCGAGATCCATGCAAAAATGCCACCATCTAGTGGCGATATTAGAAACTATCGTCAACTTTCTCAAAAGCTCGACTGTAATGAAGGGTATCATTATGGTTGTGCTATTCTTGAAAATATTTGAAGGGATGCGTTAATTAGAATTCTAAAAAAACGATCGAAGTTTGATTAATTTCAAAATAGTATGTTATTTCCAAATTGTACACATATTTAGAAAATAGGCCATAGATAATAATCTTGGTCTGAATCAATCTTTGTAACGAAATAGGCTTTGCTTCAGTTATCAATCATACTTAAGATAACGGTTTGCTTACTACGTCATCATTTCATGCTATAATGTGTAATAAATTACATGTACGCATGTTTCGATGACGTAATGCGTGAATCGATAGGCCTGATAGTAGATCGTAGGTTTATATAACCATTACTGGATATGATTTCAAACAGTAAAAGAAGTCTCATTGTTTGTGAGGCTGAAGATTTATCATGACTTCTTATTGGCACAGCTAAGAAAGAAGAACCAAAGACAAGCATTAGATATAACACTTAAGGAACTAATTACCGTTCTTTTCTACAGAAAATGCGTAGTGTGTATAATCGTTATCATGCAGCATTTCAGCAAATGATCGCGTTGCATCGTCTGTGTTTTAGTGAAACGTATCCAAACCACCCACATAATATCTTGGAAAGAGTTAACTGCATGTAAAATCGTATTTGAAATATCGTTGGTATCAAGCTTGCGTAACCAAAACACGAAAGGCATTTGTTGGGTGTTTCAAAACAATATTTTACCTATTCTTTAGCTTACAAGAAAACGGTTATCAAAAAGATCAATTGTGAGGTATTCTTGGTTCGCCGCGGATGCGTAGATATGCCCGTGTAATGCCGCTAAGGCAAAGTCCTTTGTATTGCATGAGATTATATTTCCAATACTTCAAGAACTGTAATATATATATATATATATATATATATATATATATATATATATATATATATATATATATATATATATATATATATATATATATATATATATATATTTATATATTTATATATATATATATATATATATATATATATATATATATATATATATATATATATATATATATATATATATATATATGTGTGTGTGTGTGTGTGTGTGTGATATGATATGATATATATATATAATACATTATATATTACATATGTAATTGCATATATTCACATGTTCACACGTGGATTTAAACCTCCACTAGAGGTATTCAGTCTTTTCTCTAAGAGCCTTGCTTATATTCTAGCTTCTTGGCCTCAATGATGAGGCGATGCTGTGGAGTGAGTCTCTCAGTTCTGCGATATTGGTTGAGAAAAATTCTTAACATCCATTAAGTACTTTGAAAATAGAAAAAAATCCCGTCTTGAAGGGTTTTGTACGCGTACTAATTGCAAGAAGTAAGAAGATTATTTCACAGTTTTAAAGCAGAAATTGATTATAACAGCACGGAGGTTTGTACAAGTAAAGGGAAAACCAAGAACACATCACCAACCCACGTACAAGCCTGGGATGTCCCCGGGACGGTTACTTGACGTGCAGAGCAGTCATCAGTTGGCCGGAGAGGAATGGACCTGGAATAAGACAACGCAGGATGCTTGTTCTTGTTCTGCAGTACCATAACGGAGATCACACCAGTCGAGCCAGTGATACATTGGGTGTGATAAGAAAGACTCAAGTCCACCCGCAGTCATGCCAGCGCTGTGTGTGACACACTGGCTGCAATGGGAAACCTCCCTCCAGGTATACACGCCCGTCTCTCTGCTAACACCTATAATTCACTAGACTCTGGTATGACTAAAAGCAGCCCGGAGAGCTGACCGCTACCGCATGCCGGTAGCCAAGAACAATGTAATTAGCTTTCATCATTGTGTGCGTTTCCCATTTTAACGTGTTGCCGGAGATTATTAACAGAACACCCCTCGCCCACAGGGAACACCTATTAAGCAAAGTAAGATTTACGCGTGTTGCCTTTATACGTGAGCGATTTATTTTCGTTACCGTCATTATCTTTTCATACCCAACGGTGCATCAAGAGGGACAATAAAGAAGTTGTGTTATGTGAGTACAAAATAATGTAAAGGCTTTGTGATTAGGACAGGATGAAAGTTATTCAGAGGGGGAAGCTATCTTAAATGGTGTGCATTAGTTTTATTTGGAATATTTCAAGCAATTTAAATACGAAACTAAAATTTCAGAAAATTTCAGTATTGCAAAATCATGCAAAGTTAGGTATGCACGAATGAGTATCTTTATAGTACCTTCTGCACATAGCTTATTGCCAACATGTCAATCTCTAGATATAAAGGTTTATTGTGTCTGAGTAATACTACATGTATTACGTGCGGCGGTATATATGAGAGATGTATGCTGGAAATAATTTGATGAAATGGTTATTTGGTATTATCCTGTGGGGGACGTACGTGTCAAAGCATTAAGTGCATTTATAATAAAAGTTGTGGGTGACTTGGGACTAGCCGTAGTTTTTTTTCCAACGGATAATCAGGGTCTCTGCATAACCGACTATTGTCTGATGATGTATTGGCATATACAGTACAGAGGGAAGTGTAACATACTGAAATATGAATTTGTGGCATCAAGGTATCTCATGACGTCACTAGACGGTGCGCCAAAGGTGTGTGTTAATATTCGTACCATAGTTGCCTGCCCTCAACCGATTCAGGAGTGTGTGCTATATATATATATATATATATATATATATATATATATATATAATATATATATATATATATATATATATATATATATATATATATATATATATATATATATATATATATATATATATATATATATTTTATATATATATATATATTTAATATATATATAATATATATATTATATATATATATATATATATATATATATATATATATATATATATATATATATATATATATATATATATATATATATATATATATATATATATAAATATATATATATATATATAAATATATATATATATAAACTGATGCAGTTTACTCGGCTTTCATTACGTTGCATCACACCAAACCTCCCAGGCAAGGAAGAGTTGGCTATTAATGTAATTGTTTGTGACAGAAGGCTCGTGGCGCTGTGAGGTACGTACATGTGCGCATTACATGTCGAGATGTGTCCTAACTGTCGTTACCCTAGGAGGGGAACATGCTCTGGTACGTGTTTTCTCGCAGTCCCAAAATCAACACCAGTTTTCAATTCCTATACGTTATGTTTACTGCAAAAATGGAAATGGCAGTCAGTCCCCCATGTAACTTAATTAACCGATGTAGTTCTTTCGGCGAGACCTATTCTCTTGGAACCTAAAACACATATACCGTCGCCACACGCAAACCGTCTGCTATTTCGGCTGATTATGTTTACGGCAAGATACCCCCAGTGTTTGGGCGGTTTCGGCAAATTGTGCGCAACCTCAAAGGACCGGGAGTGTCGTTTCACCACTGCTTGAGGACACGTTGATATGATCAAAAATCATTGATCAGGTTCTAACGTTGGCTTTCACGGGCACTCTGGTTTTTCTTCGTATTTAGCTGAAGGGAAACATTGGCAATTGTCATTGGGTTAGGTTAATTGTTTTCCCGGCACTATTATCAGTTCCCTTTATCGTGTACTATTAGCTTGTCATTGAACCTATGATGGTAGAAAAAGTGACGTCCTACACTAATTTTCATGTCATCATTCCAATTCATTTTCTGAATCGAAGATCACTAATTTTTGTGTGTATTGTCTTTCTCTACAGCAGATCCATTTGAACCAAAAACCATCAGTGTGAAATGACATAGTAAGAAAGTATAATGTATTTTACAGAAAAGGATGATTTTTTAGACCAGTTGGCGAGACGAGTCTTATGTTATGCTATCACGTAGGTTAAATCGACGATTCTTGTTTTTAAATACCTTGCTGCTATTTTTAAAGGTGCGTCAGTTTTTAGAATTGCAAATGTGTGTGTGTGTGTGTGTGTGTGTGTGTGTGTGTGTGCGTGTGTGTGTGTAAGTCTAGGGGTAATGAGGCGGTTGATTATCTTGACCAGTCTTGTTTCGTCTGGGTTTCTGTATAAAAAGGGTTGGATTCCCAGAACTTACTGACCAGTCCTCTATGTTTAGGTAAGGATCTTCTGTCTTACATATCCCGGTGGCTCTGTGTCCAATTTTGAATCATACATTTTGTATATTTCGTCTTTTCAAGATAGTCAACTACCTATACTATTTGAACATTTGAAAACCAGAATCATCATTAGCCGTGTTTTCTCTAAATAATTGTACATAACGAGTTGAATATTTATCATGATATGTTTTTTTAATGAATGGAGGATTAGCCAATCAGTTTTCAAGTCCCACTTTAACTGCGGTCCTTATATTGAAATTCCAAAACGAGCAAAGATTGGACCTCGAGTGCTGTACCCACCCCTGTGTTTTTTTATATCCGCTTCAACTTTTTTTTTTTACCTTTTTCTATTTTTCAAAAGTTTTCTACTTTAATGAAAGGACTCCTTTTCTTCAAACTCCCCATATCTTTGTTGCATATCATCAAAAGGCGCAATGAAATTTAATGTTTCGCAAAGGTATCAAATTATTCTTTTTTTATCTGTTTAAATCCGATTAGTAAAAACTTAATATATCCTATTTCACACCTGTGGTACAACACCAGTGAGCACAATACGTGATCACTTTCTCCTGCAATCTCGTGTAAAAAACTGATTGAATTTGTAGTAATGTCCCTTATGCTTGTGCTACGTCAAAGGCTTGTTCGAGTGATTGAATTTGCTGCGCCTTTGATTTTCTAACACACTCAAATATCTCTTTGTCAGATTACCCATTTTTGTATTTTGTGTTGATATAACTAAGTTATCACTCGTCAAAAAAAATGAACTGTATCATATTATTCACACGAAAAAAGGAAATTTGATTGAAGCACACTATTATGCTGCATATATATATATATATATATATATATATATATATATATATATATATATATATATATATATATAATATATATATATATATATATACATACATATATATATATATATATATATACATACATACATACATATATATATATATATTATATATATATATATATATATATATATATATATATATATATATATATATATTATATATATATATATATATATATATATATATATATATATATAATATATATTACACTATTATGCTGCATATATATATATATATATATATATATATATATATATATATATATATATATATATATATATATAATATATATATATATATATATATATATATAATATACATATATATATGTAGAGAGAGAGAGAGAGAGAGAGAGAGAGCGAGAGAGAGAGAGAGAGAGAGAGAGAGAGAGAGAGATTCCAGTATGGGTGTTTCTCTAAACTTTTCTCGCAGCGAAACCATTCCAAAGAATTTGAGATCTAGCCGCATCATCACCATTTCAGAAAAGACCCACTGATCTTCTCCCTTGATGAAAGGAAAAGTGACGGCAAGAGAGGAAATTGTGCCAATGCTAGGCTGGTGATTGACCTTAATATATCTCCCCAGTGTGATTGCTGCAGTCTTTGATTCACAGGAAAACAATAAAGTAGTATTATGGGTTGCTTCCAGAGGCCTATATTAGAGCTCCACTATGCAATAAATGCTAGATTGTGAGTTTTCCGGTTCCTTGTTCAAACTATAGGGCACGTATGCCTTTTCACATGCAATATTCCAAAGTCATGATGTACATGGTTACGAGGTAATAAATTACTGTATTGGTGTCTCACCGTCTAGTATATTACCATATCCCCAGAGGAAGATAATCCAGTTATTCCACTCTTCAGGGAAGCTAAAGATCATAAATCTTCATTGGCGGGGGTTCCATAATTTCCTATCATTGTTTGACTAACGGATAATACGATAATCTAGAGTGTGTCTCATGGGAGAAGAGACAGTTGGTTGAGTATAGTGAACATGGTGCTTTGATATATAAGTATTTTTTTGCTTTTAGATCCTAGTCATTTCACAATT
>OZ012693.1:1014154-1029154 GCA_963942565.1 Maea johnstoni
CCAAAACCATCAGTGTGAAATGACATAGTAAGAAAGTATAATGTATTTTACAGAAAAGGATGATTTTTTAGACCAGTTGCGAGACGAGTCTTATGTTATGCTATCACGTAGGTTAAATCGACGATTCTTGTTTTAAATACCTTGCTGCTATTTTTAAAGGTGCGTCAGTTTTAGAATTGCAAATGTGTGTGTGTGTGTGTGTGTGTGCGTGTGTGTGTGTAAGTCTAGGGGTAATGAGGCGGTTGATTATCTTGACCAGTCTTGTTCGTCTGGGTTTCTGTATAAAAAAGGGTTGGATTCCCAGAACTTACTACTCTGACCAGTCTCTATGTTTAGGTAAGGATCTTCTGTCTTACATATCCCGGTGGCTCTGTGTCAATTTGAATCATACATTTTGTATATTTCGTCTTTTCAAGATAGTCAACTACCTATACTATTTGAACATTTGAAAACCAGAATCATCATTAGCCGTGTTTCTTTCTCTAAATAATTGTACATAACGAGTTGAATATTTATCATGATATGTTTTTTAATGAATGGAGGATTAGCCAATCAGTTTCAAGTCCCACTTTAACTGCGGTCCTTATATTGAAATTCCAAAACGAGCAAAGATTGGACTCGAGTGCTGTACCCACCCCTGTGTTTTTTATATCCCGCTTCAACTTTTTTTTTTTTCCTTTTTCTATTTTTCAAAGTTTTCTACTTTAATGAAAGGACCTCCTTTTTCTTCAAACTCCCATATCTTTGTTGCATATCATCAAAAGGCGCAATGAAATTTAATGTTTCGCAAAGGTATCAAATTATTCTTTTTTATCTGTTTTAAAATCCGATTAGTAAAACTTAATATATCCTATTTCACACGCTGTGGTACAACACCAGTGAGCACAATACGTGATCACTATTTCTCCTGCAATCTCGTGTAAAAAACTGATTGAATTTGTAGTAATGTCCCTTATTGCTTGTGCTACGTCAAAGGCTTGTTCGGAGTGATTGAATTTTGCTGCGCCTTTGATTTTCTAACACACTCAAATATCTCTTTTGTCAGATACCCATTTTGTATTTTGTGTTGATATAACTAAATTATCACTCGTCAAAAAAAATGAACTGTATCATATTATTCACACGAAAAAGGAAATTTGATTGAAGCACACTATTATGGCTGCATATATATATATATATATATATATATATATATATATATATATATATATATATATATGTATATATATATATATATATATATATATATATATATATATATATATATATATATATATATATATATATATATATATATATATATATACATACATATATATATATATAATATACATACATATATATATATATATATATATATATATATATATATATATATATATATATATATATATATATATATATATATATATATATATATATATAAATATTATATATATTATATATATTACACTATTATGCTGCATATATATATATATATATATATATATATATATATATATATATATATATATATATATATATATATATATATATATATATATATATATATATACATATATATATGTAGAGAGAGAGAGAGAGAGAGAGAGAGAGAGAGAGAGAGAGAGAGAGAGAAGAGAGAGAGAGAGAGAGAGAGAGAGAGAGAGAGAGAGAGAGAGAGAGAGATTCCAGTATGGGTGTTTCTCTAAACTTTTCTCGCAGCGAAACCATTCCAAAGAATTTGAGATCTAGCCGCATCATCACCATTTCAAAAAAAGACCCACTGATCTTCTCCCTTGATGAAAGGAAAGTGACGGCAAGAGAGGAAATTGTGCCAATGCTAGGCTGGTGATTGACCTTAATATATCTCCCCAGTGTGATTGCTGCAGTCTTTGATTCACAGGAAAACAATAAAGTAGTATTATGGGTTGCTTCCAGAGCCTATATTAGAGCTCCACTATGCAATAAATGCTAAATTGTGATTTTCCGGTTCCTTGTCCAAACTATAGGGCACGTATGCCTTTCACATGCAATATTCCAAAGTCATGATGTACATGGTTACGAGGTAATAATTACTGTATTGGTGTCTCACCGTCTAGTACATTACCATATCCCCAGAGGAAGATAATCCAGTTATTCCTCTCTTCAGGGAAGCTAAAGATCATAAATCTTCATTGGCGGGGTATACATAATCCCTATCATTGTTTGACTAACGGCGAATACGATAATCTAGAGTGTGTCTCATGGGAGAAGAGACAGTTGGTTGAGTATAATGAACATATATAAGTAGTTTTTGCTTTTAGATCCTAGTCATTTCACAATTGAATGATATAAAATCGAGTCGGTTATTTTAAGTCACTTGCACCCATGTTAGGTACTGTGTGTGTGTGTGTGTGTGTGTGTGTGTGTGTGTGTGTATGTGTGTGTGTGTTTGTGTGTGTGTGTGTGTGTGCACTCAATTCATTTTAGGTGCCGGACATGTACGGGTCGGATGTGTAAGCGAGTCTGTGTGTTCCATCACTGAATGGTTAAGTGAGGTGACTTAAATACATACCTAGTACCTTAGTCACCTCTCTCTCTCTCTCTCTCTCTCTCTCTCTCTCTCTCTCTCTCTCTCTCCTCTCTCTCTCTCTCTCTCTCTCTCTCTCTCTCTCTCTCTCTCTCTCTCTCCTCTCTCTCTCTCTCTCTCTCTCTCTCTCTCTCTCTCTCTCTCTCTATATATATATATATATATATATATATATATATATTTATATTTTTATATATATATATATATATATATATATATATATATATATATATATATATATATATATATATATATATATATAAATATATATATATATATACATATATATATATATATACATGTATATATGTATGTATATAGATATGTACGTATGCGTGTGTGTGTCTGTGTCCGTGTGTTAGTGTATGTATGTACATGTATGTATATATATAGATAGATAGATATCACCTACCAGTTACCAATTGACTATCATTTACCTATTGATTGTTTTTGTTATATTGTAGTTTGGGAAGAATGGGAAGAGTGCTTGGAAGGTGGATGATACCTAAATGTAAGCAATGTATTGTCGAGTGCAAATGAACGTAGGGAACCGGAAACGAAACCTTTTTTTGCTTTTCTTTTGTTGTTTTGTTTTTAGTTCTTTTACATTTTGCTCGATAGTTTTATTTTTTAACATTGTTTTGATTGTTTGTTTGTAAGTTTTCTCTTATTATTTTTTACAAGTTCCTTCTGACGAGTGCATATGTTGACCGCCATTAAGGGACTAAGGATAGGTGAATGCAATAAGACGAGAGGTCATAAGATTGGCCAGTATTAATGGGGTACCTCATCCTCCCTGTAAACCTCCAGACCATTATCCTTGACACTTTTACTCCTCTTTATTCCTTTTTCTGTCAAGTGCTACTCAGTAAATCATTTCACATAAGGTGATGGTGGACATTATTGTGCTGACACGGGGCAGTTATGACACGCCTTAAAATACGTGCACATATACATCAAACACTTAGCTACTCGTCTGGAAGGTAAATGGGAAGACCTGCCTCTTTAAGAACCGAGGTCTTACTCAAGTCCTTAAGCCAATTGCGTGATGCTAATAAAACACATGGCGTAATGGATTTAAGGCATAAAGAACGTAGTGGTATGGAAGGGTCAACCCCAAGGCCAAGCGGTAGGGTGTATTGCAATACTTTGTGTGATTTCAATCTAACGCATCCTTCAACAGAATAACGAAAAGAAAGCGACCCTCTTATTCATAGATATGTAGTATATTAGAACTTCATTTTTACCTTTGTTCGTCATATTGATAACGCATAGAGCGACCCTCTTCTTCATGAATATGAAGAATATTGGAACTTCATTTATACCCTTCTCCCGTCATATTGATAACGCATCCTGCAATAGAATATAGCAAAGAGAGTGACCCTCTTCTTCATAGATATGCAGTATATTGGAACTTCATTTATACCTTTTCTGCGTCATATTAGTACTGGAGAGTGGGTGGCTATGTGAGTGCACGGGGAAAACAATCAATCAAGATGTAAATGTCGTTAATTGTGCAATTTCATCGCATAACTCGAGATTGGTTTGAGCCCGCGTCCTTGGCCGTGGTAGGAAGTGCGATCAGTCAGTGAGCAAGGATCTTAAGACCACTCAGGTATATGAACATGAAGCTGATTTATCGATATGTGTCGAGGGACGTTTGTTGGAGAAAGTAAAGATCGTCAGCTCATTCCTTCGCCGTACATTTCTTTTAGCACCCTTTGTGATGCAGGAGTGCGTATTGCTCGCCATAACTTAATGGCCACCCCACTGACTGCACGCTATCTCTCACCACAGTCTGGGGTCGAATCCCGGCCTGGGTATGTGAGAAAGTTGCCAGTGACTTGGGTTTAGGCGGTGGTTTTGGCCGTGTACTCCGATTTCCTCCTCTACCAACAACTGGATAGTCACGAATTTAGCCACAATATGGCATAAATGTGACGAAAATCGAAAATTCCAAATTCGCAATTACTCACTTAGGTAAAGGCAGTTCCGCGAATGATTGAATGAATGATGAAAGATGGAGTGAAGAAATGATAAATTGAACAAATGGCTGAGAATACCTTGATTTTGTGAGCAGGTTTACGCTTTTTGCCGTGAAAGATAAAAGTTTCAATTTAAAAATATGCCCTATGAATATAACATTCAGTCGATTATCGCAATAGTATGTTTATTTGTTTGAGTTTTCGCTTATAAATTACTTCCTGGATTTACTACAATTGAAAGTATTTATCTTGCAATATAGTTGCACTATATGTATAAACGTAGATCTGATTTTCAGCGAATTCGCGAAATATGAACTCAAACAAACATTTCTTGTTTAACGTAATAAGCGTCTTGCTTTAGGGCATTTAAGACACGCAAATTTTAACATGCGCGAAATAGACCTATACTGTGCGAATATGTGATATGCTCATTTTCGTGAAATATCAACCCAAACACACTTTTCCTGTTTTACAATACCATCATAATGGCCTGGGAACGCGAGTGAGAAATACGCAAACTGTGTGCAAACTGTGCAACTAAATATATATAATGCAACTATATTTGTGATCATCTGAAATAGTCGTATTTTTTCGCGATTTTGCAACTAAACATATAATGCAACTATATTTGTGATCATCTGAAATAGTCGTGTTATTTTCGCGATTTCGATTTCAAACGTGTGGTCTGAGTCGTCGCCACTGACTGCTAGCTGTCTCTCACCACTGCCCAGGTTCGAATCCCAACCTTGGCTTGTGAGAAAGTTGCCAGTGACTTTGGATTAGGCGGGATAGTTTTTGTCGGGTACTTCGGTTTCCTCCACCACTTACAACTAGCTTGTCATAACAGAAAAGTGACGATATTTCAACTGCCATATTTTACACTGTCTAGTATTAGTTTGGCTTCATACTCGGTCGGTGTCGGCACGTCGCGCCCGTGAACTCCTCGGGACAAGCTTAGTTAATAACTCAGAGTGCAGGCAGGCTGCCTGGATTTCCACCTAAACTTACTGTCAGCTGTCCGACAAATGTTCTCCTCCACAGCTTAATGCATCACAAAATGACTGTTCCTGCTGGAAAAGCCCTTATCAACTCAGCAGATCCGCGAAGCTTAGACTTGACGAGGTAAGCCACAGCAGTCTGAGGTATCACCCCCAATGTATATAACCCACGCGAGCTGTTAGACGAGGCCTATTTTGATAATGGTATATGGACTCAGTGTTTCTGCCAGCAAATGAAAATGGGGTTTCTGGGTTTCTAATCACTTAGATATATTGACTGCAGAATGGAATGAATTATCGTTCATTTGTGTATGTCTATTGGCTTGAGATCGAAATGAGATAAAATCCAAGGAACTCTCTTCATGATGCAGTTATGTTATATTTAGCTCACAGTTGCCAAATACTAAGCCCCTCATATGAATATTATAGTAAACATCCAGGGTAAATTGTGCCTGGGTCGCAGCCAACCTTGTGGAAACCATAGTACTGGGAAAACACGTCATTTTCATCCTACAATGCCGACATTCAATTCCTGCACTAAATGCGTGGGCAGCCCGGGCATAATGCATAGCCACACACCTGATTGCCACCCAGTTTCCTGGCCTCACAACGTTTATTAGCAAGCTACGCGTATCATCGATTCGCTTAGACTACTTTCGGATATGTTATCCATAAGTGTTTGAACCACCAGGCACTGGTAGACGTCCGGTCGACTGGTGCAGGAATTAAATGCCTGTACAGTACCTACTGACAACTTCCTCGTATTCAATAAGCGAGTGGGTATCAGATATCTGAGTTATCCAACTTCAAATTAAGTGCCATTTTGCTTCATTATATTGTTGGCCTTCCGTTTCGTCGATTAGAATTCCATGCATAGAAATCTTTGTGGAAACATGTTCATGCATAAAAATATCATTTTCATCCATGAAAATATCATTTTATAAATGAAAATGCCATTTTTATGCATGGAAACTTTGGGGGCAAACCTTTCATTTCATTTCATTTTTATGCAGAAGATGAAATTACCATGCATGGAAATATCATTTTCATGCACGACAATATAAATTCATTAATCAAAATGTCATTTCTATGCATGGTAATTTCATCTTCAAGCAAGAAAATGAAATTTTCCTGCCACGATTTGTTCATGCATGGAACTTTTCATGCGGAAATAGCGTTTCTCATATCTGTTCCGCAGTAATAAACCAGGGCTATATATATATATATATATATATATATATATATATATATATATATATATATATATATATATATATATATATATATATATATATATATATATATATATATATATATATATATAGTCAGGTCAGAAATCAGAAAAAGGAACTTCCCCAGGCATTTTGGGGTAAAAGTCGGTATCCAGTGTTTTTAATATAATTTGATGGTGCTGAATCTGAATATGATGGATACCAAAGTCAATTTTCAGTTTTAAGCCCATAATTTGCAAATTTCTTAAACACCCCAAAATATGTAAGAAAAGCCCAAAAATGGTTAAAATGATAGGTATGGGGGTGGGAAAGACATCCTAAAATATTCATAACTCAGCTGAGACCAAACATAGGGATGAGTGTTTGGTATCAAAATGTTGGTCTGAAAGGGAAGTACCTTTTCAAATACTAATCACATGACTCACTATAACTCATGATTTAATAAAGGTCATTCAAGGTCAAAATGGCTGCCAAATCAAGAATCTGGGATTTTTTCCATAAATTATAGTTTCCATTTATACTTTTCTCAGTTTTTTTATGGTATGTATTTCTTTTCTGTAGCCACTTTTTCTAAAGGGATGCTTTTTAGTGAAGTTGTTAAACATTTTAGAAAGTTCATTGATTAGAATTTTAAGTCCAATTTAGAGATTTAAGGTACAAAGTAAGGTACCAGGCCCACCTGAAGCCCCCTAAAATGGCCTAAAATGGTAAAAATTTGAAAATCAAAATGACTGTATCTTATGTTTTACCAGTCGTAATGGAGTAGATGATGCATTAAAATATCAGGTTTAATTTTCTCTTTAATCTGGAAGATGATGGTAAAATATTCTAAAATTAAGGGGTCATTGAAGGTCAAATAAAGGTCAAAATGTCATTTTTTTTCTCTAAAAGATTCAAATTTTGATGAAGAGTTTTTGATGAAGTAGTTGTGTTTTGTCATTATATAATTTCCAAACCAAGTTACCACTATAACTGACAGATATATTATCTCAAATATGGTCCATCAATACCTTTTGTACCATTTACCGGTGAAAATGAAGTTGTTTTAAGGAAATATGATGGCATGGAATGTGGCATTTGGCTATATCATGCTTAAAATAAGTGTTAAAAGACGGCTTTTGAGAAAGTGCTAGAATGGGACCACTATTTAGGTCATACAAGTTGTGAAAAAAAACATCATAGGCATTGTTTGGTATCAAAATGCTTGTTGTATGATAATCTTTCCATTTCATGCAACCAACCTAGGATAGGGTATATTGTTGTGATATTAGAGGTCATTCAAGGTCAAACTAACCCCAAATTTCATAATCTAAAGGCATTTCATCTTTGAATTGTTCAGTTAGAAGCTTATTAAACTCTCATGGAATACCTATTTCATCCTGGAAATATCTTTAGGTGAGAAATATCTTTAAAAAGGTTTCTCAGACATTTCTTGAGTCATTTCAAGACAAAGTCTGGGCTAATCTTGAATATTTAGGGACCAAAAATGACAAAATGCCTGATAACGAGTGCACTCAAATATCTAAGTGAAGCAGCAGAAAGTTGACATAACAGAGTCATGTCTGATGCATATGGTATGTCAGCTTCCATTTTTAATGGGTAGAATAAGCCTTTAAACTTGCCTTTTGTGTTTGTTATGTAAGATCAAAGGCAATGTAAAATATAACCGAGGTTTAAAGAGCAAATGAAGGTCAAATAAAGGTCAAAACGTCATTTTTCTCTAAAAAGATTCAATTTTTGAAGAAAGATTTTTGGTGAAGAAGTTGTGTTTTGCCATTGCATAATCTCCTAACCAAGTTTTCCACAATAATTGACATATAGATTATCTTTGATATGTTTTATAATATTTCGTTTCCCTGTTGCCTGTGAAAATGACGTAGTTTTAAGCTAATCTGCAGATGTGAAATATGCTGTTGGGCAATCCATGCCTATATTAAGTGTTTAAGATAGGGTTGTGAGAAAGTGCTAGTCTTGGATCATTGTTTAAGTTATAAAAGTTATGAGCACCAAACATTATAGGCATTGTTTGGTATCAAATTGCTTGTTGTAAGACAATCTGTCCATTTCATGCAACCATTAGAGGGTAGGTTATTAGGGTATTCTGTTGTGGTATTAGAGGTCATTCAATTTCAGACTTAACCCCCATTTTCACGAATTAAGGCATTTCGTCTTTGAATTGTCCATTAAGTGGCTTATTAATTTTTCCTGGAATACATATTTTATCCTGCTAATAATTTCAGGTACGAAATATCTTTTAAAAGGATTCTCAATTTTTTTGAGGTACTTCAAGACACAGATCGGACCTATCTTGAATATAAGGGACCAAAATGGCGAACTGCCTGATTACGGGTTCACCCAAATATTTAAGAGAATCAGCAGAAAGGTGACATAACAGTCATATACTATGAAATGCCAGCTTTCATTTCACTAGGAGAAATACGCTATTTAACTTGCCTATTGTATACTTCACGTACAAGCAAAGACAGTTTAAAATATTGATGAGATTTAAGGAAAAATGAAGGTCAAAAGGTCAAAGAGAGTTTTCGTGACTTTGGGGCATATAACTGCATATTGCAATGGAGTCTTGTTCGAATTAGTAATTTTATATACCTGCAAGGTATTTTTGACATTCATGAAATAAAAAGCAGTTAGTTTACAACTCTAGTAACATTTCCAGATAAGAACAAGTTGATTTGCATCTATTTGGAAGTCAAATAATGAGACTGCTAGGAATTTATCTAGAAGCGATCTCTGAAAAAACAAGACCAATATTAACTTTCAGTGACATCTATGCCCCATACACCAAACTCCATGCACAAGGTTTATTAGTATCAAAATGTTTGCTACATATCAATTTTTTTCATTTAAGGATCAAAGCCAGTGTAAAATATAGATGTTGTAAAAGATTGAGGTCAAGAGGTCAAATAGAGTATTCATGACTTTAGTCATGAAATGCAGGAACTGAGTTAGTTTACGGCTACATTACTATAACCAGATAAAATGAGTTGCTTTTGATTGTATTTCGAGGTCAAGAAATAGAAAGTTTCATTTCTTACCTAGGAGCAAGCCTATTGATGTTTTCTTGTTAGTGAAATATGCAGGAAAAACTAAGATAGGAGGTTAAAGTAAAAGTTAAACAAAGGTTAAAATGTCGAAGGAAAGTTTTTTGGGTTTAACCTTGCTTTCAACAGCTTAGGTCATATTGCGTTGAGATAGTAACCCATTATAGGTAAAAAGTAAAAAATTCCCTTCTCTTTGTGAATAGATCCAAGGGGTCTTTCAATGTGCAGAAGGACCATTGACAGTCCTCCACAACGCAACATATTTATAAAGCAACCAGGTCAACTCGCTAGTTTGGAGACCCAGCAGAAACCCGAATCTGCGAACTCTTACTAGGGAGCCAGGTGTCGAAACCACTAGGCCACGGCGGGTCCCCAGGTTAAAATGTAAATAATTTGGCATATTTATAGGAATTCAATAGGAGACGATGATGTTGTGATCATTATGATGAAAAAGTACTAATCAATACGATTTCTTTATCATCATTCCAATATATGTAGATACTAAATTCCATTTTAAATTGAATATTTTGAATTTTTTCTTGTTGTTTTCCCTCCAGTGTTTTAACTGTGCATGTGCTCAACGTGTGGCAATTTCTAGAATTCAATGACAACCATTTTATAAATCTAGTCATATGATTTATAAAATTATCATCCTTTAATTCTAGAATTTTTTAAATTATTCATGTCAGTTCAGTTTTGACGGTTCAGAATTTCCATATAAAGACAACTTTCATTGTATCTGGGGGTTAAAAAACTAGTATTAATGTCAAAATTCAGGCTTTTATACCAAGATAAGTCATGATAACCTCTGGAGGTTTAAGAGGTAGAACACCACAGTTCACTTATTCCTTTTTGTAATAATCAAATCAAGCACATACAACCGAGTGTATAATTGAATTATGTTTACATACCTTAATCCATTTTGGAAAATAAGCATATCTAAAATCCCAATTTAGGATTCGGTTAATTTTTCGTTGATAGTCATGCTATCTGTGACTATTTTATGTGCCTTCCTAAGCAGTGGTGGTCTTTTGGCTTCTTTCAATAAACAGCTAAATAACCCGGTTAAATAAGTGTTCAAATAGAAATTCCTTTAACCTCTGTGAGTTTTGAAGACAGTAATGAGTGACAAAATATTTACATCAAAGGAAATTGTAAAAAAGCTGACATCTTCTGAGGTGAGAATTTCAAAAACATGCACCAGAGCTCATCTTGACCTTCAATGACCTCTAAAACCGAACAGGGACTGTCACAATAGGAAAATTACTTAAACTGTAGAGATTGTAAAGAGAACCTAGCATCATGCTAGCAATTCTACTCCTAAAGTTCTGTTATGCATTAAAGCACCCTAGGATAATAATGACTGAAGTTGGTTTTACTGCATGAGCTAAGAAAACAATTCTAGCTTTGAACTGAGCTTATTAATCTTTGCTGGCCTCCAAATTCACAAAGTTACTAAAGTTTGTACCAATCGTATCAATAAGCTATCCTTGAACTTTTTGACTTATGAGAAAAATGACCTTTTTTCCTTGAAATATTAATATCTTACACTGCCTTTAATATTCCATTGACAACTTAACTGTAGTAGGAAGACTACAAATCTACTTCAATTTGATAAATACTTTAATTATTTGTACGTTTGACCTTTGATTAATTTACTACTGAATTTGAATCAGAATTAGGTAAAATCTCGGTTACAGTCTCAGTCTTTTACCTTCACAGGTAAATGCGACTTATTCTAATCTGGAATTATTGTAAACTAACTATTCAATTGATTTCATGATTATCAAATATTCTTTTCAAGCAAATGGGCAATACTCATTTGACCAAAATGCAACTGCAGTATATAAATCTTTGTTTCAAAGGCCAAAGCGCTCAATTTACCCTGATGACATTGGTTTGACATTCAGTTTTTCCTTAAATCTCAATATTATTTCACAGTATCTTCAACCTCACATGACAAACACAAATAGGCAAGTTAAAAGGTAAATATGTTCTATTGAAAATGAAAACTGACATACCATTAGATATGAGTCTGTGGTGTCACCTTTCTGCAGCTTCATACATTGATATTCGGGTGCACCTATAATCAGGCATTTTGTGATTTTGGTGCCTAACTATTTAAGATAGGCACAGGCTTTGTCTTGAAATAACCTTAAAAGGAGGCAAAGCATGTCCTTTTTAAAAGATATTTCTCACCTAAGATATGTGCAAGAAAAAGTATGTATTCTAGGAAAAATTGATGAGCTACTACCAAACAATTCTCAAAACGAAAAGCCTTGTAATTGGGGATAGTTTGACCTTGAATGATCCCTAATATCACAACAAAATATCCTACCCTAGGTTGGCTCCATGAAATGAAAAGATTGTCGAACAACAAGCATTTTGATACCAGACAATGCCTGTTTGGTGTTCACAACTGTTATGATATAAATAGTGGTCCCATACTGGCACTTTCTCACAACTTTATCTTAAACACTAATTATAGGCATGAATTGCCCATTTGCATATTCCACTGCACATCTGCATACTAACTTAAAACTATTTCATTTTCACTGGTAGAGGGTAAAC
Source organism: Maea johnstoni (assembly GCA_963942565.1). Classification (NCBI taxonomy): domain Eukaryota; kingdom Metazoa; phylum Annelida; class Polychaeta; order Spionida; family Magelonidae; genus Maea; species Maea johnstoni. Next base: position 1,026,554 of record OZ012693.1, read on the forward strand.
ATGTTGGGGAAAAGCATAGAAAGGTATTCTGTCTGTCAATTATTGTGATAACTTGCAAAGGAGATTATGTAATGACAAAACACAACTTCTTCACCTAAATCTTTTCTTCAAAACTTGAATTTTTATAGAAAATTGACAATTTGACCTTCGATTGACCTTCATTTTTTCCTAGAAAATTTTTATTATATATTTTACACTGCCTTTAATAGTACATGAAAACACAATAGGCAAGTTTTAAGGCGTATTCTCCTCATTGAAAATGGAAGCTGACATACCATATATGCATTGAATATGACTCTGTTATGTCAACTTTCTGCTGCTTCACTTAAATATCTGAGTGCATCGGTAATCAGGCATTCTGTCATTTTGGTCCCTTAATATTCAAGATTGGCCCAGACTTTGTCTTGAAAAGACTCAAAAAATGTCAGAGAATCCTTTTTAAAGATATTTCTCACCTAAAGATATTTCCTGGATGAAATAGTTATTCCAGGAGAGTTTAATAAGCTGCTATCTGAACAATTCAAAGATGAAATACCTTTAAATTATGTAATTTGGGGTTAGTTTGACCTTGAATGACCTCTAATATCACAACAATATACCCTACCCTAGGTTGGTTGCATGAAATGGAAAGATTGTCTCACAACAAGCATTTTGATACCAAACAATGCCTATGATATTTGGTTCTCACAACTTTTATGACCTAAATAGTGGTCCCATACTAGCACTTTCTCACAAGCCGCCTTTTAACACTTATTATAAGCATGATATAGCCAAATGCCGCATTCCATGCTGTCATATTTACTTCAGACAACTTCATTTTCACTGGTAAATGGTACAAAAGGTCTTGGTGGACTATATTTAAGGTAATATATCTGTCAGTTATTATGGTATCTAGGTTTGGAAATTATATAATGACAAAACACAACTACTTCATCAAAAACTCTTCATCAAAATATGAATCTTTAGGAGAAAGAATGACATTTTGACCTTCATTTGACCTTCAATGACCCCTTAATTTTAGAATTTTTTTACCATCATCTTCCAGATTAAAGAGAAAATTAAATCTGATATTTTGATGCATCATCTACTCCATTACGACTGGTAAAACATAAGATACAGTCATTTTGATTTTCAAATGTTTACCATTTTAGCCCATTTTAGGGGGCTCCAGGTGGGCCTGGTACCTTACTTTGTACCTTAAATCTCTAAATTGGACTTATAATTCTAATCAATGAACTTTCTAAAATGTTTAACAACTCCACTAAAAGGCATTCCTTTAGAAAAAGTGGCTACAGATAAGAAATACACACCTTTGAAAAAAACTGAGAAGTTTATAAATGGAAACTATAGTTTATGGGAAAATCCCAGATTCTTGATTTGGCAGCCATTTTGACCTTGAATGACCTTTATTACATCATGAGTCATAGTGAGTCATGTGATTAGTATTTCAAAAGGTACTTCTCGTTCAGACCAACATTTTGATACCAAACACTCATCCCTATGTTTGGTCTCAGTTGAGTTATGAATATTTTAGGATGTCTTTCCTACCCTTATACCTATCATTTTGACCATTTTGGGGCCTTTTTGCATATTTTGGGGTGTTTCAGACAAATGCAAAATTGGGGCTTAAAACTGAAAATTGACTTTGGTATCCATCATATTCAGATTTAGCACCATCAAGTTATTCTAAAACCGTTGGCAAACCACTTTTACCCCAAAATGCCTGAAACTCCTTAAATAAGGCCCTTTCCCAGATTTCAGTCCTGACTAATATATATATATATATATATATATATATATATATATATATATATATATATATATATATATATATATATATATATATAAAGGCGATTCTCTATGATGATGGGACCATATGCTAGTTGTCAGGTACAGCCCCGCAGTGCTATCAAGGCGATAAGAAAACACGTTTACCGATATCAAACGTATATTGTGCATTTTGATTGGTTCTATGGTACATGCACTTTAGACAATAAAACAAAACAAGCACTCACAAACTGTTCTATTCAAGTTGTTGGTCGAGTTCCAAATTAACCTGGCCTTTTACTGGCTCTGACACAGGCTCTATACAGGACTGTATATTAAATGATAGCGGTTGGTGTCAGCCTTTTTCAGCAAATTGAAGCATTAAACATGTATGCCCAGTGAAATATGGTTCATGTTGTTGCAACTGAGAATGTGAAAACCGGTAGTAAATTATGCCCCAAACCGATCGCTCTCTTAAACTGGACTATTTGTATTTCGAAAGGAGTTTATTTGACTAAATTGACCATGGTATCCTTTAACGTTCATTCACCTCAGAGGAAATACTGTATAACGGGTATATTTCCCGGGACTTTTATTTCCCGAAAATTGATGATTTTGACTTTTTCCCGTTTTTAAATTTCCCGTCCTGCACATGGCTGCACTGATATTAAATTTCCCGAAAATGCTACTGAGCGTTTTTGCTTTTGAATCTGTCAGTGCAGACGAATGTTGTGTGCACTGAATGTGCCGTGGTGTACGTGCAGAAAAAACAAAGCCATACCAGCTCAATTGAGCTGACAGGGCTGACTCTATTGCTGTGCACATTAATAGCAC